>JALMQS010000624.1:0-409960 GCA_024734495.1 Forficula auricularia | reverse complement strand
TACCATCTATTAGAAAAGTGTCTTTTTAGCACTCAGAGTGTGCAGTAGTTTTTTGAAAATTAGCAATTATTGATAGAAAGTCGGGAAATTAAAAAAAAAAAATTATAACTTAAAAACTAAAACATACTTATGGCAAAAATATAAAAACAAATTTTAGTCTTAAAATAAGCTGACGTGTTCTGCTGTGGCCATCCACTTGACTTTACCATACAACCTGGCCTCTAAAATTATTTATAATCATGTATGGGGGGGATTAGTTTTTGCATTTTTATACTTCTGGTGTCCCACTGATTATGTATACAAAATTTGGTTGAGTTTGGTAAATGGCCAAGATTTTCATTTTCGACCCCCTCCCCCTCATTTTGGGCGGTTAGTTTTTGTATTTTTATACTTCATGGGGTCCACTGATTATGTATACAAAATTTGGTTGAGTTTGCTCAAACGGCATAGGTTTTTAATTTTTAACCTCCTCCACCCCCTTAATTTTTGGGTCGATAAGTGCACCAAAATCTAATCAGCTCTTAATCTCAATGGACCAAAACTACGTGTGAAATTTGGTTTCGATATTCCCCACTAGTTTCTGAGCTAGCTCGTCCACAAATTTGGTAACGCACGGACTAACAGACATTTGGACAAAACAATTATTATCTCGAAAAATATAATTTTTTAGATGTTCACTTATTAAAGCTTTTTTGTAGAGCAAAATGCCCTAGTTTCGCTCAATTTTTTTAATCAAAATAGTTTCAGCCGTTATTGAGATATTTCGAAAAAAATGAAGGAAAAAAACCCTTTACCCTGGTAAAGTAAAAAATGATTAATGTTTTAAAAATAAATATAAAATCACACGGTGGAGTTAAAAATATAATTCGCTCTCCTCAGAATTAAAAAAAAAAAATTAAAATAATAGACTACCCTGTATGTAAATATATTATAAAGAGAATTAAAGAGGTTGCAAAACAAAATCTAGTCTATTATATGAACATTTACAAAAAAATAATTTTTAAGAAAAAAATAAAAACCGACTTCAAAAAATTCAATGCAACAAATAAAATACACTAAAAGGTATAAAATAATTATTATCTTATTTAAGTTACAACTAAACGAAGAAACATTAACATGAAAATACTTTTTGAAGTCGGTGCCAAACAAAACTATACCTATAAGCGAGCATACCCTCCAAACGTACTAAGTAAGATCCGTCGAGTGCGATTCATAAAAGGTATATGTTTGGGACCAACTTCAAAAAGTAATTTCATGTTAATATTTCGTCGTTTAGTTGTAACTAAATAAGATAATAATTATTTTATACCTTTTAGTGTATTTTATTTGTTGCATTGAATTTTTTGAAGTCGGTTTTTATTTTTTTCTTAAAAATTATTTTTATTTTTCTATTTTTAGTGATGTTATTAATAGTGATTATATCATCAGAACTTGACCAAATTAATATGACACCATCCCTAAGACACCCCCTTTCGGATAAAAAAAGAACCATCGAAATCGGTTCATAAACAAAGAGGTTAGGTCTAAACAAACCTAATAAAAAAGGTCTAATACCCATGAAAAAAATTCGAAAAAAATGGGACCAATCGGAAGCTAGACTGGACCCAATGCAAAAAAAATTTTCAAAATCGGTTGGGAATTGGTGGAGATATGAGGTAACATAGGCACAAAAAAAAAAAAAAAAAAAAAAAATTCAGTCGAATAGAGAACCTCCTCCTTTTTTGAAGTCGGTTAAAAAGTAGATGGCAAACTCATTGATTTCTATTTATTAAAGAATAAAATGCTGTTTTCTCCGGAAATAGGTGCTGCCTAAGCTGCCCTTAAGTTCTTCTTGATTATATTCGAGATGTTTTTTGAGTGCATCGTGATATAACTATCTCAAGAGATATAAAAACGAAACTGACGATATTCTTGTCTCATCGTTTACACGCAGCACTACCTTTAAAATTTCATGGCATTGCCAATAAAGGCAGATGTTGACCTATATTTTAGCCTAATATTAAAGTAACGGTTATTACGAGTAAATTTTCTTTAGTGAATTGCAAATAACGGCAAATATGATCGAATTTCGATGTTTTTATTTTCCTTCAAGGACGCAATAATAACTTACTTGATATTGACTTACTTTTGTCATATTGCATTTTATTAAAAAACTAACGGGCTTTCAAATCCGTTAAATTGATTGCTTCATCTTCTAAATCAGAGCAATGATACACATAGTAAGTAAAGTACCTACGTCCAAGGTAAAAAATATAATAATAATAAAAAAAAGAAGTGAAAGCAATTGCCCGCGTAATTGACTAATAATATATATTATCTACCTGAGATAATAAATCATACTTTATTAAAACTCTCTATATGTTGTATTATACACTACGGTGTAAAAAAATCAAGCCACCAATAAAAACTTTATTAAATAGGAAATTATTTTTAAAATTGTTACAAATTTGTTAAAAAAATTGTTAAAATTTTTGAATTTTATAAAAAAAAAATAAGTAAAATTAATTTAAAAAGATATAATTACAAATTATTCTCCTTTCTCAATATCATTTTAAATTTAAATAAAGTTTTAATAAAAGATCAAATTCTATTTGAAATATCAATAAAATCAAAATCATTTTGAATTAAGCATTATTGATAGAAAAATAAAATATACAAAATGGATATTTCTGATGTTCAAGCAGTTCAAATTGTGTGCCTAAGTCAACGACAAGTGGCAAGTACACTTGCAATAAGCAATAATTTCAGTAAATGTTTGGTTCCTTGTAATAAAATTAAAAACGATTTACTATTTAATAAAGTTTTCATTGCTGGATCGATTTTTTTGCACTTTAGTGTAGTTGTTTATTAGCTCGTGAACAAAATGAGTAATTTCTTTAAAATTTTAAGTAAATAGGGAAATGGACATTATCAGTGTGACTAGGGATCGCAATACCGGTACGCCGCTGTACCGAATGCCGATATTTCATGCTATTTTGCAATTTCGTAAAACCGGTATTTGCTAAGGTAAATACCGGTATTTTCGGTACTAGCTATAAATAAAAAAATTGCCACAAACAATAATACAAACGTAATACAAAAATAGATTTATCCAAAAGCCCCGTATGGAAATAAATAGATTCCCGAAATATGTTTTTTATATATTTTTCGAAAATATATCAAAAATATAAAAATCTTGTGTTAAATTTATATAAAATTTATACTAGAGTGACACAAAAATAATTATATTTTAAGAATATATAGAAAACATAAACATTATATAAATTTAACACAAAAATTTTATATTTTTAATATATTTTCAAAAAATATATAAAAAACATATTTCGAAAATCTATTTATTTCCATACGGCGATAGATGATAGACCGATTTGTTAGAAGATGAGCGAAAAGAGCATTTTCAAATGCAAGTAATTTGCACAGAAAAAATTCTTCAAGCTTAATGACGGTTCAATAGATGCAAAGTTTTTACAATCACATTTCAAAAATATGCGTTTAAAAAATACCGAATACTGGTATTGTATTTTTGGCCCGGTATTACAAAACCTAAGGGTGACCTTAAAACAAAAAAGTTCCCCCCCCCATGGTGTACAAACGCCTTAAAATTATAATTTATTTTTCTTATGGTGTCTTACCTTAGTTTGTTTCACTTTTCTCTTTTATATAAAATAAAAAATTGAGACTCACCTGAAACAAAAGAAAAACATTTCATTAATTTTTTGTTTACAAAGAACAAACAACGTATTAATCGGATTTTATTAAATCCTTTTAGTTGAGTTTAATTTATAAAAAAATTCTACAATTATTAAATTATGGGGTATAAAACGGATAGTGTGACGTCACAATACAGGGGAATGAAAAATTGATTATGAAGATTTGATGTTTCAATATTTTTGACATCTTCGGTGTTCATTTATCCTTAAAAACGACTGGATTCGGCGAGTAAGAATTTCACTTTCGGGGTGTGTGCTGATCACACTACAGTATGGGATACGTTTTTTGTATTCTGAAATAATCGTCCAAAATTTTCACTAGCTCTTAGACTATATCAGGGCTGTTTTGGGCCACATAAAATACACTAACGCCAATAATACCTGACGAGCAAAAAAACGTAGAATATGTACTTAATATACTTAAAAAATTAAGCTTTGTTACTTTATAAATGTTTTATTATGAAAGTAAGAGACAAATCAGCAACATAAAATTTTAGTGATAAGTTTTTTATTGTTTTTGGGATATTTAGCTCAAAGGAATTCTCAGTGAATTCTCGAAATGCTTAGCAAATATTTTGGATCTAGCTTCTTCAATCTTTGTGTGCTTCGAAATTGTGAATAAATAAAATTATATAAGTATCACTAAATGAATATCTCATTGGAAAATAACGTGTTGAATTCAAAATTCATTACTCATAAATTAATAGCAAATGAAAAATATTGTATTACTTTACCATACAGGGTATGGTCAATGATTGTAATCGTGCATGAAAAAAGTGTTTTTTTTCCTTCTTTTTTTCGAAATATCTCAAAAACGGCTGAAAATATTTTGATTATAAAAATTGAGCTAAACCATGGCATTTAGCTCTACAAAAAAGCTCTAATAATTAAACATAGAAAAAATTACATTTTTCGAGATAATAATTGTTTTGTCAAAATGTCTGTTAGTTAGTCTGTCCGGTGTCCGTTAGTCTGTGCGTTACCAAATTTTTGTGGACGAGCTAGCTCAAAAACTAGTGTGGATTTCGAAACCAAATTTCACACGTAGTTTTGGTTCATTTAGATTAAGAGCTGATTAGATTTTGGTGCATATCGATTTCAAATTAAGGATGGTGGGGGGGGGGGGGGGGTTAAAAACTAAAAATCTAGGCCATTGTGACCGAAACTAAACCAAATTTTGTATACATAATCAGTGCGACACCCAGAAGTCTAAAAATGCAAAAACTAACCGCCCAAAATTGGAGGAGGAGGGGTCAAAAAATAAAAATATAGGGCTCTTGTTCCAAAATCAATCAAACTTTGATATACATAATCAGTGCGACCCCAGAAGTCTAAAAATGGAAAAACTAAGCGCCCAAAATGGGTGGGGGTGAGGGGGGTTATAGGGTCAAAAAATAAAAATATAGGCTCTTGTTCCAAAATCAACCAAATTTTGTATACATAATCAGTGGGACCCCAGAAGTCTAAAAATGGAAAAACTAACCGCCGAAAATGGGTCGAGGAGAGTCAAAAAATAAAAATATAGTCTCTTGTTCAAAATCAACCAAATTTTGTATACATAATCAATGGGACCCCAGAAGTCTAAAAATGGAAAAACTTACCGCCGAAAATAGGTGGGGGGGGGGGTGTCAAAAAATGAAAATACATGCTCTTGTTCCAAACTCATCCAAATTTTGTATACATAATGAGTGGGGCCAGAGTAATCTAAAATTGCAAAACTAGCCCCCCCCCCCTTACATGATTATAAATAATTTTATTAAATATAAGTGAGAGGCCAGGTTGTATGGTAAAGTCAAGTGGATGGCCACATCAGAACACGTCAGCTTATTTTTAGTAATATCACTGTGATTTTTAGACGGAATCTCATAAAATTTGTAAGTTTGGCATTTCCGTCGGGCCACATTGATAGCCATCTTGGGCCATGGGTTGGATAAGCCTGATATAGATAGATAATAAATATTGAAACATGCAAAAAATAATTATGGTTTGAAGTTTAGAAGGAGGAGCATTTTCCCCCTACTTCATGTTTTTATTATGTTTCTAATTATTTTTAAATTCTTTTAATTATTATAGACTCTAAGGCACTTCAAAGGAGCCGTAGAAAAAGAAGATTGATTAGAAGAAGCAGCTTGGGATTTTGGTGGTGTCCACCCACCCACCAACCCACCTACTCATTAACGAACCATAATCCTCGATAAGAGGCTTTATAAAATATTTAAAATTAACTTTGTTTTGTCTTCAATTTTAGAAAAGTTACTATACTGTTTCGTGTATAGCAAGAAGATTATATGAAACCTCAAAGAAGATTTATTCCACATTAAAAGAAAATAGAAATGGAATTAATCTGTGTAATTATAAACTACATACACAGAATTTCATACATTATTTCACTGTTAAAATTCCCTTAAGCCCCCATATTATATACTCTTCTAAGACCTTATCTCTTATTAATTAAAATAATAATAATAATAATAATAATAAATTTTATCTTTGTATTAGATTCCTGCAAGCTGTTCATTTCTTGCAAAAGACCGCAATGCAGAATTTGGATGGAAAACAGGAAGGAGGTGGGTGGCTGAGGTCAACTGAAGTCCTCTTTCACCTAGTTTCATATAGGAGATTTTATTATTGGTATTATGCGTATATTTCGAAATTATTTTATCAAAGATTTATTTATTTTACCATAGGTATTATAAGAAATTGTACGTAATCAAAAAAAATTGAAATTTTTGACATTGGCATAGTTAGAGAGTTGTCCTATGGGGGGGGGGTCAGCCGGCCAACTGATTAGTCACCACAAGGTTACAATTTGGGTGATCCGATTAGAGATCAATTAACTTTTTAGTAGAATTGACAAATTTTGGAAATATAGAATTAATTTAATTAGAAATACATAAGTGATACAGTGAAACAGTATCTTTCTTCAATACTGTCGATTTTTCTACAGAGAGCAATGATTTTTGTAGGGGCACTGCTCCGCTTTCCTCCCCTCCCCCCCCCCCCATTAACTACGCCCATACATTGAAAAAACGATATATTTTTAGTTAAGAAATTATATTATATATGGTGAGAGTTAATATGGCGAAATCGATCTCTGTTCAATATGAATAAATGATATACGTATTTTCAGTATTCTCATATTTTTTGATCAACTCTAGATATATTAATAGTTAAGATGCCGCTGTTTGAACCGAAGTAGCAATAAGTAAATTATGAAAATATGGTTATTTGAGTGAAATAGTGGAATAGTTAAATTTAATAATTGCGTTTTTAAATGGAATTACAAAATTTGGTTTAGTTTGGTAAATGGCCAAGATTTTCATTTTTTGAACCTCTGCCCACCCCCACCCCCATTTTGGGCGGTTAGATTTTTCATTTTTTGACTTCTGGGGGTCCACTGATTATGTATACAAAATTTGGTTGAGTTTGCTCAAACGACCTAGATTTTTAATTTTTAACCCCCCTCGATCCCCCTTAATTTTGGGTCGATATGCAACAAAATCTAATCAGCTCTTAATCTCAATGGACCAAAACTACGTGTGAAATTTGGTTTCGAAATTCACACTAGTTTTTGAGCTAGCTCGTACACAAATTTAGTAACGCACAGACTAACTAACTAACAGACATTTTGACAAAACAATTATTATCTCGAAAAATATAATTTTTTCGATGTTCACTTATTAGAGCTTTTTTGTAGACCGAAATGCCATGGTTTCGCTCAATTTTTTTAATCGAATAAGTTTCAGCCGTTTTTGAGATATTTTGAAAAAAAAAGAAGGAAAAAAAAACCACTTTTTTTCATGCACGATTACATTACTTGACCATAACCTGTATGATAAAGTAAAAAATATTCACTTTTTAAGTGAATAATTTATATTGTTTGTTTGCTCTTCGAAAATTCTAGAAAACTCTTATATCCTCTTTTCAACCCTCACGCTCGACTCCTATCTTAATCAATCATTTACACAGGTAAATTGTCAATATATTACCAATTATTTATTAAAGTGTCTTTGAAACATTGAAGGTCATAAGAATATAATCATTGGAAATATAGTCAGAAATTAACCCTTCAATTAATAATAATAATAAAATGCATATAATTATTGAAAAATTAAACCTATAGTGGGCGTGACAGGCCCGGCTCGCGACTTTGTATTTGTGAAAAAACGTGTATGTTTTATGGTTAATTAATTTCCGTACAACAGTAAAATGCGACCCTATTTTTAACCGACTTCAAAAAAAGGAGGAGGTTCTCTATTCGACTGATTTTTTTTTTTGTTGTGCTTATGTTACCTCATATCTCCACCAATTGTGAACCGATTTTGAAAAAAAAAATTGCATTGGGTTCAGTCTACCTTCCGATTGGTCCCATTTTTTTCATAGGTATTAGACCTTTTTTGTTAGGTTTGTTCAGGCCTAACTTCTTTGTTTATGAGCCGATTTCGATGATTCTTTTTTATTCGAAAGGGGGTATCTTAGGGATGGTGCAATATTAATTTGGTCAAGTTCTGATGATATGATCACTATTAATAACATCACTAAAAAGAGAAAAATAAAAATAATTTTTAAGAAAAAATAAAACCGACTTCAAAAAAATTAAATGCAACAAATAAAATACACTAAAAGGTATAAAATAATTATTATCTTATTTAGTTACAACTAAACTACGAAATATTAACATGAAATTACTTTTTGAAGTCGGTGCCAAACAAACTATACCTTATAAGCGAGCGTACCGACCAAACGTACTAAGTAAGATTCGTCGAGTGCGATTCATAAAAGGTATATGTTTGGCACCGACTTCAAAAAGTAATTTCATGTTAATATTTCGTCGTTTAGTTGTAACTAAATAAGATAATAATTATTTTATACCTTTTAGTGTATTTTATTTGTTGCATTTAAGTTTTATTTTTTTCTATAAAAATTATTTTTATTGTCGATCTAATAAACGTCTATCCGTCTGTCTGTGTGTGCGTGAGAGCGTAGTAGTTCGCAAACTAAAGAAGACACAATCTTGAGATTTACAAGTTATATGAATAAATTTCTCTGAAAACGTTTAGTCAGATTTTTGAGGAGTCGAATGTTTAATATGTACAATTAAAATGTACAGTATATTTAATGTATAGGATATAAGCCTACTCTCTATATTTATGTGGTGTGAAATTTGTTCAATTGAATTAAAAGAACAAAACTTGTAATTGCTGTAGCGGGACTCGACTTGTGAATGTCTAGATCAGTAGAGTGTGGGTGTCTCGGTAAGAGAGAGAGGTGTTTGCAAAAATCCATTTTTCTTTATTTCAAATCTAGGTCAGTCACGTTTTGTAAGATCGATTCGGTAACCCCGTCCATTGATAAACCCTCCGAAATAGCCTATCCATTGATATTAATTAATTTATTTTGGTAACTGTGTATGTGGAGGTAAATAGAATAGATGGGGTGGTGGTGTTTGTGCTTCTGCTTGTCGGCTGATCAATATTTTGACGCGGTGCCCGATTCATCTGCAGAAGCTAAACTGTGCGATCCGATTTCCCGATGGGAAGATCAGCCACTGAATTGGAACATTCGATTAGAGAGGTCTAAGTCCGGTAAAAAAGGCCATAGAGATGGATCACTTTATGGGGCTCATACTTGAGAGAGAAAATTGGTGAGGAAATTTTTTTAACTTTTTCATGACTAGGTAATAATTAGGTAATAATTGGGGATATGGGATGCCAGACATTTAGAGAGGTCAAACAGCTGGCGGGGGACAGAGTCGAGTGGAGACGGATTGTTGCATCAAACCAGTCTTAGGACTGTATACTCAATGATGATGATGATGACTAGGTATACCTACCCATTCGGATGATGAGAGTCCTTCACACTAGGTGGGCAATATAAAAATATTGTATTTTTGGTTGAATGGTTCTGGACACAAAATAAACCCGGAGATGGTCTGCTCCATTTGTAACAAATATGAAAATGAAAATTTATTTCATATTTTAAATGTATGCCCGATATACAATGCGTTGAGGGAAGTCTATTTAAGGGATTCTATTGAGAATGCTGAAGATTTTTGGGATATTTTGAGGCCTTTGAGCTTACAAAAGTTGAGAAGCTTATACAATTTTTTTGATGGTGCTCTGCGACTCCGTTCATTTATTATAAATGAATGAGGGGAGGGGGATGGTTTATTGTTATATTTGTTCACAATTCTGCTTATTTGTACTTGATTCTTGTATTGAATTTTTTATAATTCTATATATAGAATAAATACATACATACATACCTACACTTTCTGCAAATTTTAGTGATTTTAATTGAAAGATTTGCTGTAAAAAGAAGGCAGCTCCGTTTTGAGGAAGTTTGGAGTTAAATATATTATTTTATATACAGCGTGTCCTGTATCACAACGATAAACCCTGAAGAGGGAATAGGGCAATTTAAGACGGTCCTGAACATAAAAATTTGTTTTAATAAAAGTCTCATAATTTTCGAGTTATAGGTATTTTTTGAAAATGGTGAAAATTTACATATTTTATCATTCTATTTTTGTTATGCAATCCTGAATAATCCTGCTATTGACAAGAATTCAAAATAAAACCATAAGTTATAAGGGAAATCCTGAATTTGATATGGAAAAGTCCGAATTTGATTTTTAAAATCCTGAATTTGATATAGAAAAGTTCTTTATTTATTTTTTTATTTTTTTAAATTAATTTTTGGTCGCTTCCCATTATAATTTTTTCATTGTTATTGTAGTTTTATATTTTGTGAGCCCAAAATGAGGCCGCGCCCTATAGTTTAAGAAGCACTGTTCTAGAGCGAGTGTGTTATTTAGGTAGTTTTGGTGTTATCAGATGAACCAGACGATTTAAAAAATTTCTTTTTCTAAAGCCAAAATATATGCGAAATTTCAATTGTATTGTTTTGTGATATTTTTCGATGTTCATTTATAAGGGCTTTTTCGTATAATTGAAAAGTTTTTGTTTTGCTGAGAGTAGCAGAGTTGTTGATTCACAAAGAGAAACAAAGAGGTTGTCCTCTGCTTGATGCAAATAAACATACACACATATATATCGAGATGATATATATGTGTGTATGTTTATTTGAATCAAGCAGAGGACAACCTCTTTGTTTCTCTTTGTGGCTTTTTCGTAGACCGAAATGCCATGGTTTTGTCCAATTTTTTTAACCAAAATAGTTTCAGTTGTTTTTGAGATATTTCGAAAAAAAGAAGCAAAAAAAAAACACTTTTTTAACCGACTTCAAAAAAGGAGGAGGTTCTCTATTCGACTGAATTTTTTTTTTTGTGCCTATGTTACCTCATATCTCCGCCAATTGTGAACCGATTTTGAAAAAAAAAATTGCATTGGGTCCAGTCTACGTTCCGATTGGTCCCATTTTTTCCCCATAGGTAGTTAGACCCTTTTTGTTAGGGTTGTTCAGGCCTAACTTCTTTGTTTATGAACCGATTTCGATGATTCTTTTTTTATTGGAAAGGGGTATCTTATGGATGGTGTCATATTAATTTGGTCAAGTTCTGATGATATGATCACTATTAATAACATCACTAAAAAAGAAAAATAAAAATAATTTTTAAGAAAAAAATTAAAACCGACTTCAAAAAAAAAATGCAACAAATAAAATACACTAAAAGGTATAAAATAATTATTATCTTATTTAGTTACTACTAAACTACGAAATATTAACATGAAATTACTTTTTGAAGTCGGTGCCAAACATATACCTTTTATGAATCGCACTCGACGGATCTTACTTAGTACGTTTGGCAGGTACGCTCGCTTATAGGTATAGTTTGTTTGGCACCGACTTCAAAAAGTAATTTCATGTTAATATTTCGTCGTTTAGTTGTAACTAAATAAGATAATAATTATTTTATACCTTTTAGTGTATTTTATTTGTTGCATTTAATTTTTGAAATCGGTTTTATTTTTTCTTAATTCATGCACGATTACAATCTTGACCATATTTCTGTATGGTGAAGTAAAAAGAGTTATAATAATCGAAAGTACAAAATATACTATATAATTAAACATATAACGTATTAATTCATTTTCTTTGAAAAATAATAGATCGTAAATCCTGATGAATAAGAGAGAAAGAGACTTATCTGTCTGTATGTCTGTCTGACTTGAAGCGAACTAAAAACCTGTTCATTCATTCACTGTTATGCAAAAAGAACGGAAATTTAAAAAAAAGAAAGAAAGAAAGCGTTTATTGGTTGGTTGTTAATGGAAATAAAAGGTATTAAGAGATAGCAGCAGTTCCATATCAAGAGGGGGCCTTCCTTAATGGTCGAACGAGCCACGCAGTTGAAAGCTTAAAGAGAGATATAGAAATGAGGAGAAAACATTCGTGGCGAGGACCATTAGTTATTGAAGATTTAATGAATTCATTTAAGACTGAGATACAGTTTAGGTAGAGGCGACAAAAACTCCTTTATTAGTTTGTTGTAAGGTAAGGGGCCCAAATATCGTCCCCCTGATGGAATTTACCTATAACTCAGTTCCTAACAAATATTGAAAAGTTCTTGTTTTACCGAGAGTAGCAGAGTTGTTGATTCACAAAGAGAAACAAAGAGGTTGTCCTCTGTTTGATGCGAATAAACATACACACATATATATCGAGATGATATATCTGTATATGTATTAGGGTGGGTCAAAAAATCCATTATTTTTTTTTACAAGTGACACGGAAAAATGGGTTGCTAGACACATTAAAAAAATTCTTTCTAAATATGAGCTCTTAATTTTAATAGGAAGATCCTCCGCATCGCAGTTTCTTATTTTTTTCTCAGTCCAATAGATAAAAAATCATACCTCATCATTAATTGATTGTACAGAAAAATGTTCTTGAAGAATTTCATAGGAAATTTAATTCTCTACAAAAAAGGTATCTTATATTTTTTCCGTAAACCTCACCATTTGAAAGATATTGAAGATTTAAGTTTGATTATTTTAAGACAAATTTCATTTTTGTTTATGAATTTTATAACTCGACAATAAATGGCTATTATAAAATTCGTAATACAAATTTTTATAGGAAATTAACTGCTCTATAAAAAGGGTGTCTTATGTTTTGGCGATTAAATTAAGCGTTCAAAAGATATTCATCATCAAACTTTCATGTGTAAAGATTTTAAGAGTTTTTGATCAGATATTCGAAAAATTTCAATTTAATTTATAAGTTTTGAGAACATTTACAAATTTAAAATTCTCTAGAGAAGAAATTTTCACTAGGACAATATCCAGCTATAGTGGAAAAATGCTTAAAGACGTTTTGAAGACGTTATCGAAAAAAACAACATGATCGTGATTTCTAATGATTAAAAATAAAATGTTTAGAATAATTGAAAAAAAATTTTCAAAAATTTTGAAAATAAAACTCAAATAATACTTATATTAATGACAAAAAATGAAATTTGTATGAAATTCATAAATTAAATTGAAATTTTTCGAATATCTAATCAAAAACTCTTAAAATCTTTACACATGAAAGTTTGATGATGAATATCTTTTGAACGCTTAATTTAATCGCCAAAACATAAGACACCCTTTTTATAGAGCAGTTAATTTCCTATAAAAATTTGTATTGCGAATTTTATAATAGCCATTTATTGTTGAGTTATAAAATTCATAAACAAAAATGAAATTTGTCTTAAAATAATCAAACTTAAATCTTCAATATCTTTCAAATGGTGAGGTTTACGGAAAAAATATAAGATACCTTTTTTGTAGAGCATTAAATTTCCTACGAAATTCTTTAAGAACATTTTTCTGTACAATCAATTAATGATGAGGTATGAATTTTTTTCTATTGGACTGAGAAAAAAATAAGAAACTGCGATGCGGAGGATCTTCCTATTAAAATTAAGAGCTCATATTTAGAAAGAATTTTTTTAAGGTGTCTAGCAACCCATTTTTCCGTGTCACTTGTAAAAAAAAATAATGGATTTTTTTGACCCACCTAATAATATATATTATTTATTTGTTTGAGACTATAGTTTCGAAGACTTGGTCTTCATCATCAGTCTTTTTAATTATAAATGTTTGTTTTTCATGGAGTCAATATCGTATGGATATTGAAAATTTGATTTTCCTTCTTCACTGGTGGTCAGCTTAGAATTAGTTCTAAGCTGACCACCAGTGAAGAAGGAACATCAAATTTTCAATATCCATACGATATTGACTCCATGAAAAACAAACATTTATAATTAAAAAAGACTGATGATGAAGACCAAGTCTTCGAAACTATAGTCTCAAACAAATAAATAATATATATATATATACAGATATATCATCTCAATATATATGTGTGTATGTTTATTTGCATCAAGCAGAGGACAACCTCTTTGTTTCTCTTTGTGCCCTAACAAATAGTTTTTAAAAACAAAAATACCTCTGTAGAGCCAAAACTATCTAGTATTAGGGCCTGAAGTTGATTTTTGGATTTATTGTTATAAAAAGTAAAAAACAAATAAAAAAAAGTCAAAATCCAATTTTCAAAAATAGTGTTCTTAATATCGTCCCCACCTAAAAAAAATATTTTTTCCCCGAGAATTCAGGTACAGCTGGTCTTATAACCAATGTTACCAATGTTAACCAATGTTTTCTCTTAACTGACATTTCGGGCCCACAAATAATTGAGGAAAAATAAAAAATTTTTAGGGAAAATTTTACATATGGGGCATTCCATTCCAAATCGACCACTTTTGACCCCGACCCCTTTTGATTTGTCCGAAACTTTTTTTATCTTTTTCTAACCTATCGAAAACATTTTTCAGAATTTTTTCAAATTTTTCTACCGAAAAAAAGTTATCAATTTTTTTTTTCAATTGGTGTTTTTTCTTTCAAACGCTCATAAGTATTTCAAAAATTGACTAATCGGGACGTTTTTTTTTTTTTCATTTTTTCGTTTTTAAACATGCTTTTTAGAAAAAAAATATAAAAAAATATTAAACTTCATATTCAATAAGATTTTTCAGTTTTTCTAAAAAAATTATTGATTTTTTTGAAGTTTGACATTTTTGAAAATTTATTTATTTATTTTTTTTTTCAAAAAAAGCTTATGATTTATTCTGCATATAATGATGCCACGAACCCAATTTTGGTCGGACTTTTCTTTTATTTTATTTTTTTTTTATTTAATTGAAAAATATTTTTCTTATTTTTTCGCAATCTAATACAATTAGAATTAACCATTTCTAGTTTCAGATCTTCCTTTTTAAAAAAAGAAAAAATATCTATCGAATTGTTGTAGCTAATAAGCTGATATTTAATATACAAGAGTTCATTTCTATATATATAAAATTAAGGTTTTGTCTGTACATTGCTCCAAATCACGCCAAATTTTGGATGCACCCATTTCAAGCAAAGTTATGAACGAAAACACCCTCAAAAAATTTCTGTCTGTATGTATGTCTGTATGTCTGTTTCAGTGGTTTCCGAAAAGTTGCTCACGATTCACGTAAAAACGGCTGAAGGGATTATTATGAAATTTCATATTTATATCAGATGACTTCTAACTTACGTTTTTAGCTATATAACGTTTTGATATTTTGACCCCAGAAGGGGGTTTGGGGGGGGGCGCACGAATGAAAATTATCAAATAACCCTAAACTATTAACCCTGCGGCAAATTTTATAATAAACAAAGTTGTAGGGGGTGTGATTTATGACAACTTTTGTTTAAAAAAATTCCCCAAAAACCCACCCAAAAAGGGGGAGGGCGAAAAAATGTTCGAGGGCTGGGGGTCCAGGGGCGTGCCCTCAGGCTAGCAAGAGGGCCACCGAAGACACTTCAATACTCCAGACGCGGGCAATATTTTTTTTTCTTTAATTAGTAGAATTGATCAAATATTGTATTGTCATCCAAAATACATATTTTCCAAAATTTCATTAAAATCGGCTATTTAGAAGTAAATCTAATCTCGATGTAAAGATTCAATCAAGACAAATGGACAGACAGACACAGACCAAGTTAAATAAAACCATGTAAAAACAACAGCTATTTATAAATAAAAGAAGAAGATAAATTCTTTCTTCAGTTTAACCGAATCAACAAAGATTCATCTCTGTATTTCTCAACATAAAAACAACAACAACAACAGTTATTTGCCTGATATAGATGAATAGTTAAAAATGAACACAGTGGAATTTTTTTTTTCTTTATATGAGAAAGCAAATGAAAAATAAACAGCAAGTGATCGTAATAAATTAACATCATTATCATTATCAATATATTATAAAGCAGAAAAAATTTGCAAACTGTTATAATTATGTATTCAAAATAAAAGAAAGAAAGACGGGAAGCTTTATTCTTATTTACAGTTCCGTACCGTAAAACGGAATATTACGAAGATAAGTAACTCCCATTTCCGACCTCGTTTCTGTGTAAATCTAAACATCTCTTTATTAAGAAGCCAATTATACTGGAATTTAGTTAGTATAGTGGTAGTTTGTCAGGTAATTTAGTATTTAGAAAAATAAGCTGACGTGTTCTGATGTGGCCAGTTGACTTTACCATACAACCTGGCCCCTAAAATTATTTATAATCATGTAGGGAGGGGGTTAGATTTTGCATTTTTAGACTTCTGGGGTCCCACTGATTATGTATACAAATTTGGTTGAGTTTGCTCAAACGGCCTAGATTTTTAATTAAATTGAATTGAAAGTTTTTGCCGAGAGTAGCAGAATTTTTATATATTGAAGGAGACAATAAAAGAGTGTGTCTTCTGCTGGAATTATAAATTTTATTTATTTATAACGAGACTATAGTTTCGAGGGCTTTGGCTCTCTTCATCAGTCTATTACAATGTATTCACAGGAATTAATTTATGAATGAAAGTTTTACATTTTTCATGTGTTCGAGCCCTCGAAACTATAGTCTCGTTATAAATAAATAAAATTTATAATTCCAGCAGAAGACACACTCTTTTATTGTCTCCTTCAAGATTTTTAATTTTTAACCCCCCCCCCCTCCACCCCCCTTAATTTTGGGTCGATATGCACCAAAATCTAATCAGCTCTTAATCTCAATGAACCAAAACTACGTGTGAAATTTGGTTTCGAAATTCACACTAGTTTTTGAGGTAGCTCGTCCACACAAATTTGGTAACGCACAGTTTAACTAACTAACAGACATTTTGACAAAACAATTATTATCTCGAAAAATATTATTTTTTCGATGTTCACTTATTAGAGCTTCTTTGTAGAGCGAAATGCCATGGTTTCGCTCAATTTTTTTAATCAAAATAGTTTCAGCCATTTTTGAGATATTTCGAAAAAAAACGACTTTTTTCATGCACGATTACAATACTTGACCATACCCTGTATGGAAAAGTAAAAAAATTATTAAAATGCATATTTAAAAAGACCTCTATTTGAAAATTTTTATTTTGTTAAGATTTAATGTTGATTTAAAAATCTATATACAGTGAAAGCCCTCAAATCCGAACCCGCGAAATCCCGGTAAATCCGAACAAGTTTTTATGGGCAAATTTAAGGTTTTATCACTTGTTATATTGCAAAACTGTTCAATTTTGACACGATTTTTTTCCAGTCACTGATTGTTGCTTTACCAACATCAAACTCGCCAGCCAACTTTGTCAAACTTTCCCCAGCGCAGCGTCCAGACGCTTTAAAGCTTTCAGTTTTTGTTTTACCGGTACAAGAACTGCGTTTTCGTTTCCTTGTCATAATTTTAAATCAAAACATTAATCAACGCCGTTCACTTAATTAAAAACTCAACAATAACAACGCAACTCGAACAGAATCGGGAGGCAAAACGAGCTTTCGGCTAATCCGGACAGGCTACAGCCCAAATTAGTTTTGAGGGGTTTCATTGCATATAAAATTAAGGTTTTGCCTGTACATTGGTCCAAATCGCCTCAAATTTTGGATACACACGTTTCAAGCAAAGTTATCAAAGAAAACACCTTCAACAAAATGCATGTCTATATGTCTGTCTGTCGCGCTCTTTTATGTCCAGTGGCCATAAAAACGGGTGGATATATTCTTATGAAATTTTGTATTTGGATCAGATGTCATGTAACTTAAAATCTGAGATATAGATTATTTTGATATTTTGACCCCAAAAGGGGGTTTTGGAAGGTTTTGTGTGATCAATCAGCGGAAATTATAAAAAATAACACCTATACTATTATCTCTAGGGCAAATTTTGTTAGAAGCAAAGTTTTAGAGGATATGATTTCTGAAATTTTTGTTTAAAAACATTCCAAACAACCAAATTCAACCAAAATTTGTATACATAATCTGTAGGCCCCCAGAAGACTAGAAATGCAACAATTTGTCAAGCAAAATGGAAGGAGGGGGGGGGGTGTCAAAAAATTGAAATTGTATTCGCAGTCGACGGGCTAAGTCACCTGGGTAGCAAGATGCCGGCCGAAGGCGGGCTTCGCAGCTACTATTTATAAATGAAAAGACATACGCAGAGAGGAGACTCAATAGACCTCCGATATAGCTTTGTCTACAAATAATTAATTGTATATGCAAAATATCTTCCATACAAGCTGAGCAACCCGCCTTAAGCGGGCATATTGCTGGCCAGAGAAAAACATGTTAAATTGGAGCAAACTCAACCAAATTTTGTATATATATTCTGTGGACCCCCAGAAGGCTAGAAATGCAAAAACTAACCACCTAAAATGGGTGGGGAGTCAAAAATGAAAATTCTAGGCCTTTGGACCAAATTTTGTTTGGGGAGTGGTTGGAGTTGGTTTAGTGAGCGGGTTAGAGGATCACTCCAGCGGGTGGGTGTCCAGAGTTGAGGGGGTCCAGGGGTCGTAGCTAGTCTAAAATAAATAAATCTGTTAAGACGAATGTAAAGGTCGAATTGTTTAAAAAGTATTTAGAAAATAGCATTCGGATTTTTACCATAAATATAAATACTAAATCTGAGTATAATAATTTTTAAGGATTTAGGTGTCGGTTCTAGGTGAAACATTATAAGTAACTTATGACTTTAACTTCTGGTTGTTGATGAAACTTTCTGAACGTACTCTTCTTTCTCAAAATTTTACTTGTTAAATGTTTTTACAAATTTGTATTCGGTTTTTATTTGAACTCCTGAAGATGGGCTAATAACCCGAAATATATATCGAGTGAATCAAACTCAAATAAACATACATTTGTTTTAATATTTCCTTTTTGTGAAACCTAACCTAGAAAATTCTCCTCATAAGTTAAATCTGCGTCTTTAGCTAGTGTTTTGAGATTGTCATTCAGGGGGGACACAACAGATAATAAGATATTTTATAGTTGATAAGTTTCGGCTCAAACTAATCCAGAGTTAAGAATCACAAAGTAGTTTATTCTGATGAGAACATCTCGATTATCTAGGAGATTTTGTCGAATCAGTTCAACTGATTAACTATCCAAACACCAAATAACAATATTTCTTTATCCCGTTAACTTTGCTTTGTTCTAATCTAGATTTATTTATCTTGCGCAACGATAATCTTGTTCGTGTCTATTCGGCACATTTGGTCAAAAGTTTATCCTTTATCACAACATTTGTCTCGTCTAATGTTTTTGTTTCAATTCAAGGCCAAAGGATCAAAATTAAAACATTTAATGGAGCGATTAAGCAATTAAATATAATTCAGTAATATTACGAAAAATCATATTTCTCTCGGATAATTATAATATTGTATTGTCAATGTAAATACGTTTGTTCACAAATCCAAGAAATTTGACTTAGAAATAGGTCAAAAGTCGATTTTAACAATATTTTACACGGACAAACAAATACCCCTAATCGTTAAACTGAAAAGATTCTAAGGAGATTAATGGATGAAAATTTTAAAAATAACTTAGTACCCAAATAAAATTTTCATTGAATGTTTCGGTTCTGGTATGTTGAAAACACCGGTTCTTAGAATAAATAATACACTAAACTACGACGTTTCTATTCTGCGATCGTTCTCAAGTAATTTAGGTTAACCTAAAATCGGAAAATTTTCTATGTATAAATCTTAATTTGTAACTAATTTGAAATATTTGTGATAGACTGATGATGAAGGCAATGCCTTCGAAACTATAGTCTCTAGAAATAATTAAAAAATTATTTTATTTAAAAAACAGAAGACTCTCTCATTTTATTTTATTTTTAACCTAAAAATAAAAACAATTCTGTTACCATCGACAGTGAAATCTTTTATTCAACTAATAAAATCGGAGTGTTTGCTCATACTTGAGAACGATCGAAACGTCGTAGTTTATTGTATTATTTGTTCGTGTTCAATAAATAATAATTATAATTAATTAAGTGGGATTTTAAATAAATATCAACTCTTATTTCTTGAATTTATTATCGTGGAAATAAGCTAACTATTCGGCTAGTTACAGTCCACCTAAGCTTTTTGGTTAATCCTTATCCTAGTAGAATTGAATAGTGAGGCCCATCATGATATATAACCCTTTAAAAAGTGAATATTTAAATAAATATATGATACCCGAGGGTGCCCAAAAAAACCAAAATAAATGTTGGTAAAGAATGTCCCACCCAACTGCTGGGTCAAAAAAGATGTATTTAAATTTCGATCCGTTAAAAGCATACGGTAATGGCCCCGGCCAACACTGGTAAAGAAAGCAATAACAAGAGAGCAGTAATTGCTAATATCCCAGTGTTACTCAGATAAATGATTTAATATACAATTTTATTTATGGAGCCTTGAGGCTTAGAACTTTTGAATGAGTGAGTATAGGTATAATATTATATGTTTATTATTTATTATTGTAGTTATATTATTGTTATATTGTTGGTGTTAAAATCTTAAATCTTAAAATTTGATGTGGTTTGTGGATTTTTGCATTTTTTTTAGTTTTTAATGAAATTGATGAGAGGAGTTACACCAAAGAGGTGCATCCCCTAAAGGCCTGGGTTGGCCCCTCCATCGTGAAAAGAAGAAAAGAAGAGGGGATTTTATGGGCTGGGTAGAAGTCGAAGGTATCTGTGGATGCGGGTCTTAAACAGATGAAGGTTATAAGTCGCGGGGAAGACGGTAGCTGGAAGCGAGTTCCGGAGTCTCTGGGGATATGAGCTGTTTCGGTTTTTATCCAATTTGAGAGCGAAGGGGTGCTGAGCGTTCGAAAACCGCGTGTTTCTCGCAAAGAGGGCTTAAGGGGGATAATTGATTTCAGCTCGACTGAACAGACACCATGATAGTATCTATAGTACATGGAAAGGGCAGAAACGGCTCTATGGTGAGCCAGGGAGTCAAGTGAGTTAGTTAGGGTCCGGGTCTCCTATTAGTTTAATTGCTCGCTTCTGAATTGCATCCAGTGTGGCAAGAGAATGCTTGGAGGCCTCTCAACAGATGAGAGCCGTATTCGAGACAGGGACGAATTTGAGCCTTATACCAGTTAATTGGGCGTAAAATAGCGTCTAGATATAAATAGGAGACCAAGCTTGCAGCCAGGCAGCAGTTTTAGCACCGGTTGAGATACGGTCATTCAAAGAATGGTTAGACCCCAGAGTGACGCCTTGAAATTTTATTACCGAATTCCAGTGAGTTATCGAATGTTATGTCTGGGAGGTTTCTATCGACGCGCCTAGAAATTAGGCAACACTGTGTTTTCATTAACAAAGTTTTGGGATCCCTGTTTAATTGTTGTGAGCTATATTTCTTTTGGGTAATGCCCTATTGTACATCTATTTGGATGTGTGTTTAATTCAAACCCATTTATATTACATAGATTGTTGAAGATAGATAAATATTAGGTAAATCTGAGGAGGCCTAAATAGGGGGTTGTGGTCTCAGGGGTTTAAGGGGTTTAAGAGGCCTCCTATAAAATCCATGAATATTTAAAAATTTATATAGTGGAATTTGTTCTTATTTTTGTAACTAAAAACCAAAGCATAAATTTTATTCTTCGGTATCGTAGTTTTTCAAAAAACGATATGAATTTTGAATAAATTGGTTTTATTAATTAAAGTTTAAATTACAACAGGTTATACTTGGAGATTGGAGGTCTCAAGTCGAACGTGATCAAGACAAGCCTTAATGTTCCCACTGGACATCCGTCTTTATATACTAGATAACTGCTGAGTCTGTAACTCTCTCAGCGTGGGAATAGATAACAATATATCCTGACGTGACTCCTCCTTCCTCCGGGGAGAAATTTCATTATTTTATGAAATTTCTTCACAATTTTAAAATATCGAGTTTACATTTGAATCATTACATTTATATCAATTATATTACAATCATTTGAATTATCATTCATTACAATCATTTAAATTTCAATCATTAATATCCATATTATTTCTTAATTTATTACATTTTATTATATCAGCAATTTTCATTTTATATTTATTTAATAAGTATAATATAATTAACAATATTATTATAATTATGATTATTATTATTATATATAAATCTACTTTGTCTGTTTGCTTTATTTTCAAATCATTAAAATTAATCACTAATATTTCACTTTTCACTTTATTTTTCACTTTACAATATATAATATTTTGACAAACATTTATAGGTAATTATACTATTTTATTTAATATAGATATCTTAACAAATAATTATTTTATTTTATTCAATACACAATATGGTTATTTTAATAAATTTCATTAATCATATTTATTCATTTAATACACATAACATGGATTTTTTTATATTTTTATAAAATAATTATATTATTTCACTTGGTATTAGTTATTCTGACAAAATTTCTTTTTATATTCTTAAAAGAATAATTATTTTATTTTACAATAGTAAATCTTTTTATTTCGAGAATAAACAATTTCTACAGTTTCTTAATTCATTATTCATTTTTAATTTATTATGAAATATTGGTAAAGGAATAAATTGAATCACTTGAATCATATTTACATACTCGGGTATTTATTTTTTTTTTTTTTTTTATTATATCTACGAGTTCATTCTCAATTTTTCAAATGGGTTTCACGAACTGTGTGGCTTCCCAAAAATTCTCGAATTTGATTACTATTTTATTTTTATTTTATAATTATCAATTAGGTTTTTTTTCAAATCTCTATTAAAATTCATCCTTGGTATCCCAAAAATCTTTTCATTTATACCTATAAAATATAACTGTTTATCAATCTATTTCCTTAAATTGTTTACTCCTAGATAATTATTTGTGCTAGTTATTTATTATATATTTTAAACTGCTATATTGCTAACTAATTAAATTATTCATACTTGATTAATCTATAGTAGCTATCATTAAATATATTCTTACGCTTTGCATCTCTCGCTTTGATTATCCTTGACTTAAATCTTAGATTTCATTACCTCATCGCGTTATCAAGTGGGTCAGTAATATTATTTGTTCTCTCTCTCTGAAATAAACGTGGTCTCTTTAGTTTATCAATGCGATATTTTATTATTATTTCTATCTATTACTTTTCCTAAAATTTGATCATATTCTTTAAGTCTAATTTCCGAAAAATTTGGTGTTCCCTTAGGCTTTCTTTTCTTTCTTTTCAAAAATAAAGTATTAGGTAACTTAGAGGGGTTTTCCTCTCCTGACCTCTTTTTCTTATTTTCAATATTTGTTTTAATTAATTTAAACATTAAGTCTTTTTCCTGACTATATTGATTTATTACTTCCGAATCTATTATTTCGTTATTTATTTGTAAATTATCTCTCCCATATAAAACTTCAAACGGACTTTTTCCTATTGTTGAATGAATAGTATTATTATACGCTTTCACTATTAAATTCATTTTTCTTTTTATGTTATAATTCTTACATTCAGTATTTTGATTAATTATTTGTAAATGTTCTAAAATTGTAGAGTGTACCCTCTCTATCGGGGAATTCGATTTTGGGTTTTCGATGCATGTATAGTGGATTTCTATATTATTTGTTCTACAAAAGCTTTTAAGTAATTCATTATTGAATTCATTTCCGGCATCGGTAATTACTTTTTGGGGTAACGGAAATCTACTAAATATTCTTTCTATTTTCCTAACAATCTCAACTGCTGTTAAATTCTTTATATGTATTACTTCTACAAATTTCGAAAATTGGTCTACCATTGTTATGAACTTAGTTTTATATATCTCAAATACATCTATATTCACTATTTGAAATGGTTTACTCGGGGTTTCAGTTTTATTAATATTTTTAATTGGGTTTCTCTCGTATTTTGCCTTTAAACAAATTTCACAATTATTTATATATTTCTGAATATCTTTCTTTATTGCGGGCCAATAATATTTTCTTTTTATTTCTAAATAATTTTCGGCTATACCTCTGTGATTAGTTATACCTTCATGAATATCTTTCAATATTTTTAGCCTGTGTTCTAAATCCTCAATATCTTCTAAAATCTTACTACACTTGTAAATATTTAAACTATTGAATGTTTGCTGAATTAAATTATTTAAGGGAATAAATAATGTTTCATCTTTAAAATAGATATAAAATTTTTCCTTGCTATGTATATATTCTAGTAATATTTTCGTCAGTTCGAAATCTATTTCCTGTTTATTTATTGTAATCATCAATCTATTTTTATTATTAAATAATTTTAATTTTTCTACTTTTGTATCATTATCATGTGAATCTAAAATAATTTGATTTTTGAAAATATTAACTGCTACATTTTCGAGAATTTTTATTCCTGCTACAGGGGATTCTTCCGCGGAATGTACTGTCTCTAAACCTTCATTATCATCACCAGCTGTCGCTAAAATAGATTCTAACTCATTATTTATGATTTCATCGATTTCCATTTCGTTTATGTGTACTTCATATTTTAAATCCGACTTTAAATTATTTATTGATTGATCGTTCAATGACACCTTACCCTCTGAATTTTTTCCATCTTTTACCCTATGTGAATACTGACATAAATTACCTATCTTTGGGGTATTTTTAATGTCTTTCCTATTTTTAATTTTTACTCTTTGGTGTGTGGGTTGATGAATTAGTTTTTCATCCCTTAACATCTGATTTCTTGCTTTCACTAACTGGCTAACATTCTTTACATTACCTACGTATTTTTTATTAATTATTTTATTATTTATCTCAGGTTCATTGACCTTATCATTAGTTTTATCCTCGCTAAACTTTATTTGTTTATCTACGGGTTCATGTTTCTTTTTAACGTCTGTGGGCTCTAATTTATCATCTACTATTTCCTCTTTGTCTAGGCTACTAAGTGAATCACTGTTTGTATCATCACTTTTGTGGGAAAATTTTTTATCTATCTCGCTAATATGATATCTGAGTTTATATTTCGTATTCTCGTATGTAATTATGTCGTTCTTAAAATCCCACTCAAATTCTAACTTTTTGATTGCGTCTAACCCTATTAAAATATCAAAATCCTTATGAAAATCAATTATTAGTGTTTTTATATATTCTTTTCCTAAAAATTTTACATATGTGTATTCAGTTATTTTTCTGGACCCATTAATAGATTTTATAAAATTATCCTCTTTAAACTTTGTATATAAATTAGCAATATTTGGTTTTATTAGATTTACAGTAGATCCTGTATCTATTAATACTTTTAAATTCCTCCACTCTAAATATGGTAATAATGATTTTTCGTTTATACTGTCCCTATATTCAAAATTATTATAATTAATTTGGGATGTTATGTAAGTTCGTTCTCTCGGGGGCCACTTCCTAAAAAATGATTTTCTCTTCTTTGCTGACCTGAATGATTCTGAATTGTTTGTGTGGACATTGGGGTTTGATTAAAATATTGTGGACGTGGGGGCCTGTAAT
This sequence comes from Forficula auricularia, assembly GCA_024734495.1. NCBI lineage: Eukaryota > Metazoa > Arthropoda > Insecta > Dermaptera > Forficulidae > Forficula > Forficula auricularia. The sequence continues at coordinate 384,508 of JALMQS010000624.1, read as the reverse complement.
TATTATGATTTCTATAATTATTAGAGTTTTGATAACCATTTTGATAATTTTGGAAATGGGGTCTGGGTTGAAAATTCTGTCTAGGTTGAAAGTTCCTAGGTTGAAAATTTCTGTAACTTGTATTATTATAATTATTATTATTTATTTTTGGTCTGCCCTCATTTGTTAGTGCATTCGTTCTATTGAGAATGTACTCATAAACCTCGTATACTGAACCTAGATTTTGTGCTAAAACCTGGCTTGCTGTGGGTTCCTTTAATGTTTTTATAAAAATTTGTGTGGCATCTTTAGAAAATTCTTTAATTAATTCGGTTTTAATATCTGTTTCAATATTTCTGGCGTTTATTCTGGAATTATACTGGGTCATTAATTTATTTATTTCTACATAATTTTTCTCGATTCCTAGATTTTTATTCGTTAAGGAAAATAATTCTATTTTAATTGTATTTTCATTCTTTGGCGATTTGAATAAGTTCCTTAATAAAATTACTAATTCGTCCCAATTTCTGACATGGTGGCCTAATATTTTATGCCTTGCGTCACCTATTATTTGATTTTTTATATGTAATAGAATTAAATTTTGTTGATCAATGGGGACTTCGCTAAAATTTCTTACAATTGCCTCTGTATTTTCAATAAATTCCTCCAATAATTCAGGGGAACCGTTATATTTAGGAATCAATTTTAAAAGTTCGGAATGGGATAATGTAGCCATTGTTTATTCTTTTTAATTATTTATTATTTAAATCTGTCAAGTCTTCCTCAAACAATTACTATTTATTTTATATTAGTATTATTTTATTTATAATATTATTTATTTCAATTCATGCATTAACTTTATTCATTTACTTGTATTATTACTTTGTTTGACTTTCACAATTATTTTATTATTTTATTTCGTGCATTAACCTTTATTTATTTATTTGTATTATTACTTTGCTTAACTGTCACAATTATTTCATTATTTTATTTATTTATTTAACAATTATTCACTTATTTCATGCATTAACCTTTATTTATTTCTTTATTTAACATTTATTTATTTATTTATCTCATGCATTAATCTCCTTTACAATTATTTATTCTATTTAATTATTTTCACAATTTTTCAATATTTTTAACAATTATTTATTTATTTTTAACGTTTAATTTATGGGCCGTGTAACAGTACGGTTGACCGGAAGGATGTCTGTTCGTTTCTAACCTTTGTGTTGTATTCTCCGCTGACGATGCTGACTGCGCCCTTGGGAAGTTTCGGCTGTATCTTCCTCAGTATTTGTGTGATGTCCCGTAGCTCGAAGTTCACTCCTCGTTAAGGCTGGTGACTTCCTGTCGCTCCAAATTGGTTGGCGATTGGCTGACGGTTGTCAACGGGTTGTCGTGGCAAGGCGACGATAGGTTTTTCGCTGGTAAACAGCTTAAAAGCTGACCGTTCGTTGGCACTGCGACACGAACGTCGTGCGATTCCCAAATCCGAAATTTTAGGTTTTGGCCTACCGAAATCCGGGGTTTTTGGGTTTTATCCTACCGACTGCGCCAATTTTATTCTTCGGTATCGTAGTTTTCAAAAAAAAACGATATGAATTTTGAATAAATTGGTTTTATTAATTAAAGTTTAAATTACAACAGGTTATACTTGGAGATTGGAGGTCTCAAGTCGAACGTGATCAAGACAAGCCTTAATGTTCCCACTGGACATCCGTCTTTATATACTAGATAACTGCTGAGTCTGTAACTCTCTCAGCGTGGGAATAGATAACAATATATCCTGACGTGACTCATAGGCGCTTATTTTAATCAAATTTTAAGTTAAAAGCGCACACTCTTTCATTTTTAATCATAAAATATGTGAATCGTAATTAAATCTAATCAATTCATTGTTTAATCATTAATTTGTTTTGTTTACAATATTTTATTGATTATTTATTTGTATTGTTGAAAAAGTAAATAAAGTTAAATCTACACGTTTATTTTAGCTCTTCTTTATTTTACTATATATGTATGTAAATTGTATCTCCCGCTTATATAAATTATATTAAATTATCTGAGGTTGGTAGTATTGCATAGTGTCCTCGACTCAACTATGTTCACTCTTAATAGACCACATGTTATGACATTAAATGAGTGTGTATATTGATGAAAGGACTCTTATTCAATTCTACTATACTTTCAGGTAACTATCATTTATAACTTATCTTGTATATTATCTATTGCATTTATAAATAAAACTCTACTATACTTTCAGAATCGTCTAACGTTCAATTTACCCAATCCACACTCTTACAAATTGAATAAGTCGTTTGCAAACATGGACACCCAAAAATTCCACGTACACATAGTGAAAAAAGAAAAAAAAATTTTGAATTGGCTGGAGTATCAATGGACAAAAAACAGTGGTATATTCTTCCAAGAGAGAACAGAGATATTCAAAACCATCAAGTATTAATGGCAAATAATATTGTTATAAATGCTATTAAAGCAATTAAACCAATAAATGGATTTAGAAAAGTAAGTCTTAAATTAAATAAGGATATAATAGACAATTATTTCGATGAAGGAGAGAATGTATGCTACCAAAATATTCCTTTAGAGGAGTACAATGAAATATCAGAAGAGAAGGATAACCTACAAAAAAAAATTAAAGAACTGGAAACGAGACTGGAAGAAAAATTCTATATTCATGAAAAAATTGAAAAGAACTTCATCTTGGAAAAATTTAATAATAAGAAAAATAATGCAAGTGAATGGATAGAAAAGTATGAAAAGGAATGCTCCAGACATAAAATCATGAAAGAAGAACACAAAATAGAAATTTTGGAACAATTTTTGGAAGACACAGCAAAAATTTGGTATGAATTACATAGCAAGAACAAAAAAAATTCAACATGGATAGAATGGAAAAACTCATTTCTAAACCACTTCTCAAAAAAAGGTTGGTCAACTATTAGAAAAGCATATAATTACAAATACATAGAAGGATCTTTGATAGATTATCTATTGATTAAGGAAAAACTATGTACAGAAATAGAAGATAAGATGACTACAACTTCTAAAATCAATCTAATGGTAATGGGCCTTCCCATCCACATGCAAGAAAAATTAGATATTGAAGAAATAACATCGATCGAAAAACTTATGATAGAAATAAAGAAAATAAATAATTCGACATTCGAAAGAAGAAGATTGGAAGTTACAAAAAAAGAAGACTTCAAGAAATTAACTATACCGAACAAAAAACCATGTGCAATATGTGAAAAATTAGGATATAAAAACCGCTTCCATTCAACCCAAATATGTTGGAACAACACAGCTTCCATAAAGAAAAGCATAAATTTAAATGAGGAAGAAACGGAAAATGAATATTTACAAATATCAGAGGACGAACAAAAAAACGATTGAACCCGGGAAAATCCAATCCACAGCCACTTATCAAAATAAAGGTAATTATAGACAAAAATAAACTTATAAAAGCTATCTACGATAATGGGTCGACGTGCTCATTAATCAACGAGAAGCTAATAAGAACAATTAAAGCAAAATTATATAATAGCAAAAGCTTATTAAAGTCTATAAGTGGAATGGATTTTTATAAAACCCGGGCTACATTAAATCTAAAAATCGGAGAAATAGAAGATGAACTAGAATTTATAGTAATAAAAAATGACAAATTTAATTATGATATGTTACTAGGTCTTGATGCTATAAAAAAATTCAAATTAATTCAAGATGAAAACCTGAAAATAAAACAAAGAAAAAATTGATAAAATAATAGAAATAAAAGATGATAATAACATTCAAAAAAAAAAAAATAATCGAATCTCAAGAAGAAACGGAAACAAACACACATATTATGGAAAACAAAGAAATAAATATCGATCATTTAAATAAAGAAAGACAAGAAGAACTAAAGAACATGATCAACGAATATCAATCATGTTTTGCAAAAAACAAATTCGATGTCGGCAAGATTAAGGATTTTGAAGCACAAGTCAAACTTAAAGAAGATAAGTACATAGCAAAAAAACCTTATAAGTGTTCACCAAGAGACCAAGAAGAAATAGAATATCAAGTTACGGAGTTACTGAAGAATAAATTAATTGAAGAATCTGATTCCCCATATGCGTCCCCAGTTACACTAGCTTACAAGAGAGAAGAAGGAAAAAAAACAAGGTTATGTGTTGATTATTCTGAATTGAACCGAATCGTAATCCCAGATGCACAACCATTTCCAAAGATTGATGATATAATTATGGAAGTAAACAGATGTAAATGGTACACATCAATAGATATGAACTCAGCATTTTGGTCCATACCTATAAGAGAAAAAGATCAAAAGAAGACAGCATTTGTGACCCAGAAAGGACATTGGCAATGGAGAGTGTTACCATTTGGATATAAAAACAGTAGTGCGATCTTCCAAAGAGTTTTGGCAAATACTATAAGAAGAAACAATATGGAAAAATTTTGTGTAAATTACATAGATGACATCCTAATATTCTCAGAAACGTTTGAAGAACATATGAAACATCTAAAACTATTATTTGAAGTTATAAAAAAACAAGGATATAAAATAAAAAATGGAAAAATGCGAATTTGCAAAACATTCAATAAAATACCTTGGACATATTATAGAAAACGGAAAAATATACCTATTAAGGACAACTTACAATCCATCAAAGATTTAGAAAGACCCAAGAATAAAAGAATGGTACGTAAACTAATTGGAAAGATAAACCTCAGAGAAAACCCTATTTGACCGTCTCATACCAAAAGTACCAGGAGCCCACTCTACAACTCTATTACCAAAAACAGACTCCAAATCTCACAAGGTCTGGACAGAAGAATGCCACGAACAGCCTGGCTGAAACAAAAGCAACATCTAATAACACCACCGGTTCTGGCTATATTTGACAATAAAGGATATAGTAATAGAGGTGGATGCAAGCAGATTCAGGAGCAGGAGCAGTGCTGAAGCAAGTCAAGAAGATGGAAGCTTACACCCTCCAGTGGGCTATTTCTCGGAAAAAAAAATTGACATAGGATCAAATGAAGAAAGAAGTGATGTTTATAGAATAGTTTAGCCATAGAAAGAGGCCACATCATACTGGTCTACTTATAGGGAAAATCATTTACTGTCATTACCGATCATAAGCCACTGGTAAACTTCAAAACAAAAGCAAGAACGGATGTAAGCAATAGGTGATCTAATGCTTTATTGATCATGCAATATATTTAAAGAAAGGTGTATAGAGAAGGTGAGACATAATGTAGAAGCAGATTTTCTTTCAAGAAACCCAATATTAGAAACTAATTGAAAATAATGAAGATTAGTACTCAAATAGTGAATATGATCAGAAATAGATGAAATAATCAATGATCAAAATAGAATAAAAGAAGAAGTTAAGAATACAAAGGAACAATGAATAATGGAAACATAAAATTTAAAATCATGAAAATAAGAAAAGAATATACACCTCTAAAGAATTTGGTATAAATCTGATAGATAAAATACATGAATCCTATGGACATACAGGTTACAAACAAATAGCAAATAAGATAAAGACCTTTTTATTATTTTAAGAAGATGGATGGCAATCATTAAGGATTACTGCAAAAAAATGTAAATATGTATAAAAAACAAATCCAAGAAGTTGTAAGCCTTTGGGTGAATTATCAAGATTGGGACCAACAAGAATATCCATATCATATAATGTCTATGGACACAATTGGAGGATTTAAAGGATATAATTCCACAAAAAAATACATGCATCTATTAATAGACCATTTTAGTAGATATGCGTGGATAATGACATCGAAAAATCAAGTCCCAGAAGATTTTATAAAATTAATTAATTTAGTGACAAAGGAAAACAAAATTGAAACACTATTCGGTAGATCAATATAGCTCATTAAAATCAAAAAAATTCAAAGAATACATGAAAGAAAAGAAAATTAATTTAATCCTCACGACGTAGATAGTCCCCAATCAAATGGAATGAACAGAAAGACTGAATCAAACAATAGTCAATCGGATCAGATGTAAAATAAATGAAAATAACAACAGAGACCATGGACAAAAATTGCTGAGATATGCATCGAGGAATACAATAAGTCAATTCATAGCTCAACAAAATTTTCACCAGCAGAATTATTAATAGGAGAAACATCGGAAATAATTCCAAAAGAAATACAAAAAGAAAAACAAGACCTTGAGGAAATCAGAAAAGAAGCTTTCAAAAATTCAGAAATCAGTCACCAAAGAAACAAATTAAGATTGATAAGAAGAGAAGAACATACAAATTAGAAAAGGGTGATTTAGTTTATGTCTCCAATGGAAATAAATTAAATAGAAATAAATTAGACGAAGTCAGAAGAGGACCATATGAAATAAAAGAGAAAATTTCTGATACGATTTATGAAATTAACAGCAAGAAAAGAGGGAAGGAAGCAAATCGATTCCATATATCAAAACTAATTCCTTACTCTTTTCCTAGGAAAAAGACTCCCGAACGAAGGGAGGTGTAAATTGTATCTCCCGCTTATATAAATTATATTAAATTATCTGAGGTTGGTAGTATTGCATAGTGTCCTCGACTCAACTATGTTCACTCTTAATAGACCACATGTTATGACATTAAATGAGTGTGTATATTGATGAAAGGACTCTTATTCAATTCTACTATACTTTCAGGTAACTATCATTTATAACTTATCTTGTATATTATCTATTGCATTTATAAATAAAACTCTACTATTCTTTCAGAATCGTCTAACGTTCAATTTACCCAATCCACACTCTTACATGTATTACAACATAATTAGCGACCTGGATGGGATAATAAAATGAAGACATGTGGACCATCTAAGAAGACAGCTTTCTGGAAACGACATTAATAATTTAGTATCATTCAGTTTCGGTCAACACTGCTAAGCCATCCTCAGTAGAAAATGCCATATTACTTTCCGGACATTGTCATCACTGCTGTACGAGTAGGTATGTATGGTATATCTTTGGGAATGTAGGTATAATGAATTAAAAATAATAAACATTGGAAATTTATTAAATCATTATTTTATTTATGACTAGCTGCAAGGCCCGCACCTCCCGAACCCCACCCCCACCTGCTGAATAGTGAATAAAATAATATCTACATTTTCTTTTTCTTAATCTTCTCAATAGGCCTGCGCCTGTTTCTCCAAAAGGACGGTGTTCCATTCCATTTTTACTCGGGGTTTACATTCTCCTGGGGACGACATTCATTTGCTACTTTTGCCAATCTGTCCTCTCCCATACGATCTATATGGGCTGCCCAATCTCTTTTTCTAATACCGACCCAGTTGACTATATCTGGTATGCCGCTTATTTCCCTTAAATGTTCACTGCGGACTCTATCTCTTAGTGTTTTCCCCTGTATAGTTCTAATTATCCTCATCTCGGTTGTTCTGAGAAGTTGTTGGGTGGAAATTGTATCTGCCCTTGTCTCTGCAGCAGTTGTCAACACTGGACGCATGCTGGTCTATAAATGCAAACTTTGCTCTCCGCTGACATATATCTGTTTGGCCATATTAAATTATTCAAGCAGCCGGATATTCTGGCTCCTTTAGTCACTTGAGTTTTGACCTCTTCTCTCAAATTCCTATTGCTCGAAATTCCCACTCCTAAATTATTGAATTTGGAGACTTGCTCTAATATGGTATCCCCTAATTTTATTTCACACTTGATTGGTTTTAGAGATTGATAGGCATTTTGTCTTCTTTAAAGGGATTTCTATATTTAGTTTTTTTTCCAATATCTACTAATTTACTAAATTATTTTTGTCGCTTCCAGAAAGCAGAGTCTTCTTAGTTATCAAAGTTTTGGGATCCCCATTTAATTGTTGTGAGTTATATTTCTTTTGGGTAATGCGCTATTGTACTATTTGGATGTGTGTTTAATTCAAACGCATTTGTATAACATAAATTGTTGAAGATAAATAAATATTATGTAAATCTAATGAGGCCTAAATAGAGGGAGGTCTCAGGGGTTTAAGAGCCCTCCTATAAAATCGAAATCTCTAAAGAATAAATCGTTTCATCCGATATTAACCAGATATTGGTAAATTGATTACCTAAAAAAGAAGTTTACTTTTTTATTTTTTATTTATAAACCAAAACTTGATAAAGTATTTATTCATTAAAATAAAAAGTCGACAACTTAACATCTGGAATATAAATCACAATTCCCAATAACACAAACAGGAGAACGATAACTCAGAAGGATCTTCAACAAAAAAAAACAAGAGACACAAACATCTTTTTTTCTCTGTGGGAGATGTCAACTAAGAATAAATAAATGATTGATGATTATTTTTATTTTTAAATATTTCTGGGTCATCTCTATCTCGGTTTTATATAAAAAAAATTTCCAGTATTATTATCGTCGAATCGATTTAAATTGATTATTTTTAACCCCCTTGAATATTTTAAAAATTCCAAAACCTCTGGTATAAATGTAAAAGTCAATTCTCGTCTTGTATCCTGTTTGAATCCATTTAAATAATAAGTATGATTTAATCGCCCTTAGCGTACTAAGAGTATTTGAGTTACTGGGTGTTTTTACTTTATCCAATGCGAAGCATGGGGAAAGTATTGTAATCGGTCTAGCGGCAGGCGCGAGTTCAAAGGGTCCTCAGGTAAAGACTACGGAACCCATGGACTCAATTAAAGTCACAAATTATAGTATTCAATTAGGTTGAATTTTAGCACGTGACGGTTTTGCCAAAAATTACATGGGGTCTCGTCGAGAGGCCAAAAAGTGTGATTTTTTCATTTAGTGCGTGCGGATGTATGGATGGATGTTATCGTTTTTTTAGCCCACGATTTTTTCCACTGAAGCTTGAGTTGTTTACCAAAAAAGAATTTAGTCTTTTTGATTTTAAGTCGATTCTTCCACGTTTTCAGTAGAGGTTGCCATTAATAGTCAAAACATCAAAAATGGAATGCAATAAGGTTATTCCTCTAGTATATTAGATAAGATAAGATTAGATAAGAATCGATGGTTATTATTGATTTTAAGTCGATTCCTCCATGTCTTCAGCAATGGTTACAAATAATAATCGAAGGGTCAAAAATCTTATGTAGAATTGTTATTCCCCAAGTAATAGATGAGAATCAATCGCTATTTTTGATTTTAAGTCGAATCCTCTGTGTCTTCAGCAATGGTTACCAATAAAAACCGAAACGTCAAAAATCCAATATAGAATGGTTATTCCTCAAGTACTAGTTGAGAATCAATCGCTATTTTTGAATTAAAGTTAACATGAGCTGCAAATTGCAATTGATATCTGATTAATAATAAAGGAATAAACATATTAATATTTCAAATGAATTTGGATAAAGTTTAGCAACGATCCGTTGCAGTTTATTTATTTTTGGACCCCATTTTCTCTGCAGTTATTTTCACGGTTTGTTGAAGAGAAGAAAAAGACAAATAAATAAAAAATAAACTAAATGCAAAATAAATAAAAGATTCACGGGTTTTTTGGACAATTTGATTTATTAATGTTAAATATGAATTTTCGTACGACGTTTCGTTCTTTTTCAGGACTTTTTCAAGTACTCAATACTTAATCAATTTTATAATAATAGAGAAAAAAAAATTCTAGAATAAAAAAAAATGTGTGTGTCAGCTCCGACGCACGACTGGAGTTTGCTCATTCAGATCGACTGTCTAAATAGGCACAAAAAAGGCTTACTAGTCTAAGAAAAAGATTAATACCATATCAAATGATAAATAAACGAATCAGTGAAAATACCTTAATAAAATTTCAAATATTAATTAGATCAATAGCGCCGTCGTTATTAATTACTGTGACTAGAGGCTTATGGTAACTGAAATAAGACACATGAACGTTGGTAGATATGTGGTTCACAAATCTTACCCACGAATTATAAATAAAATCTATAATATAAATGTTATATAAATTTTAAATAAATAATATAATTCAAATTTAAAATAAGAATTATATATAATATAATATGTATGATATATCTAAAATAATAATAATAAAGTATATAATATAAAAAATGAATAGTTATAGTGATTGTCTAATTATCTAAGTTTAACCATAACACGTTAGAGAAAGACGTATCAAATTATAGGTTGAATTGTATATGATATATATAAATAAAATCATCATTTAATTTTTGAGATTAATTAAATGAAAATTTCTAAATGTCAAGTAATAAAGTTTCAAATGTTTTAAAAAATAAATAAGCACTCGACAGGGATGGAACCTGTCATGTTGCATTTATATATATAATAATAATAATATAATATATTTATATATATAATATAATCAATGTCAATTTTAAAATCCGCGCCTAAAAAATGTTTGAATGATGTTGCCTTTTTTCACCACCATAAGAGTGTGCGTACGAAAAACGTAACGCTGTCATTCGTTGACTGAATTTTACTACCCATAATTTTCCATACCGGGCTCCTTATATGCAAATCGATTCTTATGGAGTAAACTCCAAAAAATTGTCCAAAAACCCGTGAATCTTTTATTTATTATTAAAATGGACATGAACAGGCAGTAACAGCCAAGAGCCAGATTGCCCGGATTGCTGTTACTGGCACTCGGGTTCGATTCCCGAGGGGGTGAAAAACAACCCCTCTGACATATAATTAAAAATATTCCATTCCATTGGATTTAATAGATGACACCATCTTATGATTTTCTAAATTGATTTCATTCAATTTTTGCATTATTTGTTAGTGATTGAAACCCCCGAATGTCATTGGTTTCGGTCTCTCTCTATTTACTCATCAATCGATAATGTATATAATTAGCTTGGAGACAGTGTCAAGTTCAAAGATACTTATCAACGTCCCCCTATTTGAGACTACAAAGATTTAAATTATTCAACAACATATTTAATTTATCATTAAAAAAATTCATATAAAACATAATTACAAAAATTATATAGTTTTCTAAATACAGGGGAATAGAAAAATATAGGTATATTTGACCTTGAATTTTTATCTAAAAAAAGTTTTACATTTTTTACGAAGACCTATTATTTAATTTAAATATGCATTCCGTATACTCAAAGGTATTAATTTTTAACCACTTCCCACTAGTGTACTAAGGTTTATAGTTGGAATGTTTTGAGTCCATTTTAATGTTAATTAGGTCCTCAAAATAAAGTGGATTCTGAAAAAAATAAGCTGACGTGTTCTGATGTGGCCATCCACTTGACTTTACCATACAACCTGGCCCCTAAAATTATTTATAATCATGTAGGGGGGGGGGTAGTTTTTGCATTTTTATATTTCTAGTGTCTCACTGATTATGTATACAAAATTTGGTTGAGTTTGGTAAATGGCCAAGATTTTCATTTTTTGACCTTACACCCCCCCCCCACATTTTGGGCGGTTAGTTTTTGCATTTTTAGACTTCTGGGGGTCCACTGATTATGTATGCAAAATTTGGTTGAGTTTGCTCAAATGGCCTAGATTTTTAATTTTTAACCCCTCCCCCTACACCCCCTTAATTTTGGGTCGATATGCACCAAAATCTAATCAGCTCTTAATCTCCATGGACCAAAACTACGTGTGAAATTTGTTTCGATATTCACACTAGTTTTTGAGCTAGCTAGTCCACAAAAATTTGGTAACGCAGACAGACAACCAGACAACCAGACAGACTAACAGACATTTTGACAAAACAATTATTATCTTGAAAAATATAATTTTTTTGATGTTCACTTATTAGAGCTTTTTTGTAGACCGATATGCCAAGGTTTCGTTCAATTTTTTAAATCAAAATAGTTCCAGCCGTTTTTGAGAAAAAAAGAAGAAAAAAACCACTTTTTTCATGCACGATTACAATACTTGACCATACCCTGTATGGTAAAGTAAAAATGTGTGAGCCTCATCCACATAAGCTCACGGGAGAAGTGAAACTTTAATTTTAAAACGCACTAATAGTTCATGACAGTCGTGAGGTCATGATAAATAAAATTTATTAAAATTATGAAATTTAAAACCCACTAATTGTTTATGACAAATAAAATTTATTAAAATTAAGAAAATTTAAATTATTATTTTAAAATCAAGGCTTGTCTTTTATTTCCCCTCTATTAGGTCATTTCCCCTTTATTGTAACAAAAAAATTCAAACAGATACGTCGCGAAAGAAGTTTCACTTCAAAAAAAAAAAAAAAAAGAATCGAAGAAAAGGTGAAAATTTAAAAAAGTCCCTTGTTTTAAACATAGTAGAAATAATATTTTATTTTTAGAGACCTGTTCTGATTTCAAGCAAAATTTAATCAGATTTTAATTTTATTCTTTGTGGTTGTTTATTGGAATTACTTGAAATTAAATTAGAAGTAAAATTTTCAAAATGTTGTACGTTTCGCAGTATATTTTCTGCTTCCTCAGGCAATATTTGAAATTTAACCTCCTCATAAAAAAGTGATGTAGGGGAGAAATTTGCGACCTCGAAAGTGTGGGGGACATCTTTTGGTGGCCGAAAAACCTCGAAATCTTCGGACTTTTTCTAGTTTTTCGCTTATGACTCGAAAACGGTCCATATTTTGTAAATAACAAAACTACGCGTCGATTAAAAAAAAGAAATGCAAAATTAGTGCAGTAGTTCGATTTTTTATGGGGATCCAAAAAACAGCCCCTCGAATCACTTTTTAATACCTATCCCAAAAACTCCCACTTTTTTCGATTTTTTCTCATTTTGAGCATGAACGGGCACGTTTTCGACAAAGACCACTCTATACATTTTTAAACTAGATTAAATTTGATACAATTTACATAAAGTTTCATCTTAATTGGATAATGTTAACCCTTTCCGCAATGAGGTAGAAGTTTTGAAAAGTGCAATTTTTTGCAAAAAATCGTAGTTTTTCCTTCAAAAAAATGAAAACCATCCTAGAAACTTGATTCCTGTCTCATTCTGTAGGAAATTTTGTTGACTTGAACGTTTACTTTGACCACTTTTTTGTTAAAACTCTTAGGTTTATAGATATCCAGCATTTTCCACGACGCTTTTGAGGATTAGGATCATATCCTATGCGGAAAATGTAGGATATTCCCATTATAAGAACAAATTAAAAATCGTATTCACATTAATAAAAACAAAAAATATATTCACTGTCAAAAAAGAGAATAAATTTCTTTTACTTAACTCTCTCCATTTCTTTTTTTTCTCATTTCACACACGATCAAATTCTTTTGACAACACACATTTTCGGGAGATTAATACAAACAATGCAAAAAAATGAATGAATGGCTAAGTAATTGGTCAATTGAAATTGGAATATTTTCTCTCCATGTGAGAAATGAAATAGGATCTTGCTTTGTTTCTCTCGGGCTGACTCTTTTGTCTCTCGTATTCGACAACTGTCTGTCATTGTCTGTTGTCAACCGTTTTGGAAAATTAATAATCGGAACCCGTTTTAATCACTCTCTACCTACACATATTCCAAACATCTGCTTATGGAATTTCACATATGTTACATAAAGAAAAAAAAATTCCGTCGTGGTTAATAAAGGCCATATGATTTAGCTTAAGTACCTGTATAAATAATAATAATTAGCCGAGATTACAATAAAATTATCAAAGGGAGTAGGAGTATTAAAAAGTAACTAAATTAAAATAAATTTATTTAATTTGGAATATTCTGTTTTTAAAAGGCACAAATTAAAATAAATAAATTGATCTTTTTAAACAAACTCATATAACTTTATCCTCAGGGGCTTGGTAATGAAAGGGGGGAGGGATGATGATTGGACCAATCGACTTGATTGGGGAATAATGGAATTGAAATAATTATCGGAAAAGAGGTTTTTTTATCTAATTAGATTTTTCCTCTTATTAAAAACAAGGACTAAAGATGAATAAGGACACTCGATGGTGGAGAAGTAATCTCCGGAATCGAAGCAAAAATACAATGTATACATTAATTAATGTAAAATAATTGGTTTAATAAAATTTATAAAAAAAAAAAAACTTTATCCTCAGAAATGATTCTTATTAAATGTATTGATGATGATATATTGAGTTTTTATAAACTATAATTTATTTTTTTACTTTTTAGTCTTAAAAATGGGTACAATTCTTCGCGTACATGGCTAAACTAAAACTAAATTTGACAAGAGTTTAGTATATTTTTCCCAAACATCGACTGTGTTTGTCACAATCATGAATACAGTCTTCATGGCTCAAATGCCCATGGTACTGACGTCATTTACGAGAATTCCCGCTGCCTTGGTGGCTTTCTTTCGTTCCTGAAATCACTTAATTCTCTCATAATGGGTCTGAGGAGAGTATATCACTGTATTTGTGTTGAGATACTCTTTTTAACCGAGTATGATTTCTGTATTGAGACTTGGCTTTTCCATGAGTATAAGCTGACAATGGGTTGAATATTATTTTCAACTTTTCATTATAGATCTCATCCATATTTAGTTAGGGTTGTGGAAAAAGAAAAATTGAATTTTCTTTTGATTTTAATTAAATGTAGGTACATATTTTGATTTTAAGTATAAAGACAATTATATTATAGTTGTCTTAACTTTTGACCTTGTAATTTGGTCGGCATTTTGTATTGTAATTGTTCGTTCGTAATGACAATGATTTTGCGACAAAGGTAAGTATAATGGTATATGCTGCATTGTTATTTGCTTATTGTTTATTGTATCGTATATTGTTCTTTAGTACTTGAGAAAGACGAAGTATATTGTTGAAACGTTGTACGGTGGTTTTATTTGCTTTCTCCACAAGAACTTCTTCTACTAATTATTTTCAAAATTAATTCAATACAACTTTGGTTAGAACAGGTCAAAACTAATGTTTTATGCACTAATCAAAAAATACTTTCAAAACTTTTGAGTGAGGCCACAAAGAGCGTCTTAGTTTCGCTCAGAAGTTGAATTGTGTGACTTGATCGAAGCAATCGACGAGAATGAAATTTAAGTATCTTTTTAATATATCAACTATTTTCAAATAAGTATAGCAACTTTAAATTCTCGAACTCTAAATGGGGAGGAGAAAATGGTGGAATTAGAGAACTCTCTTGAACAAACACAAATAGACATATTTAGGTGTTGCAGGACAAAAGCGAAGCATAATTAAATCTAATTAATTAATTGTTCAAACATTAATTTGTTTTGTTTACAATATTTTATTGATTATTTATTTGTATTGTTGAAAAAGTAAATAAAGTAAATCTACACGTTTATTTTATCTCTTCTTTATTTTACTATTATTATAACAAAAAAAAATTCATAAATTTCAAATGGAAAAACTAAATAATAGATGTAAAAGAATATTCTGACAGAATAGAGTAATTAAAAAATCGAACAATAACAATCATACAAATATACGATACGCTCCAACTACAGAAGCGGATGAAAATAGATGCAAGAATTTTTACTATCTACAAGTTTATGCACCGACAAGTAGGTAAATCCGACGATGAATCATGGGAAGAATTTTTTTCCCCAATAATAAATTCAATGAAGTGATAAAGAAAAAAGGAATGTAAATATTTCGGAGAAGCCTGTGCTCTCAGGGACCTGGTTCCAGCTACAGATTGAATATATTAATCATATTAAATATATAGGTATGTAAATTGTTAATAATAATATAAATAGGAGTAGGTATTAGATTATATCGCAAAATTATATTTATATCTTTGTATAAATAGAGTCAAATTAGGCAATAAATATATAAATAAAATTATCAAACACTGTAGTACCTATTAATGAAAGAAATGTTAAAATTTGGAAAAACATAATCTGAAAAAAAAATTAATAATTCATTTAAGAGAGGCCGGAAGTACTTTTTTAAAATAATATTTTCTCACCACTGTATAAATACAGAAATGCTTAATATCTTTTTGATTTATTATTAAAAAAAAAAATATATGTATTCTCCCAAGCCCCTTGTTAATCGGCAACCGGGAGTATTGAGTTAATTTTAGTTCCATAGACTCCGCTTGGCTCTATGGATATCTAAATCACCGTTTAACAACCATTCCCACTCCAAGGACCACTTAAAAGTCTTTGTAGATTATCTAACCAAGCCTGGTCTTTGATTAGTAGCCAATGGAACAAGAATTAATTAATACACATTAAACATCATCTAAATTGACGTAGTTTTTGAGAAAATGGTTTATAACATTAAAACATCTTAATTATAGAGGCATTCCTGTGAATCGTGTTAAATCAAAAACTTGTAGTATCTTTAAAAAACAAAAATAAATTTAAAGATTTTATGTACATGGGATTTAAAGTTAATTTTGAATTAATAGTTATCTAGTTTTTGTTCTTGTTTAACTGAGTTAATTCCAACTCTTCTTGCTTAGAATCAAATTCAACTCCAGGTAGAAAATCTACATCGTCCACAAACATAAAAGGTGTAGACAAGTGATTTTAGTCTCTCTGGATTCCTTTATGATCTTAAATGAGTTTTTATTAGTTTAAGTTTACTAAAACATCTTTCACCGACACAACAGTTACAGGTAAACAAAGACGTATTCTTAAGCAAATGGTAATATTAGGATATGATTCACACAAATCATTCCTTCTAAAATTTGGAGATACTAATTTTTGCTACTCACCGAGAGAGTTCATGAGATCGCGATTTCTACTAGCTTCTACTACAGTGACTGTATTCTTCTTCTTCGAGTGCCATACCCGAAACGGGTGTCGGCTCCTCTCCACATATACCTGTGCTGAGTGTGTTTAGTTGTTTTTACACAGATATACGGGACCTACTTTTTAACGCCGGTTCCGAACGGCTAATTTGGAGAGGTTACTAGGCAATTATACTCTTGGCAGGTTGCCATTACTTTCCAAGAGGAGGCGACTGCAAATATCTATCTGCCGAGACTCGGTCTCGAACCAGCGATCTTCGAGTCAGTGGGCCAACACTCTACCCACTGACCCACAGTCGCCTCATACAGTGACTGTATACAGTGCATAAATTTTGCTATTATGAAGAATTACTATGTCTTGTTACAGTGGCGCTTTGGCGCCTTTTGCCGAAGTAGCTAGTTACGGCTCTGATTGCTACTCATATGATCCTGCATCAATTGTTAACTAACAATCATTAGGCAAAGGAACCTTGGTTCATTTTGTTTATATCCAACTAGGCCTAAGACAGTGCAATCTTGAGTTATCGTGGGTAACATAATTCAGACAGATAGACAGAGAAAAAAATGCTCGAAAATGACCTTTTTCAGACATTTTTCAACAAAAAAAAAATGTGTGAGGCTCGTCCACATTAGCTCATAGGGGAAGTGAAACTTTAATTTTAAAACCCACATGACGTTATGACAAATAAAATTTATTAAAATTAGTAAATTTAAATTATTGTTTTATAACACACTACGGAGTCCAGGCAACGTAGCTGGCCAGCAAGATGCCCCCTCAAGGCTTGTCTCTTACTTCCCCTTTATTGTAACAAAATAATTCAAACAGATACGTCGCTAAAGAAACTTAATTTCAAAACAACAAAAAAAAGAAAATTCTCGACTAATTTTCTAGGACAGACCCGCCAGGGCGGGCGGCTTTACCTCCCTAGAGTACCTAGTAATTATAATGAATTTTAAACTTTTTATATTAAAAAACTTTTGTTTTAAAAATTAAAATGTTTTATATTAATATAGATACATAGTTAGAAACTCGTGTTAATACTTGTTGGCTAATAATGGAAATAAAATTAATTCTGGTGTCTTAAATTCCCAAGGAAGCCTAAACCCCCAAGAGTAAGGCTAAAGAATCTCAAATAAATAAATAAATAATTCCGATGGGTGTTAAGTTTTTGAATTTGTTCCTTAATACTAATTATTATTAGATGTAACAAATCAAAGAAAAAAGGAAACAATTAAACACCAAGTTAAATCATACGACCAATCTCAATGTTTCGCCAATTTATTGGAGCTTCATCAGGCTCTTGATCAAATTATTTTAAAACACTTTTGTCATTCAATTTTTTCCTTCTTGCCAATTAGAATACAGTACCTGGGCTCCGAACGATCCTCGGTAACTTTTTGATTCAGTTAAAAGCTATATATTAATATTATTTTTAATCCCGCGCCCCCACCCTCACCCCCGAAACTCAGCACCTTGCCCCACCCCGGAACCCTTACTACTGGACCCCCAGATCATGGGACCATCATGGGGCCATCGCAATCGAGCCCTTAACATGTTGAAATCGAATCAAATAAACACAATAAATTAAACAAAAACAAAAACAATTAACACAATCAAAGAAAACAAAATAACGAAAAACGAAAATAGATAATAACGAACAAAGGAAACAACATTTCGCGTGTTTGTAAACATAAAATCAATAAACCATCAATCGATCCTTCTTTTTCATTCATCTATCATAATCAATTAAATTGCCTAACTTTTAATATATAATAATATTTGTAATGATCTTTTTGTGGGATTTAAAATTAAAAAACCAATTATTTATTAAGAGAAAATTGAATAAAAATGTAATTATACATTTTTATCGAGACAACCACCTGTGAATAATTATTTCAATTAACAAAAAATCCATCAAAAACAATTTAGCCGAAGATGAGACCATGATAGATCGAATTGTCGACCCAAAAAACCCCTAACCCGTGAATTTCATCCAAATCGTTACAGCCGTTTTCGAGAAACAGATTCTATATATATATATACAAGAATTGCTCGTTTAATATAATAAAAAAGATAAGTTAAGATGTATACATAACAATTTGAATATATTGTATATGTATTCTAATTGGAAAGAAGCAACATATTGAATGACAAAGTGTTTTAAAATAATTTGATCAAGAGTCTGATGAAGCAACAATAAATTGGCGAAACGTTGCGATTGCTCGTATGATTCAACAAGATGTTTAATTGTTTTCTGGGCAATAATAGAATTAGTAAAATACTTTTTTTTTAGGTTACGAATAATTGACATACATTTTCCTGTGTGTGGTACTAAATAATGAACTGGAATAATTAATTGAAAATTTTATCACGCCTGGGCAGTTTATTTATTATTCATTTCTTAAAAGAGAATTTGAAATATTATTTTTTAATGCGAGGTGAGGCAATCTGCATGTGCAATTAAAATGAAAATTTGAACACGATCCAACCAACCAACCAACGAGCCCATGTCCAGTTGCAGAGTCAATCTCCACAGGGCATTTACCAAACGAAAGAAAAGGTCAGCCGGTGGAACCTTGAATGTCCCGTAAAAGGTCACCGCAGGCTCCTTGACTTTAGACAAACATGACGATGACTCTTCTGCAGGAGATAGAGAAAAAAAGAGCTGGAGCAATGCTCGGACATCATCCATTTAGTATTGGTTTAAAAGATTAAAATTCGGGACTCTCTCTGAATTCAAAAATATTGTTGTGCTGTTATCGCCGAACGAACCTAGTAATTTTGAAATTTACATACAGGGTGTTCCGTATCACAACGATAAACCGTGAACAGGGAATAGGTCAATTTAAGGCGATCCAGAGCCTAAAAAATGTTTTTAATAAAAGTCTCATAGTTTTCGAGTTATAGGCGGCATTTTTTTGAAAATGATGAAAATCGCTACCCTGTCCTAAATAATGAGTACCTGGAGCCACCGAGCGATGCTCGGTAACTTTTTGCATCAATTAAAAGCTATATATTAATATTATTTTTAATTTAAAAACCCCGCACCTTGCCCCACCCCAGGCCCCCACCACTGCAACCCACCCCCCAATCGCCACGCCCCCCCCTAGTTTTTGCATTTCTATCCTTCTAGTGGCCCACAGATCATGTGTATATAAGTATATATACCTGGAAGACCGAGCTTCGTTTGGGTTTAGTTATTGCTTATTTGAACAACCAATTATTTTGTTTTGATTCAACCACATGATTCATTTTTATTCATCCAATTGTTAATAAATAAAACCTATCAAAATGTGTTATTTTTTCAGAAAATTGAGACCTGCTTATGCGAAATATATTTTTAAATAAATTCTTGATTATTTTTTATTCTATTAAATAAATAAGGTTATTTATAAAAACAATTATAAAACGTTTAATAATAATTCTAACGTTTAGCGAGAACCAAATATGTTAAAAACCACAATCACAATAATTCTCCAAGGCCTTTGAGAACAATGAATTAACCCAACCCATTGTCTGTCTGTGTACAAAAGTAAAAGAGAAACCTTTTTAAAAACCCAAAGATTGCCATTTTTCTACGTGAGAATAATTAATTTGATTACGAAAAACCCATCAAAAACAATTTAGCCGAAGATGAGACAGTGACAGATCGAATTGTCAACCAAAAAACCACCTAACCCGTGAATTTCATCAAAATCGGTAGAGCCGTTTTCAAAATAGAACAAAGATATATATATATGTAAATTGTATCTCCCGCTTATATAAATTATATTAAATTATCTGAGGTTGGTAGTATTGCATAGTGTCCTCGACTCAACTATGTCCACTCTTAATAGACCACATGTTATGACATTAAATGAGTGTGTATATTGATGAAAGGACTCTTATTCAATTCTACTATACTTTCAGGTAACTATCATTTATAACTTATCTTGTATATTATCTATTGCATTTATAAATAAAAAGCTACTATACTTTCAGAATCGTCTAACGTTCAATTTACCCAATCCACACTCTTACAAATTGAATAAGAGTCCTTTCATCAATATATTTTGAAGCACAAGTCAAACTTAAAGAAGATAAGTACATAGCAAAAAAACCTTATAAGTGTTCACCAAGAGACCAAGAAGAAATAGAATATCAAGTTACTGAGTTACTGAAGAATAAATTAATTGAAGAATCTGATTCCCCATATGCGTCCCCAGTTACACTAGCTTACAAGAGAGAAGAAGGAAAAAAAACAAGGTTATGTGTTGATTATTCTGAATTGAACCGAATCGTAATCCCAGATGCACAACCATTTCCAAAGATTGATGATATAATTATGGAAGTAAACAGATGTAAATGGTACACATCAATAGATATGAACTCAGCATTTTGGTCCATACCTATAAGAGAAAAAGATCAAAAGAAGACAGCATTTGTGACCCAGAAAGGACATTGGCAATGGAGAGTGTTACCATTTGGATATAAAAACAGTAGTGCGATCTTCCAAAGAGTTTTGGCAAATACTATAAGAAGAAACAATATGGAAAAATTTTGTGTAAATTACATAGATGACATCCTAATATTCTCAGAAACGTTTGAAGAACATATGAAACATCTAAAACTATTATTTGAAGTTATAAAAAAACAAGGATATAAAATAAAAATGGAAAAATGCGAATTTGCAAAACATTCAATAAAATACCTTGGACATATTATAGAAAACGGAAAAATATACCCTATTAAGGACAACTTACAATCCATCAAAGATTTAGAAAGACCCAAGAATAAAAGAATGGTACGTAAACTAATTGGAAAGATAAATTTTTACAGAAAATTTATTGACCATTGTACACAAAGATTGAGCCCACTTTACAATCTATTAAAAAAAGACTCCAAATTCAAATGGACAGAAGAATGCGAAAAATGTTTTCTGGAAACAAAGCAATATCTAATAACACCACCGGTTCTGGCTATATTTGACAATAAAAAGGATATAGTATTAGAGGTGGATGCAAGCAGATTAGGAGTAGGAGCAGTGCTGAAGCAAGTCCAAGAAGATGGAAGCTTACATCCAGTGGGCTATTTCTCAAAAAAATTGACACCGGGTCAAATGAAGAAAGAAGTGATGTTTATAGAATGTTTAGCCATGAAAGAGGCAATCATATATTGGCAATACCTACTTATAGGAAAATCATTTACTGTCATTACCGATCATAAGCCGCTGGTAAACTTAAAAACAAAAGCAAGAACGGATGAAGCAATAGGTGATCTAATGCTTTATTTATCGCAATATAATTTTAAAGTGGTGTATAGAGAAGGTAAGGATAATGTAGAAGCAGATTTTCTTTCAAGAAACCCAATATTAGAAACTAACGAAAATAATGAAGATTGTATTCAAATAGTGAATATGATCGAAATAGATGAAATAATCAATGATCAAAATAGAATAAAAGAAGAAATTAAGAATACAAAAGGAACAATGAATAATGGAAACATAAAATTTAAAATCATGAAAAATAAGAGAAGAATATACATCTCTAAAGAATTTGGTATAAATCTGATAGATAAAATACATAAATCCTATGGACATACAGGTTACAAACAAATAGCAAATAAGATAAGACCTTTTTATTATTTTAAGAAGATGGATGGCATCATTAAGGATTACTGCAAAAAATGTGAAATATGTATAAAAAACAAATCCAGAAGTTGTAAACCTTTGGGTGAATTATCAAGATTGGGACCAGCAAAATATCCATATCATATAATGTCTATGGACACAATTGGAGGATTTAAAGGATATAATTCCACAAAAAAATACATGCATCTATTAATAGACCATTTTAGTAGATATGCGTGGATAATGACATCGAAAAGTCAAGTCCCAGAAGATTTTATAAAATTAATTAATTTAGTAACAAAGGAAAACAAAATTGAAACACTATTGGTAGATCAATATAGCTCATTAAAATCAAAAAATTCAAAGAATACATGAAAGAAAAGAAAATTAATTTAATCTTCACGGCCGTAGATAGTCCCCAATCAAATGGAATGAACGAAAGACTGAATCAAACAATAGTTAATCGGATCAGATGTAAAATAAATGAAAATAATAACAAGAGACCATGGACAAAAATTGCTGAGATATGCATCGAGGAATACAATAAGTCAATTCATAGCTCAACAAAATTTTCACCAGCAGAATTATTAATAGGAGAAACATCGGAAATAATTCCAAAAGAAATACAAAAAGAAAAACAAGACCTTGAGGAAATCAGAAAAGAAGCTTTCAAAAATTCAGAAATCAGTCACCAAAGAAACAAATTAAGAATTGATAAGAAGAGAAGAACATACAAATTAGAAAAGGGTGATTTAGTTTATGTCTCCAATGGAAATAAATTAAATAGAAATAAATTAGACGAAGTCAGAAGAGGACCATATGAAATAAAAGAGAAAATTTCTGATACGATTTATGAAATTAACAGCAAGAAAAGAGGGAAGGAAGCAAATCGATTCCATATATCAAAACTAATTCCTTACTCTTTTTCCTAGGAAAAAGACTCCCGAACGAAGGGAGGTGTAAATTGTATCTCCCGCTTATATAAATTATATTAAATTATCTGAGGTTGGTAGTATTGCATAGTGTCCTCGACTCAACTATGTTCACTCTTAATAGACCACATGTTATGACATTAAATGAGTGTGTATATTGATGAAAGGACTCTTATTCAATTCTACTATACTTTCAGGTAACTATCATTTATAACTTATCTTGTATATTATCTATTGCATTTATAAATAAAAAGCTACTATACTTTCAGAATCGTCTAACGTTCAATTTACCCAATCCACACTCTTACATATATATATATACAATTTTTGCTCGTTTAATAAGAGTAGATATGCTGTGCCTCATATTTACATATTTTATTATTCCAATTTTTGTTACGCAATCCTGAATAATCCTGCTATTGATCAGAATTCAAAATAAAACCATAAGTACTAAACTTTTGGAGAAAAAAAAATATTTTTGCCGGACTTAAGTTTTAAAAATTTTGATTAGCTAACTTTAAATCATTTTTAATATAAAAAAACGTCTACTATTGTAGCATGTCAAGTTATTTAGAAAATTAGTCAGGAGTTGAGATTTCAAAATGGTACAGCATTTGGTACTTCATTCTTTAGAAAAAAAAAATATCTGTATTTTTTATCTAATTTAAAAACATATTCTGATGCAGAAAATTAAAAAAAAAAAAAATAGTAGAAACTTTTTAAAATTTAAATTATAAAATACTAGGTAGGTTTCACATAAATATTTATCTATTTATGTGAAAATTATCTAGTATTTTATATTTTAAATTTTAAAAAGTTTCTACAAATTTTTTTTTAATTTTCTTTTACTTTATTTAATATAAAAGTAAAGATTTGAGCATCTTATTTTTGAAAAGAGTTGGAATGTTTTTCAAATATGAGCTCGGGTTCAGATTAACAAATCAATTATAAACGAGAAAGAATTTAATTTATAGGACAGATTCTAAGATTTTAATAGATATATTATTAAATTGCGATATCAGAGGGATTCATCCCCCAGGAGTCGAACCTGAGATCGCAATTTAATAATATATCTATTAAAATCTTAGAATCTGTCCTATAAATTAAATTCTTTCTCGTTTATTTAATATGTTTCACCAAGAAGCTACATCATTCTCCCTTAACAAAACATATTTTGATAGCGTTTTTTTATTTAATATGTTAATCAATTATGTCTCATCTTGATTAAACTAATCTTTTGTTATTAATGGCATTATTATTAGCTATTATAGTATTAATGCTATTAATAACCAAAGATTAGTTAAATTAAGATGGGACGTAATTGATTAACAATTTAAATAAAAAAACACTATCAAAATATGTTTTTAAATTAGCTAATTTTGCCAAAAAATACCAATATTTTTTTTTCTAAAGAAGGACGTACAAATTTCTGTACTATTTTGAAATCTCGACTAAATGGCCCAATTTTTTTAAATTTCTTGCAGTATTTATGGAGTGTGATTTTTTAAGGGGGATAAAATTTTTGACCGTATTTTATTAACTCTAATATTATTAAAATAGCGTAAGGATCTTCATTCCTGACGGGGGTCCCTCGACCGGACACGTTTGAATTTTTTTCTCCAAAAGTATAGTACTTATTGTTTTATTTTGAATTCTGGTCAATAGCAGAATTATTCAGGATTGCGTAACAAAAATTAGAATAATAAAATATGTAAATTTGTAGCTACAGCATCTTAATATTTAAAGCAGGGTAGTGATTGTCACAATTTTCAAAAAATGCCTATAACTCAAAAACAATAAGAGTTTTATTTAAAAAAAAATTGTATTAGGAGGACCGTCGTAAAATGCCCTATCCCCTATTCACGGGTTATCGTTGTGATACGTGATACCCTGTATGTTAAACCGTATACCAATGTTTCTCAACTTTTGGATCATGACCAGAGGTTTCGAGAGGGCGAGAGTAGCTGTGGCGTAGGGGCCCGCCTCTGAGAGGGGCCAGGTGCTATTTAGGTATTAAAATTAAAAATACTGTTTAAATACATATGTATCTGTAAATATTTTTAATTTGATTATTTCCAAGACAAATAATATAAAACGTAGAAAATCTTTTTTTTTCAATTTTAGATTAACCATGTGGTGTGCACGAATTTGCCCGGCGAACGTAATACCAGGTAATATTTCCTTAGTAATGTTAAGAAATAGGAATAAAAAGACAATTAAATTTAAAAGCATATCATGTAGGAAATTTACAAAACACAAGAATAGTGACTAGAATAACTAAATAAGCAAAATTGCTGATGTTCATTTTATGAATCATCAAAGAAGAATTACCGTGTAACTTGATTTGTTTTCCTGTGAAAAATTTGAATCTGTTCAGTCGTTTTAAGTCTTGTAATTATTTGGAACACATAACCACTTACCACTATACTAACTAGAGCTATTAAAAAAATTATGGTGCAATTTATCCTGAGTATTGATAAATCTTTTATTGTGAACTCTGTTGTATATTATTACAATGTCTGTAAGATGATGTATAATGAACATAGTGGCAGACCTAGATATAGTTCAATTGTCCTGCCAAAAATTAATAAGTCAAAAAATGGGTGTCTTATCGCAATTAAATACTATACTAAACAACCGAATGATTTAAAAAAATCTATCTTGTAATAAGAAAGATCTGAAAAAATACCAAATTGATCAGCTCGTTGTGATTCACCTTGTGATGTGTTTAAATATGGACTTTAATTAGAATTAATAGTAGTGAATTGACAGCATATTACAGCGTGTATTACTTTATTGAATTGAATAATTATATAAATATAAATTCGGTCCTATGGTCAGTTGACTTTCAACTCTATAGGACAATACATATTAATGTGTATCGTGTATTTCTGGATAATAAATATCATAAGATGGAATATCATCTTCCCCCTTCCACACCAACGCTGGAGTTCCTCAGGGATCGGTTATCTCCCCTACGCTTTTTCTTATCTATATCAACGACCTTCTAAACTTGCCCTCCAATCCGGTACATAGTTACGCAGATGACAGCACGCTACATAACGCCCCTGCATCGCATAAAAACCGTGCAATCATTGCCTCTGCAATTAATTTAGACTAATGCAAACTTAAAAACTGGGGATCCCAAAACTTAGTTAACTTCAATGCAGGGAAATCTCAGTGTTGCCTTATTTCTAGGCGCGTCGACAGAAACCTCCCAAACATATCATTCGACTCAAACTCACTAGAATTCAGGGATAAAATTTCAATGCTAGGTGTAACTCTAGGGTCTGAGCTTTCATGGAATGACCATATCTCAACCACTGCTAAAGCTGCAGCGCGCAAGCTTGGTCTCCTATTTAGGTCTAGACGCTGTTATACTCCCAGTCAACTTCTTATACTGTATAAGGCTCAAATTCGTCCCTGTCTCGAATATGGCTCTCATCTGTGGAGGGGTGCCTCCAAGCATTCTCTTGCTACACTGGATGCAATTCAGAATTCAGAAGCGAGCAATTAAACTAATAGAAGACCCGGCTCTAACCAACTCACTCGACTCCCTGGCTCACCGAAGAACCGTTTCTGCCCTTTCCCTGTACTACAGATACTATCACGGTGTCTGTTCAGTCGAGCTGAAATCAATTATCCCCCCTAATGCCCTCTTTACGAGAAACACGCGGTTTTCTAACGCTCAGCACCCCTTCGCTGTCAAATTGGATAAAATTTGAACAAGCGCTTTCGCCAACTCTTTTATCCCTATGACCTCCAGAGACTGGAACTCGCTCCCTGCCACCATCTTTCCCGCTACTTATAACCTTCAGCTATTTAAGACCCGTATCCACAGATACATTCGACCCCCGCCCACCCATAAAATTCTTTCTTCTTCTTTTCACGATGGAGGGGCCAACCCAGGCCTTTAGGGGTTGCACCTTTTTGGTGTAAATCCTCTCATCATTATCATAAAAAAATAAATAAAACAAAATAAATGTCTGTTCGTCTGGCCATATGTCACAGCCTGGTAGCTTCTACATTTTACCTCATTTTGGGATGAAATTTCATAGCCTTGTGGTTTTAAAGTTTGCGATGCCTCATGAGTAGAGAATTATAAAAGTAATTTGAGACACCTATATAAGCATGGAAAGAGCTTTAGAGAAAACAATTTGGTAACTCCATCGAGTAGGATTGGGTTTTGAAAATTACAATAGACCTAAGACGAGTTGGGGTCAGATTCAATTTGATAATAGGTAGTGTACAGGACCTGCCGAACTACTTTTTTCCAGCAGGGTCTAGAGTCAGCAGGGAGAAGAACAATATTTTTCTTATATAAATTTTTTCTTCCTTAAGAGGAAATCAATGAGGCCCGATGAAAAGGGGACAGGGTGCAAAATTTCTTGAAGCCCCCCTCCCCAGAGGCGGGCGTATATTTTCTCAAATGGTCAAAATGTACGTATATAGAAAAGAAAAAAATATTTATTGAATGTTTTAAATAATAAAAGAATGATAGGTATATAATTTTGTTCAATATTCTAAGACTTTAAAATTTTCAAACAAAATTTTTGGAAAATAAATAGGTTAACAGCTTAGATAATCGGCCTTTTGAAATTTTCCAAAAAATTTCGAAAATTTAAAGCCTAAGGAGCCGGTTGTATGTCGCAAAGTAAATGCTTTTTACCACTAACCAAGGGTAGCTGGTAAATGGAGTGGCTGGGATGGCCAATCAGATGACAGGAACTGAAAGTTCCTGTCATCTGATTGGCCATCCCAGCCACTCCATTTACCAGCTACCCTTGGTTAGTGGTAAAAAGCATTTACTTTGCGACATACAACCGGCCCTTAGAATCTTGAAAAATAATTATTCAGAGTAAGGTGAACTTTTCGAATAACAACATCATTTTTTTGAAAAGTAAAAAACTCAAATCGTTAAAAACGGCATATACCGTATAGTATTTTGTTTAATTTTATTTTTTCGAACCATTTGTGTGTGTGTTGTGTGTTGGAGATATTCAATTTCAAAAATCGAGTTTTTCAGGTTCTTTAACATTGCACTATACGGGATATCGGAAAATTTACATATATATTTAATTATAATTAAGAAACCCTTCTTACCATTTTTATAAAAAACTAAACCAACATTAAACAATAACCATAACATATTTTAAGACAATTTTGATTCGTAGTTACAACACAGTTTCTGAGATAATAAGGAATAAATTTACACTATAAAAACAATTTGGCAACAGCGAAAGATGTATAAAGCGCGCATGCGCTAGATTTTTTCAAAATTATAATTTTCATAAGGTATAACGTAGGCGTTGATTACATTTGTTAAAAAATAACAAAACGATTTTTATAGAGATAAATCGACCTTTAAAATGTATTTTATCTGTCATTATAATATAAAAATATTCAATCTCTTACAATAGTGCCAGATTTGTCAAACGAGCACGGGATTGGCTAGAATCGGTACATAAACAGCAAAAAGTTTTGGGCTTATGAATTATGAATCGTTATTGTCTGTTCTATATATTTTTTTTTTGGCTTTTCGGCCATTCCAACCATAAGCCAATTTACGATACTACATATATATATTTTTAAATTTTGTCTCTACCCCGGGGGTCAGATTTTAGCTGAATGCCTCGAGTCGAATTCGAACCCGAGTCCACCTGGTTAGCAGGATGATACGCTACCGACTAGCCTATCTGACCCTCCCCCACATGTTCTATATACTCTAGCATTAATTTTTTGCTAGTATTGTCGCGAAACAACTACCTTAAATGGGGGGGTCAGATAGGATAGGGGTTAGCGTGCCAGCCTGCTAACCAGGGCACCCAGGTTCGAATCCGACTCGAGGAATCCGGCTAAAATCTGACCCCGGAGGTAGAGACAAATGTTAAGAAAATAAGTAATATAGTATCGTAAATTGGCTTATGGCTAGAAAGGCCGAAAAGTCAAAAAAAACTACATTAAATGTAAAATTTTGTATTAACAAAATCTGATTTCTGAAAGGCCAAGGATAAATAAATAAAATATAAATAAATAACATTACCGCCCCTATCGAGGTAAAGGGTAACTATTTTTTCTATGCGCTGACTGGTTGTCTATAAATTAGGCGTATTTGGAAATAAAATAGAATAGTATAAATGAAATTAATAAATTATTTTTGGAAACTTTTTTCATCAAGAGAAAATGAAATCACCAATTATATATTTCTACGTGGAATACTAGCGTTATTTAATTATTATGTAAATGGTATTTAAAATAAAATATGTATTCATAAATAAGCGAAAAAGAAAAAGAATGATATTAATAAAAAAAAAAAAGAAAATAATTTAAATGATTCAACAACAAACGATGCATATCTTTTTTCTTCTCGCTAATCCTCCCCGTTTTCCACCCTATTTCGACCAAGCAAAGCCAAAGGGCGTTCATAAATATTTAAATGAATACATCCCCATTCTTCACTTTGTACGAGAGAGATATAGAGATATGCTCTGATTGAGAAGAACTTCCTATTAAACGAGCTAAATTATAATTTCTTTAGAAAAGAAAAGTTGTAATTTATAGGTATGACTTAGAATTAATAAATTTGAATATTTGAATGGATGTATTTTTTAAACACTAAAAATATTAAAATAAAAATATAAATTACTAGGTAGGATTCACAAAAAAAGACCAAATGATTATTAGCAAGACTATATAATTGGTTGATAAATAACGACACGCATTTTTATAACTTAAAATATTTTTATTAATTTAGCTGTTGAAGCTTTTACTTTTATGATTAATTTGATTAAAATTTGAATTTTTATTTAAATCACACATAATTAATTATAATTATTTATTGAACGCGAATAAATAATACAATAAAACTACAACGTTTCGATCGACTCATTCTGTGAACGTTCTCTAGTATGAACACTCATTGTATATTTATTTATATATATATTTATATATTTGTATCTTGGTTCTATTTTGAAAACGGCCCTACCGATTTTGATGAAACAAAATCTATTAACAAGTTTTGAGGATGAAAAAACGATCTGGCTAGGTCTGGACCTCATCAAAATTCATCTTAATTGATTTTTCTTAATTAAAGTAATTATTGATAGATGAAAATCTCAATAAAAAAAAAATGATTCGGCGGATGTCGTATTAGAACCTGAGACCTCTTGCATGTGAGGCAGGCAGGCTACCACTGGACCAAAGAACTATTTTAAAAACCCTTGCTTTTTACTTTTACTAAAATGAATATTTTTGAATTAGACTTTATTATAAGTGTGGAAATAATTGAATATATTATATATAGCTATGTATTTAATAAATAAAATTTATTAGATAATTGCGGCGCGGCAAATTTGAAATATGTATAATTGAATTAAGCTGAAAGAAAGACAACAATTAATTTTAAATCCAGAAACATTAAATATATTAATAATTATTCCTTTGCCCCCCCCCCCACTCTTCTAATTAAAATTAAATATTCAATTCTCTTTTCTCCGGGCAATTATCATTGCAATTGTCTTCCTAAAAAAATACTTGGTTGGTGAAAGTTATCACTTCTGTCGCACGTCCCGAGACGCACACATTTTTTTTAATTTTATGTTTTTATTTCAGATTCTATACGATTATTTTTTTTATTATTATTTTCCTATTTACTTTTTATAATGTTTATCAATATGAACGAATGTGGTCAAATTGGTCTACGAGTAAACAAATATACACATAATATGTGGACCATTAGAAAAATAGAAATGCAAAAACTGGGTCGGGGGTGCAGGAGGTGGGGGTGCAGTTGTGGGGGGCCCTGGGGTGGGAGTGGCGGTTGGGCTGGGGGTGTAGTGTTGGGGGCGAGGTGTATGATTTCGGGAGGGGGTGGGGGGGTCAGGGGTTACCGAGCATCTCTCGGTGCCTCCAGGTACTTTTCAGTTAACCTAAGTGGGTGCTTAAACTTGAGAACGATCGCGAATAAGTCGATCGAAACGTGGTAGTTATATTGTATTATTTATTCGTGTTCAATAAATAATTATAATTAATTATGTGTGATTTTACTAAAAATTCAAATCTTTATAAAATTAATCACAAAAATAAACTCTTCAACAGCTTTATTACGGATAAATTAGGAAATTTAAATTATTATTCTAAAACCCCTAATAGTTAATGATAAACATAATTTATTACCTGTTGAACAGATAATAAACTTAAATTGAGGTTTGTTTTTAAGATGGCATTATCCTTGTTATTTCATTTCTATATATATTATATAATTAATTAGGTATGTATAAATTTAACTAAAAATTCAAATTTTATTAAATATTCTAAATGTTTATTAAAAATAAGACTCCAAAAAATTATGTACCAACCTAATATATTTCGAGTTACGAGCCCAAAACAGAGAAACCTCTAAGTGAACTCCTGAAGGTGGGCTCGTAACCAAATACTATGATGAATTTTCAATACACTTAAATGAATGTAGAACGCTAGAAAATACTAATAAACAAAATTTTGTTTTTGTAACTCTATATCAGTGTTTCTTAACCTGTGTGCCCAGAAAAGATTGTCAAATGTGCCGCAAGGAATTTTGACAAATAATTAAAATTGCATGGGTTTTGTAACTTTCAAATAGTATTTGTAATTACCTCAACAGTTACTAAAAAAAAATATTTTTAAATTAATTTATAAGATCTTAGGAAATTTGATAAATAAATTGAATTCAGAGTTTTATATTGAAAAAGACGGACGTTTAGTCACTATATTTGCGACTTCTTCGGTGACTTATTCTCGAACTCAATTGTCTGATATTATTATACGAAACATTCTATCTGTTTTAATTTATCTTCTTCTTAAACATATTAATTTTTCATCACAGTTGAAACAAAGAACCACAGAAAGCACAATTGTGTTGAAGAAAAAGTCGAAAATATAGTGACGAAACGTCCGTCTTATTCAATCTAAAACTCTGAATTGAATTTATTTATTCAATTTCTTAAAATTTTATAAATTAATTAAATTATGGATACGATTCACTAAACAATATTTGTGTGCCGAAAATAATTCCTGATATTTTTAGTGTGCCGTCAACCAAAAAAGGTTGAGAAACACTGCTCTATATATCTTCTATATATTTTATAAAATTCTTTGCCCGATACACTCACTCACTCATCATCAAAACAGCCAGAACCACTGGCCATAGAAACATGAAATTTGGAGAGGATATTACATCTATGACATAGGGGTTCACTAAGAAAGGATTTTTCGAAATTCGACCCCTAAGGGGGTCAAAGGGGGCAAAGTGTGTTTTCACTGATTATGCGATATCTCTTAAGGACGATAAAATATCTACTTGCTTTTTACTTATAAAAATACTAAATTAAAATATCTAAAAACTAAATTTCAGGATTTTTTGAAATTCGACCCCTAAAGGGGTCAAAAGGGGCAAAATATCTTTGCAATGTGTTTACACTAATTATGCATTTTCAATTAAGAACGATAAGATATCTACTTGATTTTTACTTAATAAAATTCTAAATACAAATATCTAAAAAGTAATTTCAGGATTTTTTGAAATTCGACTCCCAACTATCCAAAATGTGAGTGGGGGCAAAAATTAAAACTCTCTCCTATCTTGATCAAACTTTGTAGAGTTATTCTTTATTACTTTAAGAAACTATTCCTGTAAAAATCAACTATCAAAATTGACTGTATGGGGGCGAAGGGTGGGGGGGGGGCAAATTATAGAAATTTTTAGCTTTTTAGTACATTTACTCTTTAGAAAACTGTGGATTATTTATTTGCAAATATCTAAAAAATAATTTCAAGATTTTTTGTAATCCGACCCCCCCCCTCAACTATCCAAAATGTGAGTGGGGACAAAAATTAAAACTCTCTCCTATCTTGATCAAATTTTGTAGAGTTATTCTTTATTACTTTAAGAAACTATTCCTGTAAAAATCAACTATCAAAATTGACTGTATGGGGGCGAAAGGGGGGGGGGGGCAAAATATAGAAATTTTTAGCTTTTTTGTACATTTACTCTTTAGAAAACTGAGAGTTATTTATTTGCAAATATCTAAAAAATAATTTCAACCTCCCAAAATGTGAGTGGGGGCAAAAAATTAATACATAGTCAAATTTTGTAATGTTAGTTTTTAAGACTATATAAAATGTATGCTGTAAAAATCAATAGCCAAAATGAGTGCGTGGGGGCGAAAGAGGGGGCAAAATATTACAAATATATATTACAGACCTAATAATCACATACCGAGAAGCTGCCCGCCAGGGCCACCTGTCCGGAGGGCCGAGCAGCTCGTATTAATATAAATAACGAACAAAATTGTCTTTTATAAACAATTTTACATAGGGGGCCTAAGAATTTTAGAAAGGATTAGGCAGAAAAAAGCCTGGGAAACACTGCCCTAGAGGAATATCCATATGTATCATTTCGAATATTATCGAGAGGCAATTTTTGATATTCACTCTATTTTCAGAAGGAATATGGTGAATGAATGCTTCGGGGGGGATTTTTGAGTTATTTTTTGACATGCCCATTTTGAATAGATGAGTAGCGTAGAGTAGAGTAGAGTAGGACACGTGCCGAAAGGGTCAGGACCTCCACCTAGCAAAATCGATCCCTTGCTTGTTCTCGCTCTATCCTCTACGGAAATATTTATTAACCACAGCTGAGAATTCAAAACAAAAAGAAAAGAAAAAAAATGAGGCCAAATAGAGGAGTTATCGCTAGCTAGCTAGCACAGAGATTTGCTCTTGGAATGATAAGACTGTATTCTCTTAGACATTTTAGTTGTTTAATTTTTGTTCTACAAACAACACTCACTATCTGTTTGTTTGAAACAAAAGAGTTATTGACAAACAAACATTTTGCATATTTAGAAATGTTCTGTACATCACTAGACTTTAATTTAATCCTTTTAATTTATAAAATTTTAAATTCTAACTTTACTAATAAATAATATAGACACATGAATGAATAAGTGGTGTAAATTAATTTAAATTTAAAATATTATCAAGAAAGAATCTAATTATTAAGGTCAAAAATCTAAGATTTTAGTAGAATATTTTTACACTGCATATCAGAGGCCTTCATCCCCTCAGGAGTTGAACCTGAGTACTAACACGCTTGCTGGGCTTGTTAGTTCGACCCTCGAGACAAAAACATATCCTGACATGCAATATATAGTATTTAAGAGAAGCTAGCAAACAAAATAGAATTTTATTTTTAAATATTATCTAATAGTACCTACCTACTTTTAAAAAATGTTTTTCCCCCTAGGAAATAAAAGGCTTTTTTATTTTTTTATTTATTTAAATAAAAATCATTAATCATAATATTTAAAAACAAGTTTCCCGAAGGTTTGAGTATTTGAAAATTAGATATATTTTTTTTTTCAAAAATACAACTCACGATGAAAACCAAATACAGGGTGGGGCATAAAGATCTACCACATTTTGAAGAGGTATAAAAAAATGAAAAAATTTTAACTAGAAAAAAACTGAATATATTTTTGAAAAGAACATAAAATATATTTTTTTAATATGTTTTAAACATTATATCAGATGAAAAAAAGGGAGGGGGGGGGGGGGGGGTCAAAAATGAAAATTTTAACCCTTTCGACCAAACTACGTATACAAAATGTGGTTAGTTTTTGCATTTCTAGCCTTCTGGGGGTCCACAGAATATGTATATATATAAAATTTGGTTGAGTTTGGTCAAAAGGGCTAGAATTTTCATTTGTGACCATCCCTCCATTTTGGGTGGTTAGTTTTTGCATTTCTAGCCTTTTGGAGGCTCACAGAATATGTATACAATATTTGGTTGAGTTTGGTAGAAAGGAATAAAATTTTCATTTTAGACCGACCCCCCCCCCCCATTTTTTTTTGTCTGATAATAATGTTTAAAATACATTTAAAAAATATATATTTTCTTTTCTTTTCAAAAATATATTTTCTAGTTAAATTTTTTCATTTTTTATACCACTTCAAAATGTGGAAGATCTTTATGCCCCACCCTGTATTTGGCTTTCATCGTGAGTTGTATTTTTGAAAAAAAATCCATCTAATTTTCAAAAAAAGATACTCAAACCTTCTGGAAAATTATTTTAAAATATTATGATTAATGATTTTTAATTAAATAAATAAAAAAAGCCTTTTATTTCCTCGGGGGAAAGACATTTTTCAAAAGTAGGCAGGAACCTACTATTAGATAATATTTAAAAATAAAATTCTATTTTGTCGTGAAAAATTTGCGAAGAATAGTTTTTGCATATATCAATATAAAATCATACTAAAATACTTCTGGTTAGAAACCAGAAATTTAACATGTTATAATAAACCAGCTGCGAGCCACCTTCAGCGTATTATTCCATTTAAATACCCAACTATTAAATTTAATTATTCCACTATTTTACTCAAATAACAATATTTTCATAATTTACTTATTGGTGCGTTGTTCAAATAGCGGCATCTTAACTATTAATATATCTAGAGTTGCTCCAAAAATATGAGAATACTTAAAATACGTATATCATTTATTCATATTGAACAGAGATCGATTTCGGCATAATTCGATTTCGCCATAATTAAATTCACCATCTATTCATATAAAATATAATTTCTTAACTATAAATATATCGTTTTTTCACTATATGTGAAAATGTTAAATTTATCTTACGCGTGGTACGAGACTGTTTATCGCGCTATATGAGTACTAGTCGCAATTTTTTCGTCGCGTTATACGAATTCGCCTTTTAAGGGAGCGCGTTATACTGTATAGAAAATAAATTTTTAAATGTTTTTTCTTACTCCTGTAAAATTAACTTTTTTTGACTTACGAGTTGTCACAGAATAAACGACGATTTCTTGAGCAAAAATATGCTAAAAAAATTAAAAAAAATAAAAATTCGCATAGCCCAGTGAGTCTAGTTTGCCAATATAATTGGATATAATAAAAATAAAATTAGATAGGGTACTTTTGAAAAACTTTTGAGACGTTTCAGCGGACATTCTCACGCCATCCTCAGTCCTGGCTTTTCACAACATAGTACATTTTTCTGTGCAGAAATTCATTCCTTTTCCATAGTTAACACATTATAATATGTAGAGAGCTGGTGAGTTTTTCTAAGTTAAAATTGTTGTGAAAAGCCAGGACTGAGGATGGCGTGAGAATATCCGCTGAAACGTCTCAAAAGTTTTTCTGAAAAATAAATACTCCTAGTTAGAATATAAAGAAATCTTGTATTTCTTTTTCCTAACGAAGACATTCCACCTGTTTCTAATGTTTTCAAGAGCCTCATCAAACACCAAATTTCTAAATATAAAATAATAGAATTTGCATTTATAAACATTAATTTCTTCTTATCGTGTGTTATGTACATTATTAAATAAATGATATTTTTCCAATTTCGAATGAAAATAATAAATTATCGATTTTACCTGTTTTATCTATTGGAATTTTATTTCCATATCATAATAAATAAACACTAGAGAGCTTAATTTTACAAACATTAAAATATAATTTATATTCTAGTAAATGGAAAGCAGCTTACTTATAATTTGGGGATTATTTTTTATCATGAATATATATTATATATACACACAGTAAAAAATGTAAATAAAAGTACATTACCAGGAAGTATACACAATTCTCTTATTATTATCTTGTTTAAATATTTTTTGATGCTAAGTACATTCTGTTAGGTTACTCTCAACATCTAGCTATAAAATAATTTTATTTGGTTTAAATCCTCTATAAAATTTTTATTATATATAATAGGGTCACCCCCCCCCCCCGCAATGCAGGGTTCATGGGATTAGTAACGGCAACGACAAACCGTTTCTTATGGAAAACTAATCGTAATTAAATATATTTCATATGTTTAATCAAGAATTATGTTCTTTTTTTAATTTCTTAAATCACATTTTTAGTCCAGTTAAATTGTTCTCTCAAGGGCCCCTCGCGGTAAGGTTTTGGGATAGTTTTCATTTCTTGAACCTATATGTTTTTTTGGTGTGCTGAATCTGAGGTTTGCTAATAAAATTTCGTCACAGAACATTGTCAAAAAAGAAAAAAAAAAGGTAAAAAATCTCATTGTGTGGCGGTTTTTTGCTTATAACTAGAAAATCTTCAACTTTTCGTAAATAACCTTCCTATTCAAAATGAAAGTTTATAAAAATTCCTACAAATTTCAGCATTTAGATTTTTTCTCCGACCAACCGTTCGGGCTCAAGGGCTAGTTGAAAATTGGCCTATTTTTTTTGTTTCCGCAAATCCACTTTTTTCGATTTTTTCCCATTTTGGCCATGAAGGAGCGACAAAGGCCACTCTATACATTTTTAAACTAGATTACAATTCAAACAAAGTTTCATATTTGTTAATGGTAATCCGTGCCGCATTGGGGTTGAAATTTTGAAAAACTGCAATTTTTTGCAAAAAATCAGTTTTCCCTTCCTAAAATGAAAACCACTCATTGTAGAAACTTGATTCCTATTTCATTAACTAGGCAATTTTGTTGACTTGAACGTTTATTTGGACCACTTTTTTGATAAAATTCTTAGATTTATAGATATCCAGCATTTTCCTGAGAGGATATGATCCGAATCATCAAAAGTGTCATGGAAAATGTAGGATATGTTACATCTAATTAAGAAAGGGAGGAAAGAAAAAATTGTTTTTCTATGCCTTTGTTAAAAATGAGGAAAGTTTTTGAACACTACTGTGGAGAGAAGAAGGAAACATTTTATTTGTTTCATTCATTGACCCTTTGAAACCCTGAAGGAGGGAAAAATCCTCCGAAACGTCGGTTTGAAAGGAAAGGAGGAAGGATTCCAATAAATTACACCTTATTTTATATGTGTTAATTTTTTCTTTCCTCACTACCTCTGGGCTGCCTTCCATTACATTCAATTAAAGTTTCTACCAGTCCGTCTCTCTCCAGAGAAAATTTCGTTGCAAAAAAAATTATTTATTATATATTTAAATTTTTATAGTGTTTTATCTCCTCGCTTTTTAAAGTTTTAGCATTCAATTTCGGAACATACGTTAATTGATGAAATTGATCTCCAAATTGTTTTTTTCATTTTTTTCAAAATTTTAAATTAAAAATAATATTAATAAATTTAGCTTTTAACTGAAGTAAAAAGTTACCGAGCATCGCTCGGTGGCTCCAGGTACTTTTTTATAAATAACACAGATATGAGATCAAATTGCATATTTTTATTGTTTTTTTGTTATTTTTTAATAAATATATTTAATCATTTAAAATAAAAAAAAATGTGTGAGCCTCATCCACATTAAGCTCATGGGAGAAGTGAAACTTTAATTTTAAAACCCACTAATAGCCCATGACAATTAAAATTAGGAAATTTTTACTTTTAAACCTCACTAATTGTTTACGATAAATAGAATTTATTATAATTAGGAAAATTTAAATTATTATTTTTGTATTTTATTTCCCCTCTATTAGGTCATTTCCCCTTTATTGTAACAAAAAAATTCAAACAGATACGTCTCTAAAGAAGTTTCACTTCAAAAAAAAAAAATGGTAATAACTAAAAGTCTTTATATAAGAAAATTGAATGATGAATCTTTCATTAACAAGTATATATTATTAGATAAGACATGGACTTAGGAACACCAAATAGGACATTTAATAGACAAAGAAAATCTAAAAAAAAAAATCAACTGATGTGGTCACCACACGACTTTCACATTCTCACTTATTTGAAATCATCGCGAAACTCCTATACCCCCTTCCTTTATTTCAATCGGATTAAAATTTATACACAACTAATAACTCTTGACACTTGATAAGTACACCAATTTTAAAAAAAATCGTTAATGCCGTTATTCGGGGAGTAAAAATCAGAGTGTATACGCTAAAAAACGGAAAGAGGGTATTATGTAATTTAAAATAAAATGTAGAACCTAGCACAGGGTAGGTTGCTCAGATCAAAACACAGGGTATACGCCGTATACAGCCCTGTATATATTTTATTAAGTCAGAATTTTAAAAAGAAATAAATTTTGTAATTTTTAGTGTTATTAAAAGCAATTAGGTATATTTTTAAGTATAATTTATATATTTTCAAGTTGCTTATAAAATTTTTTCCTATCATACAAAAAAGTATTTAATTCATCATTGATGAAGATGTTGAAGATTTTATTGTTGTGATTAATTTTATTAAGAGTTGAAATTTTATTAAAATCACACATAAATAATTGTAATTATTTATTGAACACGAATAAATAAATACAATAAAACTACGACGTTTCGAGCGAATTATTCTGCGATCATTCTCAAGTGAAAAAATCGGAGTGTGTGCTCATATTTGAGAACGATCGCAGAATAATTCGATCGAAACGTCATAGTTTTGTGTATTTTGTATTATTTATTCGTGTTCAATAAATAATTATAATTAATTATGTATGATTTTAATAAAATTTCAAAAATTAAGTATTTAATATTCAATTATTTATTTAATCAAATAAAAAAAGTAATTAATTCTTTAAGTATCTATTTAAAATCAGAGTGTGTGCTCAAACTTGAGAATGACCGCAGAATAATTCAATTGAAACGTCGTAGTTTTATTGTATTATTTATTCGTGTTCAATAAATAATTATAATTAATTGTGATTTTAATAAAATTTCAACTATCAGTATTAAATTCAATTATTTATTTAATCAAATAAAAAAAAATTAATTCTTTAAGTATCTATTTAAAATCGGAGTGGGTGCTCATACTTGAGAACGATCACAGAATAATTCGACTGAAACGTCATAGTTTTATTGTATTATTTATTCGTGTTCAATAAATAATTATCATTAATTATGTGTGATTTAAATCAAATTTATTTAAAAAAATAAAAAAAAAATAAGTAATTCTTTAAGTATAATTATATTAATAACCTGGCAATATATTTGTATTAATGGATTAATACATATTTGTAGAAAAATAATTTTACTAGTAAACGTAACAAAGGATAACAATAGATCCAATTGTTTATAGAATGACAACTCGATGGACAATGACAATCACTACTAGGGAAATGAATAAATATTTGGGGCCACTCACCGACTGGTCTAATGACGACGAGGTCAATGTCTTAATATCCTGGCTGCTGCTGCCTGAGATGAGATCTTGTCTGACACTGCACCATATTTATTTCCAAAGTAATGTGATGAGCACAAAAGGGACAAGGTACACAATCTTGAAGAAAACAAAAAACGCACACAAATAAACCAAAAAACAAAATTCTACTGCAAAACGAACTGAGACGTGTGGATAAATAGTAGGAGAAAAAAAAGAAAGAGTTGTGATGTGATTTGAAAGAGAATGCAGAGTGCGGTGAAAGAACTCAACCAACCAACCACTCTGTGAGAAGGAATCGGTTCAAATGCCTTAGAGCTGGCTGGCTGGCTGGCCTCGGCCACCAGCTGTTTCCCCCTTTTCGGCCCCTCTTCCACCCGCGCACTCACACATACACACTCACACTACTGCAACCTATTGATCTCACTCAGTTGGAGAGCACGAGAGCCATCTAAATGCATCCACCTTCCACCAAATTCAAATCCCAAAACAGTATACTTAGTGCAAAATTAAAATAAATTGACTTTTTTAAAGGATTGGTACGCTCTCCATTTAGAGCAGTGTTCTGCAAAGTGTCTGCCGCGGCACACTGGTGTACCGTGGTCATTAGTTGGTTTTATTCTTCTATATAGGTGTGAATACCTGTTTCTCCAACATATTACATTCAGTCATCAGGGTCATAACTCTCTTTCCATCGTTTTTTTGGTCTTCCACGGCTTCTGACCCCCTCGGGACGGTTTTTTGCCAATATTTTCGGGAGACGGTCGTCTTGCATTCTGTCTACATGGGCAGCCCAGCATCTTCTTCTTACATGAACCCAATCGACTATGTCCTGAAGACCGCTTATTTGCCTAAGGTGTTCGCTGCGGATTTTATCATGCAGGGTCTTCGAATGGATGGCTCTTACAACTCTCATCTCAGTTGTCCGGAGAAGCTGCTTTGTAACGGTTGTGTCTGCCCTGGACTCAGCCCCATATGTTATTATCGGGCGAACACAGGTCTTATATATCCTAATTTTACTTTCGGCAGACATAAACTTATTTTTCCAAACTAGATTGGATAGACAGCCCGAAATTTTTGCTTCTTTGATGACTTGCGAAGTTACTTCTTCCTTAAGGTTTCGTCTGCTAGAAATCTGAACTCCCAGATAGTTAAAGCTTGGGACTTGTTCTATTGGACTGTTGTTGATGACTAAGTTACACCTAAGGGAAGCTTTTGCAATCGCCATGCATTTTGTCTTGGTGGTAGAGACTTGCATGTTAAGCCGATCGGAATTTTCAGAGAATTTGAAGGTCCTCTTCGCACTCCGTCATCAGAACCGCGTCGTTAGCATAGCACACCACTCTCCCCCAATTTGTAGCCAAGGTGTTTGGATAGATTTTTGATAATATAGTCCATTATCACGTTGAAGAGCATAGTACTCAATGAATCTCCCTGTCTTACTCCACTGAAGATGTTAATAAGTTTTGTTCTCTAGCTATTGGATTTGATGTAAGTCGTGTTACCGGTGTTTAGATATTGGATAATTCTTAAAATTCTTGGAGGAATTGGTGTGCCCCGGAAAAATGTCAAGTTTTGTGAAGATAATGAACCTACACATAGCTGAGAGTTATGGGAGCAGCAAGAGATGAGAGCAGCCTTAACAACGATTGCTCCAAATTTTGATCGCTGTGACCCCCAGAAGGCTAGAAATGCAAAAACTAACCATCCAAAATTGGGGGGAGGGTCAAAAAATGGAAATCTCGGCCCTTGTACCAAGCATTTCTAGCCTTCTGGGGGTCCACAGAATATGTATACGAAATTTGGCTAAGTTTGGTCGAAAGGGCTAGAATTTTCTTATTTACCCCCCCCCCATTTTGGGTGGATATTCTCAAATTTTTTTTGAAACAAAAATATAAAAAATTACATCCTCTACAGTTTTGCTTCTAATGAAATTTGCCGTAGAGTAAACAGTTTAGGAGTTGGGATATGTTATCTTGGATTCTGAAATCAGCTTCCAAAATGGTCAGTAGCTCTCGGTCTATTATATTGATTTTAATAATAAATAAATATTAAATAAACATTGGTTTTTTCTTTGGCGTACCTCTAAAATTTCTTGTTTTGGTACATGTACCTTGAACAGAAAAAGTAATAAAAAAATATGATAAACTATTAATGTAGTTGTTTCGCGACAATACTAGCAAAAAGTTAATGCTAGAGTATAGGTATAGTACAGACAATCAGGATTCATAATTCATAAGCCTAAAACTTTTTTGCTGTTTATGTACCACTACTAGCCAATCCCGTGCTCGTTTGACAAATCTGGCAACACTATCCGAGGTTGTATATATTTTATCATAGAAATGTCAGATAAAGTACATTATAAAGGAAGATTTATATAACAAAAAGTTCTTAATAAGCGATTGAAAGCTGATGCGACAATGGCTGAAGCGGAAAAACGTCAAAAAAGTATTAAAATTAACCCACTTTTTAGGTTAAATAAATGCATTGTTGCCAGCTTGTTTTTTAGTGTAAATTTTTCATTATACATTATTCATTATTATCTCAGATACTGTGTTGTAACTATGAATTAAAATTTTCTTAAAAAATGTATTAGTTATTGTTTAATGTTGGTTTAGTTTTTTATAACCATTGTAAGAAGAGTTTCTTAATTATAATTAAATATGCAGGTATGTAAGCTTTCCGATATCCCGTATAGTGCAATGGATAAGAGTCTGAGAAACTCTATCTTTGGAATTTAATATCTCCGGAACTATATTGTTCATAAATTTCGTTTTACCACCAATCGAAAGTATTTAAATAATAATCTGTCTAAATTTTAAAAAAATCCTATGAAAACCCTTAAAAATCAAAATCAGACTTTTTCATATCAAAATCAGAATTTTCTATAAAACTCATGGCATATTTTACATATTAAATTATAGCTTTTACCTGAAAACGTTTCCTAAGAGTACAAAATGTCATCTTGAAAGGTTTTAGTTAATGAGCAGAAAATCGGTACGCAAATATCTTACAATGCACCAAATTTTAGTCTTTTTACTTGAAACCGGTTCCTGAGAGTTAAATGAAATTAAAACTTTTTCGTATCTATAACTTTTTTCAATTTTTTCGACTTTTTATTAATAAATTCTGAATTTGATAAGAAAAAGTCCGAATTTGAAGTTAAAAAACTATATACACTATTCAAAATATTTATGATATAGCATATTAACTAATTGATTCTAATTAGGTTGCCATGACAACAATAATGTAATTATTATTATTGATATAGAAAATAAACAAACATGTTCTTCGTTCTAATGTGTACATTAAGTTGGTCCTTATTTTGGGTATTTTCGAATTTGTATGCTGCCCCATGCTCATATAGTTCGA
The DNA here is from genome assembly GCA_024734495.1 of Forficula auricularia. Taxonomy (NCBI): domain Eukaryota; kingdom Metazoa; phylum Arthropoda; class Insecta; order Dermaptera; family Forficulidae; genus Forficula; species Forficula auricularia. Next base: position 340,840 of record JALMQS010000624.1, on the reverse strand, counting down.
AATAAATAAAAAAACTATCCCCCAAGTTTCAAGTCTCTATCTCAATTTAAACCTGTCTCCCACAGCGATGTAAGTTTCCCATCTAAATAACATGGAATGGTTTTTGGCATTGAACGATCAATTTTTTATTCCGGCCAAAGTAATGGTTCAAAAAATTTGAAACTCTGTAGACTTTATCCTATAAATATTTATTATTATAATAATTAAGATGATGGATGATTTTATTATGTTTGGCTCGAAGGGTTAGTTGGAAGGAGATTCGCCGGGCTTGGATGGGAGATAATCTTCAGAGATTAGAATCTCTCTGGTCGGTGTAAAGCCAGAAAAATGCTATTTTAAATAAGAATTTGCACCAGGCAGTTGAAAATATGCTTTAAATAAAATAATGGCACAAGGCCCGCATTTATTGCTTCTTCTTTACATAACGTGGATCCCCCCCCCCCGAAACCCACACACACCACCACCCCAATGTACAGACAAAAGACAGACAGATATAGATACATAGGTAGGTACATACAGAGGCAGGCAGAAATGCCCTTAGTAGCATAGGATTAATCAAAAAAAATTTAATAAAAATAGCCTTGAAAGGATATGGGGTGCCAATCACTCCAGGTTTTATTTATCTATACATTTTATTTAAAAAAACAATTATTTAATCAGGTAAATATAGGATGAGGGGGTGTCGGACTTAAATCGGAATCTTATACTATTTAAGAATAGGCTCGAAAAGCTGTCCGCCTGTAAATATGCAACCATATTGACGGCTCTGGAACGTACTAGTCTGCCTTACAGGCGTCCTTGTTAAATGAATATTTGGTTGATAAAGTAAAGGTAGTGTAGTTTCACAATGAATGAAATAAAACTCAAAGAGGTTTGAGTCTGTATAAACCTCTTTGAGTTTTATTTCATTCATTGTGAAACTACACTCCCTTTACTTTATTAATTAATATCATGTTTCACCTAAAACCCACACCACTTTCCCTAAGTAAAAAAAAAAATATTTGGTTAACGACTCTACTCGACCCAAAGAATATACTTCGACACCCAATTTTGGGTCGCGACCCATAGATTAAGAACCACTACTTACCTTAGAGAATTATTTGCGTGAAACATGTGATTTTCAAACATTCAACACCTCTTAGCGATTAAATTAGATTATAATCGAACAAATGCATTCGTTAACTTGTTTATCGCTATAAATTCCCAGTATAGGAAACTTTCTTCCCACATTCGTCTTTTTGGAGACAAATAGCCAGTGATATCTGATTAATAATAAATGAATAAACATAATAATATTTCAAATGACTTTGGATAAAGTCTAGAAACGATCCTTTGCCGTTTTTAGTCTAATTAACTTTAAAATGACGTTGTGAGAGAGCCTCAAAGTGTCATGTTAAGGTAACAATTTAAAATTATGAAAAATACCTCAAATTGAGTATCAACGACAAATAAGATCGAGTTCGAAATCACAAATAGGTAGGTATTCGGAAAGATATTTAAGGTGCGGATCACTCGGTCCGACTCGCACTTAGTTTAAAGGAGCTTATAGAAAATTAAATATACAGTGAATAACCTATTTCTATTGTATTTCCACTGGGTAATTGAATCTGAAACTCTCAGATAATTATTCTAACCAAAAAAGTCTCAACATCAACAATAATACCACCAACAACGAAATTGTTTATTTGTTTACTTACATATTTACTTGTAACTTTATTTACAACAAGGGCAATATCAACAACAACTACAATACCAACAAAAACAACGACATTACCACCACCAACAACAACGAAATTGTTTATTTGCTTACTTACAGATTAACTTGTAACTTTGTTTACGAGTGCAATATCAACAATAACGACAATACAAACGAGGGCAATATCAACAACGAAATTGTTTATTTGTTTACTTACATATTTACTTGTAAGTTTATTTACAACAAGGGCAATATCAACAACAACGCCAATACAAAAAACAACGACAATACCAACAAAATCAACGACAAAATCAACGACGATACCAACAAAAACAACGACATTACCACCACCAACAACAACAACGAAATTGTTTATTTGCTTACTTACAGATTAACTTGTAACTTTGTTTACGAGTGCAATATCAACAATAACGACAATAGAAACAAGGGCAATATCAACAACAACGCCAATACAAAAAACAACGACAATACCAACAAAATCAACGACAAAATCAACGACAATACCAACAAAAACAAGGACAATACCAACAAAAACAACGACATTACCACCACCAACAACAACAACGAAATTGTTTATTTGCTTACTTACAGATTAACTTGTAACTTTGTTTACGAGTGCAATATCAACAATAACGACAATAGAAACAAGGGCAATATCAACAACAACGCCAATACAAAAAACAACGACAATACCAACAAAATCAACGACAAAATCAACGACAATACCAACAAAAACAAGGACATTACCACCACCAACAACAACAACGAAATTGTTTATTTGTAATTTACAGATTTACTTGTAACTTTATTTACATCAAGGGCAATATCAACAATAACGACAATGCCAACAAAAACAACGACAATACCATCAAAAACAACAAAATTATTTATATGTCAACTTGAATAGTCTCTATTGGAAAATCGTTTTCTAAGGTAAATGTGAGACTATTTAAAAACAAAATGATAGATATTTTGATAGTTTATTTTATTTATTGGGCCTCCGAGGAGCGGGCCGCCTCTTTCAAGAAAATTAAAGATTATTACACAAATTTACCCACAAATCTTTCACACTTTCGGCTTCAGAACAAATTAATTCAGATTCAAGAGCGGGTGGCTGAGAGAGCCGGGATTAATCCTGGCTCACATTTCACATTTTCTTTTTTTTTTTTTTTATTCACAAAAAATAATCATACGCCACCCGCTCTCCATGTTCTTCTGCCGAAAGTGTAAAAAATTAAGAGATCCCCTCATCGCCCTATGTCAAATCGTTTATTGTTTTTTGGGATATACGCGGGGCGATGAGGGACTCCACCGCTTTATGCCACCACACACTCCCTTCCACGAGAGTGTGATGGCCTCGACCCTGACCGAGCCCGCCCCGACGCCAAATCGCTCCGCAATATTATCTACCAATAAATAAAATATTATTGTTTGAAATGAGATAGAGCTATATTCACCTTTTGATTCTTTCGATGAAAAGTAAGCCGATAGGAATTTTTGTGCAGCATTAAATCCAAGTCGATGAATTAATTGGTCTCCTCGAACACCATAAGTAGTTAACCTTTGAAAGAATTAAATTATTATTAATCATTGAGTTTTATCATATTACCAATAACTACAAGTCCAAAAATTCCACCACCAAGAAAGCTAGAAAAAAAGTGAGTAAAGAAAATATTTTGTAGAAACTTAGAGGAGCTCTGTAGTCATCTGCAGCAAGCCAGGGATAGCAATCAAGAATCAAGATTATCTAATTATTTTGCTCCGGTAAATTAGGGAATGTATTAATACTAGTAATACTATTTTTATAAATAAATTTGTTCTGAAATCAACCTTATTTTTTTATAATGTACAGTGGGTTGGCCAAATTATTATACTCAAATGATTTTTATCAAGAAAATGTATTTTATATTCAAACTTTTCAAAAAATCTAGTCTAACTAACCCTTTTTGACTGACCTGGCAACTTGCCAGACCTCAACCCGATCGAAAATGTATGAGTGGCCATAAAAAAAGAAATTTGCAAAGTTAAAATAAATACTAGCAAAAGGGACTTGATAGAAAATATTATTAGAGCATGGCACAATACACCTGCATTTGAAGAAATAGCCAAAAAATGCATTGCCAGCCAGCATGCCGCAACGCATACAAAATGGGATTGCTTGAAAGGGAGGATTCACTAAATATTGAAATTGTATTTTGAATTGTATTTGTATTGTCCTAAGCTAATAAACCTATTAAAGATAACAATTGAAACGATATTATGAGTTTAATAGTAAGCTAAACCCTTAAAAACGTATGAAAGATAGAATTTTTCAAATGAGTATAATATAATTAAAATTTGAATTTTTATTTAAATCACATATAAATAATTACAATTAAGTAGCTGGGAAGCCCACCTTCGCCTCCATTTTTCAGTTCAGGGTCACATTTCAAAAAAATAAAAAAACCTTCCTGACACTTTAGCATTAATAAAACTTATCTACCAGTATGAATGCTAAAACTTACAAACTCAGGGGAGATAGAGCACTTTAAAAATTTCAAAAATTTACCCCAAAATGACTATATCTCCCTTTCGAGGACAAATAGAGCAAAATACTCAAATATGTTTTTTGTATTTCAATGCTTCATTTTTTTAAACTAAGCCCATATCGTTTTTAAGGAATTTGGTGTTGGTACTTGGTGAAACATTTAATGTGAAACCTACCAAGTATTTTTTATCCAATAATTTTAAACCCATATCGATATCTTTTCTAGTTTAAGAGATCATGAAAAACTCTGAAAACATATTTTGGGGCACTTTCTCCCTTTTAGGGTTCGAATTTCAAAAAATCGCTTCTAGCACACCCATAAATGGTTGAAAGAATATAGGTCATCTTTCTAGGTCAAACGGTTTAAGGCTGTGCGTTGATAGATGAAACACATCACCTTCTCTTTTTATGCATATTACAAGATTATGTGTGATTTAAATTAAAAATTCAAATTTTAATAAAATTAATCACAAAAATAAAAGCTTCAATAATAGCCTCATTACTAATGAATATAATATAATTTGGCCATCCACTGTATTACTGATTGTTTTTTAAACAAACGAAAAAAAACTATGAAGAATTAGGTACAGTGAATTTTTCCTTCTGGGTGGTAGAATTTTTTAGACAAGGAAGTGTAAATACTGTAAAAACATTACCCTCGTCGTCTCTCGACGAGATCACAGGCTGGTGATGTTGAGTGGAAGTTTCAATAGAATCTTCTTGATATTCGCCATTGGATACGATTCCAGGAAGATATACAAGAAATGCAGTGTAGATAACTTACAAATCTCAAAAATAAAAACATATTAATAGGAACTTTCATTTACTGCATACTCAATTACCCAACGAGCATGTAGTAAATGAAAGTACAATAGCACAACAGTGCAATATATTTGTCACTAATAAGTATAATATGGACCATTTATTTTGGTGTAAGTCCATTTTTTGTTATTTCAAGACATGTGTATATATATATATATATATATATATAAACTGCTGGACAATAGATTTGTATAAAATATAAAAATGTTGTAATTTGAATTTAAATCTATTATTGTTTACATACATATACTATATTCGTCGATCAAAGGAGTAGTAAAAGACTAAAAAGTTTGTTTATGTTATTAAATGACATTTTTAGGGGGAGGCGCCCGCCAAAGGCCGGCGTTACAGCATTGTATATTATATGGTATAACGAATATAAATATGTATATAATTTATTTATTTATTAGAGAATATACTTTCGAAGGTTTGATCTTCATTATCAGTATCTTTGATTAGAAACACCTTATGTTTCTCAAAGAAAAATACAACATTTTTACATTTTATGCAAAAGTTTTGTCCATCAGTTTATTTCGATATTTTTATTTTGACGAATTCATGAGAATATTCTATTCCATTGACTGGATTATTATAAATAATGAAAATAGAAAAATAAAATGTATGTCCTCTGCTTGATGGAAATAAACACACTTTTGGCCACACCTAGTATTTATACAACACTTTAGTTATATACAATTTACAAAATTGGAAGAAGAGTTTGCATCAATAAAAAAATTTAGAAGGCGAAACAAGCTAAAGACAGATTAAAAGACATAAAGGAAATAAGAGTAAGAAATATCAGTTATTGGAATCCATAAACAAAGAAGACCTGTGATAAATATGTATAATATATTTTATTTACTTGTTTGAGACGTTTATTGATTAAGTTTGACTAAGAAAGAACAAATTTCAATATACGTGTACTGACTCCATGAAAAAGAATATTTATAATTAAAAAAGAATGATGAATGAAGGTCATGCCTTCGAAACTATAGCCTCAAACAAATAACTAATATATATACAATTATACATATATCTATATTTAATATTATGGGTATATGTTTATTCGCAACAAGCAGAGGATAACCTCTTTGTTTCTCTTTAATTTTTTTAATGGTAGGGCCTCCACATCTCCCCTTATAGCCCTCCGATCCTCCCACACCGGATGAGTGGCCACAGCAGAACGGTATAATAAACCTTTGTATACTGTGGGAGTTAATTATCAGGGTGAAAAAATTTTAAATATAGTTCAATGGGTTGAAAAAAAAATAGCAATTTAATAATTTCGATCACTGGGACAAAATAATAAAAAAAATAAAATAAAACAAAAAATAAATAATAAATATATAATAAAAAGTCACTGGGATAGAAATAAAAAATAAAAATTAAACAAATAAATAAATTAAAAAAATTAAATAAATTAATCAAAATGTATGATTCAATAACTTTTTTTTCAAAATTGGACTTACACCACTTTCAAAATAAACGGCTCAATATAATCTAGCTAAATAAATGCGCTTATGATAAAAATATGTACTCACTATATTATAAAGAAAATAAATGTGTAGTTGGATGAGCGATGCACCAAAAAATCAACATGAAAGAAAAGGGATAGATATAAAATCAAAAATCATTATTTATATTAAAGAATTATCAAAAGTATCAAATAAGAATGCCTACCGTAGTACCGATCCGAGAAAGACCTGAAGAGAAGCCTCAGCCCCCACAAACCAACCATACCTTCTTCATCTAAAATATAAAAATAAATAAATTAAAAACTATTGCCTTATTCAAATTTGAAAGAAAAAAATAAATTAGAAATTGACTAAATACTAACCGAAGAATCCACTTGTTTGCGCCCTGATGGCTTCATGTTCTAACCTACACCCTGAATCTAAAATGGCTCAGATGGCCAACTATAATCTGGTCTTCTTTCTTCAAGCTGGTCTTCTTTCTTGGGACGACCGCGAACGCGAACACGGTTAGGCTCAGTATGGCCTAATCGAAATGGATTAATCACGAATTTAAGACCGAAACGGACGAAACGAGAAAACGCGCCCAAACCCGATAGTTTAGTTTGAAGTAGAAAGAAGAGGAAAACACATCACTCATACAAGTTACCTAAGATAAGAATCATTTAAAAGATTTCTTATCACCAAATCCAAATCTCTCCTCCCACCTACGCACTCCACCTAATTTCGAAACGAACTAAGAAGAGGAGAGTTTGAATCGGTTTTGAAATTAGGATGGGAAACCTACTAGTACATCATAATATATCCGAAGTACAGCGTAAGATTCAAGGATTAATGTGCCCCTGCTGAAAAAAAGAAACCCTATCGAACGAACATAGCTAGCCCTACGGCACATCTCTCCAAGCGTCTCACCTGTATGGAGGCACATGTCCTGTACATTCAGGTTTCCAGGAAAGACTTCAGTAATGGTCTTTCGAAAAATTATAGAAAACACACATTCATTCAGATAGAGGATATAACCAAAGTCTCAAGTATTGGTTGCATAGACAGCTGAGCCCTCTCGATAGCTGGAAATTAAAAATATGCCTGCCTATGTCCGGGCACCCCAAAAACCCGGCATATTCGCGTACCTATGGGGCTCTAAGACAACACCCTATGCCAGACTGATATCTGAGTAGTCCAATTGTCATTGCAACCGATACTTAAGTAAATCGGAAAATCCGTAATTAAAAATTAAAAGGCCTAAACCCCCACTTATAATTATATCGTTGGCGAAGGCGCAGATATATATTGATAAAAAATCGCCCCCTAAAGTCTAATTCCTCACCTAGGAGGAGATATATTCGAGGATTATTAACTGAACCTAACTATAAAGGTATATTTGTGGTTGGTTACTCTGTTTAATAAAGGTATGTGTCTGTTGTACCTGAAAATAAAACACAGAGACACACTGCACACCAAAGAGAAAGAAAGGAAGATAGAAAGAAATCCCTTCCCTAGTAGGTATTAGAGTAGTACTTTCTCTATACCTAATGGACACATACATTACTAAACATTGTTAGACCAACCACACACCTTTCTATTCTATTCATTCCTAATTTCTAAACAGTGAAAACCTTTTTGAAGCCTTTTTGATTATCATTTGGATAACCAAAAAGCGGAGACTGCGATGTCCCACGGTGGTCGGGTAAGAATGGATGATGGACAGGTGGTTTCTGAAAGGGGAGAGAGACATCCTAACACTCCGACAAGATCTGAGGTAGAGTTTTACTTACACCAACCTATAATATAACCACCCGTCAACATCATCCATTTTACTCAGGACAGCCATCCTCCATCCTTCCTTCCTTCCTGTCTTAGAAGGTGTAGACACGCCTGCATGCATGGGTTGCATGGGCATGCGTTTGGTAACCGAGGGTCACTGAAAATCCTATTCTAACTAATTTATATAATCAAAAAAATGTATTTTTATTTTATAGATATGTAGCTCAAATCGTCCTAGTTATATTGTATTATTTATTGTTATGTTCAAAAAATAGTTATAATTAATTATGATGTAATTTTAATAAAAATTTAACTTTTTCTTTAATGTGTAAATTAATTAAAAATTTAATTTATATTATAAATTGAAAAAAAAATTAATAATATGTGAATTTAAAATGAAAAATATGAAGTGAATCTATTTAATTAAAATAAAAATTAAATTTACTTTATTTTTAATTTAAGTTTTATTAAAATTTTTAAAATTACTCTTCTACTTATAAGGGGATAAAGATGAGAACCTGTGTCTGAAAGAGAAAAATAATTAAAAGAAATACATCCTACGTTCTAAATAGGCATTCTAATGACTTTTAGTTATCAAACTAGATAGCTAAGTAACTATATTTAAGTGAGTAAAAACATTTTTTTTGTAAATTAAGAATATTGTGAAAAATTTAGAAAATAATTCGATCGACCTAAATAGAACTAATTGAATTGATCTGCGCCCCGCTTGTGAATACATACATTCGTTGTGGAATATTGGTTGATCAGCAGCTTAGAAATAACCGTCTTCGACTTCTCGTAGAACACCTATAAAGAAGAGAAATAGTATTTCATTATAAAAAACAAAGGGCATATCTTATACTAGATGATGTGCAAACTACGGTCCAATTAGAAGTTGTATCCGGTCCGCCATAAAATTGAAATTAATAGTATAGAAATTTTTGATTTTAATGTTTTTAAAAAATTCATTAATGTCGTGTTCGATATATTGTGAACAAGTGTTTTCTATTATATGAAGCTTCGAAAGAGTTGTATTATTCAAGAAACAGTCCTTTGATAGATGAGGCATTCAAGTCACTAAATTCCGGTTCGAACCAGATTATGAGGAACTTTTCGAAATGCAGTCAGAGCTTAATTCATCACATTAGTATTAGTACCTGGAGGCACCGAGCGATGCTCGGTAACTTCTTCCTTCAGTTAAAAGCTTTATTTTAATATTATTTTTAATTTATAATTCTGATAAAAATGTCGATTTTTATTTGAGAGCCGTTTTCAAATTAAAAAAAATACAAAAATATATAATATTCGACCACTGTACCCCCCCCCCCCACCTCCACCCCGCTCGACCCCACCCCCGAAACCTCGACCTACCCCCGGATCCCCCACCACTGCACCCCACCTCCTGCACCTGTTTTGATTCAACCATATGATTCATTTTTATTCATCCAATTGTTAATAAATAAAACCTATCAAAATGTGTTATTTTTTCAGAAAATTGAGACCTGCTTATGCGAAATATAGCTATTTTAAATAAATTCTTGATTATTTTTTATTCTATTAAATAAATAAAATTCTTTATAAAAACAATTATAAAACGTTTATTAATATTTCTAACGTTTAGGTTGAACAAAATATGTTAAAAACCACAATCACAATACTTCTTCAAGGCCTTTGAGAACAATGTATTAAGGCAACCCATTGTCTGCCTGGGCACAAAAGGAAAAGGGAAACCTTTTTTAAATCCCTAAGAATGGGATTTGTCTACCTGAGAATAATTAATTTGATTACGAAAAAAACCCATCAAAAACAATTTTGTCGAAGATGAGACCGTGACAGATCGAATTGTCAACCCCAAAACCCCTAACCCGTGAATTTCATCAAAATCGGTAGGGCCGTTTTCAAAATAGAACCAAGATACAAATATATAAATAAATATATATATAAATATACAATTTTTGCTCGTTTAATATAGAGTAGATAAGAATTTTGAAAATATATATTTTTTTGTTTTGAGTCTTTAATGAGCTTATAATAAATTAATAATAGAATTTTTCTAAGATGTTGCTCGAACGTAAAAAAGTATATTATTGATTAGAATTTAATTTATTTAGGTTATTTAAACCATAAAACAAGCATAAATTAATCTAGTGTGTTTATTTTAAAAATTTTAACTAATAGAAAAAATTTAAAAATATCGTGATTTTTGCAATTTTTCATAAGTTTAAAGTTCGATGCGCGAGCGGAAGATGTTAACCGATTTTAATTTTTTTTCATGCACGTTTTTCTTCTTATTACAATAGGCAACTTTTCCGCACTAAAGTGTTTTCGAAAAAAAAATTAAGTTTTTTCGACCCACCATAATGTGGATTCATTTAAATACCTCGGTGTAGTGGTAGACGCGAGGGTTGAACTTTAATAGTCATTATATTGAGCTCTTGAAGAATTTAAACAGAAAAGTGCAGTACTTTGGTAGAGCTAGTAATAATTTGAATATGAACACTAGAATTATGGCGTATAGAACCATACTTAGTCCTGGTTTCTATTACTGTCATACAATATTATATTTTAGTATTTTCCGTTAAATTGAAGGGTTGGTTTTGTCACAAATATAATATAACAATAATTTCAATAACTATTTGAATTATTTAATTGATAACTATACAGTTTCGGTCACCACTGGTCGACCATCCTCAGTAGTTATCTCGTTCAAGAACCGGAATTTGTCATTTCACATGAAACATTCATTCCTAAATCTTCAATATAGATACATCACACAATTCAAAATAGTTTCTAGTTCAGTGATAAACGTTTTTATAAATTGTTGCTATATATATGTATGTGTGTGATTGTAATGAATTGTGTGATGTATCTATATTGAAGATTTAGGAATGAATGATTCATGTGAAATGACAAATTCCTGTTCTTGAACGAGATAACTACTGAGGATGGTCGACCAGTGGTGACCGAAACTGTATAGTTATCAATTAAATAATTCAAATAGTTATTGAAATTATTGTTATATTATATTTGTGACAAAACCAACCCTTCAATTTAACGGAAAATTTAAATCAAGTCACTTAAGTTCTGGAAGAATTTTAATATATTTTACTACTCAGGAGAATATTGATAAGCTGCAGCTCTTACAAAATAGATCCCTGAGAATTATTTTAAAATATGACAGACAGATATACATCAATAAGTACCATAATATGCTGGAATGTTTAGGACTTATGAATGTGAAGCAATTCTTATTTTTAAAGACGATGAGTTTTGTGTATAAATTATATCATTGGCAGCTGTCAGCTTATCTAAATTTCACAATGGTTAATGAGATTCATAATCATGATGCGAGAATTAGGGATAATATATTTATTGAGAGGGTAGCTAACTTTGAATCATCTTATCTCAAAAACGACTGAAAATATTTTGAATAAAAAAAAAAAAAAATTGAGCGAAACCATGGCGTTTTGATCTACAAAGACAATGTTTTTTTATTTTTGGTTAATAGGGTGGGGGGGGGGCAATATCCCGGATCGCGGAAAAAATAATCACCCTTAATGGGCCCAAAATTAAGAGGGGGGGGGGTTCTTTAGTAAATAATTATAAATTATTTTATTTAATCTACTTTTATTAAACGAGCAAAAATTGTATATTTGTATATATATTTATTTATTTGTTTATATATTTGTATCTTGGTTCTATTTTGAAAACGGCTCTACCGATTTTGATGAAATTCACGGGTTAGTGGGTTTTTGGGGTGACAATTCGATCTGTCACGGTCTCATCTTCGACAAAATTGTTTTTGATGGGTTTTTTCGTAATCAAATTAATTATTCTCAGGTAGACAAATCCCATTCTTAGGGTTTTAAAAAAAGGTTTCCCTTTTCCTTTTGTGCTCAGGCAGACAATGGGTCGGGTAAATTCTTTATTCTCAAAGGTCTTGAAGAAGTATTGTGATTGTGGATTTTAACATATTTTGTTGTCCCTAAACGTTAGAAATATTAATAAACGTTTTATAATTGTTTTTATAATGAACTTTATTTATTTATTAGAATAAAAAATAATCAAGAGCAGGTCTCAATTTTCTGAAAAAACAACACTTTTTGATAGGTTTTATTTATTAACAATTGGATGAATAAAAATGATTCATATGGTTGAATCAAAACAGGTGCAGGAGGTGGGGTGCAGTGGTGGGTGATTCGGGGGTAGGGCGAGGTTTCGGGGGTGGTGTCGAGCGGGGTAGAGGTGGGGGGGGGTACAGTGGGCGAATATTATATATTTTTGTATTTTTTTTTTAATTTGAAAGCGGCTCTCAAATAAAAATCGACCTTTTTATCAGAATTTTAAATTAATTTAAAAATAATATTAAAATAAAGCTTTTAACTGAAGGAAGAAGTTACCGAGCATCGCTCGGTGCCTCCAGGTACTATTAAATATAAGAGAGGAGCCAAGTGTATGTATAATAAATGTGGATGGCCAAATCAGCTTATTTATATATTCTAAACTTAATTTATCAAAATTAACAAGAAATTACTTGTTCTGTATAAAAATATTCACTATAAATTAATTTTATCAAAAGATAATAATTTCGATAAAATAAAATATTAATATTTTCATTTTGATTTTTCGAAGAAAATGAAATTCCCAAAATCGCAATTCTAACGGAGTTTGCTTGGCAATGGGAATAAATACGTACGAGTACATATATAGATAAGAAGCTCTGAAATACAAGGCTTGGACGCTTCTAGAGGAATTCCTACCAATTGTCGAGAATCTATTAAATTATCAATCCACTAATACTAACACATAATTATAATGAATTGCAATTTAATCAAATCGAATAATAAAGAAAGAATAAGCATTTTGCATCTATCTCTTAATACATCATATTAATAATACTCAAATAGATTTCTCACTTTAAAATGTATAAGAATTAGAAAACTAATAGAAATTGAAACAAAGATAAAAGTTTTATTAAATCTAAATAAGACCTCTAAAATTCTATTAAAATAATAAATATTAGAAAGAATTGAATTTTTAGGACAGAATCTAAGATTTTAATAGAAATATTATTAAATTGCGATATCAGGGGATTCATCCCTCAGAAGTCGAACCTGAGAACTAACTTGCTTTCCGGGCAGTTAGCTCACACCCTCGAGACAAAAAACTCCCTCTGAATCGCAATATTTGATATAAACATAGAAATCTTTCACTCCATTAATATTTAACGGAAATTAAAAAATTTAGCTTAAAATGAAAAAAGTTTCTATGCTTACATCAAATATTGCGATTCAGAGGAGTTTTTGTCTCGAGGAGTGTGAGCTAACTGCCCGGAAAGCAAGTTAGTTCTCAGGTTCGACTCCTGAGGGGATGAATCCCCTCTGATATCGCAATTTAATAATATTTCTATTAAAATCTTAGATTCTGTCCTAAAAATTAAATTCTTTCTAGTTGAAAATTGATTTGTTAATCTGAACCCGAGCTCATTTTTGAAAAACATTCCAACTCTTTTCAAAAATAAGATGCTCAAATCTTTACTTTTATAAATAAATATTAGATACTATCACGGTGTCTGTTCAGTCGAGCTGAAATCTCTTATCCCCCTAATGCCCTCTTTACGAGAAACACGCGGTTTTTCTAACGCTCAGCACCCCTTCGCTGTCAAATTGGATAAAAGTCGAACAAGCGCTTTCGCCAACTCTTTTATTCCTATGACCTCCAGAGACTGGAACTCGCTCCCTGCCACCATCTTTCCCGCGACTTATAACCTTAAGCTATTTAAGACCCGTATCCACAGATACCTTCGACCTCCGCCCAACCCATAAAATTCTTTCTTCTTCTTTTCACGATGGAGGGGCCAACCGAGGCCTTTGAGGGGTTGCACCTTTTTGGTGTAACTCCTTCTCTCATCATTATCATTAAAAAAAAAAAAAAAAAAAAAAGATAGATACTTACATTGGAGAGACACTCGAAGAAGCCAAGACGATCACAGGATACCGCCTCCCATGGTGAATTAATGATGTCTTGGCCTGGAAAAGATAAAAAAACTAAAATTAATATTTTGAAATAAAAAATATACAATTCAAGTGGTTAACTCATCTGTCTACTAAAATAAGCTGTAATAGACAGGATTATTAATAGTAATTTCTATTGAGACAATTGATTAACGTGTGTAGGAATTAAATCATTTTTTTTCAGAGAAGGGCTTAGAGAAAAAAACTTTTTTGAAATCTGACTTATTATTGTGATTAAGTTTGTAAGAAATTTTAAAAATAAAAGCTTTTTTTGTTTAGATATTGAATAGGAATGACGCTAAAGAGAATTGTTTAAAAATTCGGATAGGTTACCATTTAATTTGATTAATTTTTGGTCAATCGACTTCTCTTTCAATAACAAATTCAAATAAATAACGCTTAAATAGTAAAACTATATTTTATTATCGAAAGGGATGAAATTATCTGGAGCGAAAGTATTTAAGAGGAGAGTCGAGTCGGAGGCGCCGGATTACTAATGGGCTTTCTCTCGGGTGTGCTTGATCGGTCAAACGGGAGAGGAGAGGGGTGGAGGGGAGGGGCTAGACCAGTCCAGTCTTGCATCGAAATCCCTTAATGCATTTAATAAATAATAATAAATACATTTATATATAAGTACCATGTATATACAGGGTGGTGACTTGGCCGACGCAGCATAGCGATTACAATGTTAATTTTTGAATGTGCATTTATTTGCTCCCCTAATTATTTTAGAGTTAAAGTTCTTATAGGTTTTTTGTAGAGAAAAAAATACTGAATCCGAACATATTTTTGTTTTCAAATTTTGAAATTTCAGAACCGTAATAATCAACATTATAAATAATTGTATTTTTACAAAAATCACTGAGGCCATGGAATTATTAAAACAAACAAGGCATTTTCATTTGTAGTTTCTAAGTGACGAAGTGATGTCTTTAGTGATTATTTTAGAGCATAATTAGAATACAAAAAACTGAGCAGAATTAAAATTCTAAAAGATAATTACATCAGATTTTGTCTAATTCATAATTTAAAAGTCCAAAAAAACGATTTTAAAAAGTGTAGATTTTTTTTTTTTTTTTTTGGCTTTTCGGCCATGGTAGCCATAAGCCATTTACGTTACTATTTATTTTTATTTTTAAATTTGTCTCGGGGGTCAGATTTTAGCCGGATGCCTCGAGCCGGATTCGAACTCGGGTCCTCTTGGTTAGCTGGCTGACATGCTACCGCCTAGCCTACCCGACCCCCAAAAATGTAGATATTTATTTAAAAAATTTAAATTCAAAACTTTTATTGTTGTCGATTGTTTAAGTTTTATTGTTTATACTAGTCTCAAAATGGATTCATATTGGTGAACAAATCTATGATTATAAAACAAAACTTAACTTTTTAAAGTCAGTTCTGTCAGTGACGTTTAAATTACTTATAATTTCGTTGATTATTCTTGTGAAAATTTAAAAGCTCGTTCTAAACTTCATCTACTTGAATCTACTATTTTTATTTATCAATGACGAATACAAAACTCAGCCCATTCAAATTTAACGAGTTTCTCATTATGGTAATCAATAAATTCTAATAAGAAATAAAAAAAATATAACAAACGTCGCTTTTAGAAACAACAAATGAAAATGCCTTGTTTGTTTTAATAATTCCATGGCCTCAGTGATTTTTGTAAAAATACAATTATTTATAATGTTGATTATTACGGTTCTGAAATTTCAAAATTTGAAAACAAAAATATGCTCGGATTTAGTATTTTTTCTCTACAAAAAACCTATAAGAGCTTTAACTCTAAAATAATTAGGGGAGCAAATAAATGCACATTCAAAAATTAACATTGTAATCGCTATGCTGCGTCGGCCAAGTCACCACCCTGTATAAGCCGAACTTGTGAAAATAATGTTGTTGTTTTTTAAGCGTCCCATTTTACATTACTATACAGGAATGGTATGGTCAAGTTTTGTAATCGTGCATGAAAAAAGTGGGTTTTTTGTTTTGCTTCATTTTTCGAAATATCTTAAAAACTGCTGAAGCTATTTTGATTAAAATAATTGAGAAAGAAAGAGAGAGTGGATTATTCTTTATCTCACTCGCACTCACATACTCAATAGGGTTTTTGAGCTCAAATACACATATACATGCTGGGTTATATTTATTCACTAAATTATGCTTATATTTAGGAAATGATTTTATTATTACTTACAATAAATTGATTTGAAGATTTATTAATCACTATAGGTGATTGAGAATATAGTAATTCAATATTTGATATTAGTTTTTAATATAGTTTTTAATAATAAAGTGTCAAATATATTAATATTGAAGTTGGATCAAAGGAAATGAATATAAATTAACTCATGGAATATTAAAACGAGAATGCGCATTGTCGACCTTTTACAAGAATACTAATTCAAATTTGAATAGCTAAAAAATCAAGAAAAAAATTCGATTTCTCAGATTGATCTTAAAATTTGTTCCTTAATAAAAGGAACCTCCCTTATAACTACCCTAAGTCCACTTTTACTGATTTTATTTTACCATACAGGGTATGGTCAAGTATTGTAATCGAGCATGAAAAAAATGTTTTGTTTTTTTATTCGTTTTTTCGAAATATCTCAAAAACGGCTGAAACTATTTTAATTTAAAAAATTGAGCGAAACCATGGCGTTTTGGTTTACAAAAAAGCTCAAATAAGTGAACATCGATAAAATTATATTTTTCGGAGATATTAATTATTTTGTCAAAATGTTTGTTAGTACGTGCGTTACCAAATTTTGTGTACGCTCTAGCTCAAAAACTAGTAAGAATATCATATCCAATGTCACATGTATTTTTGGTGCATTGAGATTAAAAGCTGATTCTATTTTGGTTGAAATCGAACCAAAAATTAAGAGGGGGGGATTTAATAATTAAAATTATAAGATTGTAAAGTAGTATTTGGAGACGGACTGATAATTGTTTGGAATGGATTTTGATGGGGTAGTACAAAATTCAAAAAAGAGAGATAATTTAAACTATCTTTTTTATTCAAAACCTGACGTTTCGGAGTTTTATTCTTTCCTACTTCAGGGTTTTGAAATGTCAATGAAGGAAATCCAATGTGACATTCCCCTCTGTACCTATCATCTCTCAGTGGCAGTTACAATAATAGAAAGTATTGTATACTCAGCAGAATTTAATGTAGTTGTTACTGCCACTGAGAGATAAGACAGAGGGAATGTCACATTAGATTTCCTTCATTAAACATTTCAAAACCCTGAAGTAGGAAGAATAAAACTCCGAAACGTCAGGTTTTGAATAAATAAACTGACAAGTTCTGATGTGGCCATCCACTTGACTTTACCAGACAACCTGGCCCCTCACTTATATTTAATATTTAATAAAATTATTTATAATCATGTAAGGGGGTTAGTTTTTGAATTTTGAACTTCTGGGGCCCACTGATTATGTATACAAAATTTGGTTGAATTTGGTACATAGACCTATATTTCGCCTATATACCCCCCCCCCCCATTTTGGGCTGTTAGTTTTTGTACTTTTAGACTTCTGGGGGTCCACTGATTATGTATACAAGATTTGGTTGAGATTGCTCAAATGGCCTAGATTTTTAATTTTTAACCCCTCTCCCCTCCAACCCCTTTAATTTTAGGTCGATATGCACCAAAATCTAATCAGCTCTTAATCTCAATGCACTGAAACTACATGTGAAATATGGTTTTGATATTCACACTAGATTTTGAGCTAGCTCGTCCACAAAAATTTGGTAACGCTCGTACTAACAGACTAACAGACATTTTGATAAAACAGTTATTATCTTGAAAAATATAATTTTTTCGGTGTTCACTTATTAGGGCTTTTTGTAGAGCGAAATGCCATGGTTTCGCTCAATTTTTTTAATCAAAATAGTTTCAGCCGTTTTTGAAATATTTCGAAAAAAGAAGCAAAAAAACTACTTTTTTCATGCACGATTACAATACTTGACCATACCCTGTATGGTAAAGTAAAAAAGATAGTTAATTTTATCCTCTTTTTTTGAATTTTCTCAAAATTATAAGATTTTTAAACTCAAAAATATAATAAAAAAAGAGAGTTATTATTTTTTTGGGGTGGGAGAGGTTCAAAAAAATAAAACTATCAATATGAACTATAAAACCTTTAATCGATTTGTACGAAATTTTTTTAAAAATAAACGTTTTTTTTTGTTTTGTTTTTGTTTAGACAAACAAACATATATTTTTATGCTAAAGATTAAAATAATATTTATATTAGATAGAAACTTACATAGCAGCGAGGCTCGAAGAAGCCAAGATGATCACAGGATACAGCTTCCCAGGGTGAATTAGTGATTTCTTGATCTGAAATAGAAAACTAAAATTAATATTTTGAAATAAAAAATATACAATTCAAGTGGTTAACTCGACAGTCTCTTAAAATAAGCTCTAATAGACAGGATTATTATCAAGCTAATATGTTTCTCGACCATACCTTTAATTAATATTAGACGACATTTACGAACCTTCTAAAGATTTATTAATTTCCAACATTTCAATTGAAATAATTCAAAAATCACTTATATTATAATATGAGATGAGAGAATTCTCAGGAAAATGAATGTTTTTAGACGAGAGACCAGCCTAAATGGACAATATTTCAACGTTGCTGATTTTATATATTTCTATATTTTTAATATAATAAACTAACCTGTTAATAAAAGGTGAAAAAGATGAATTATAACGCGAAATAATTCACTAATTAAATTGGGCCATGAGGACGCTCGGGCGATTCCCTCTCAACTAATTGCAACTCGACCAGGGCGCCCCGGACATGTCAAGACTTGCACCTAGAAGTGTGTGACGTCACAGCCCCCAGCAATGAATTAAATATTATAAATATAATATAGAAATATATATAATTCGCTAACACGTTGAGAAAGAAAGAGAGGGTGGATTATTCTCTCTCTCTCACTCGCACTCACATTACTCGATAGAGTATTTGAGCTCAAATACACTAATACATGCTGGGTTATATTTATTCACTAAATCATGCTTATATTTAGGAAATGATTTTATTATTACTTACAATAAATTGATTTGAAGATTTATTAATCACTAGGTGATTGAGAATATAGTATAATTTACAAAGTTAATTATTTGTCAATATTTGTGATATAGTTTTTAATAATAAAGTGTCAAATATATTAATATTAAATTTGGATCAAAGGAAATGAATATAAATTAACTCATGGAATATTAAAACGAGAAGGCGCTGGCTGTTGTTGCCGCCGCCCGCATTGTCGACCTTTTACAATAATACTAATTCAAATTTGAATTAGATAAAAATCAAGAAAAAATTCGATTTTTCAGATTGATCTGAAAATTTGTTCTTTAATAAAGGGAACCTCCTTATAACTAAGTCCACTTTTACTGATTTTACTTTATTATACAGGGTATGGTCAAGTATTGTAATCGTGCATGAAAAAGTGGTTGTTTTTTGCTTCGTTTTTTTTTCGAAATATCTCAAACACGGCTGAAGCTATTTTGATTAAAATAATGGAGCAAACCATAGTTGATTTGGTCTTTAAAAAATACCTAATGAGCGAACACTGAAAAAATTATATTTTTCGAGATATTAGTTAATTCAAAAAGTCTGCTGGTTGTTATAGTACCAAATTTTGAGTAGCTCTAGCTCAAAAACTAGTATGAATATCAAAACGAAATGTCATATATATTTTTGGTGCATTGAGGTTAAAAGCTGATTAAATTTTGAGTTGAAATAGAACTCAAAATTAAGGGGTGGGTTTACAAATTAATATTATAAGATTTTCAAACTAACAATATTAATGAAATATAGCATACTATAAAATGAACCTAAAATAAAAAGAGTTATTTTTTTTCCGGGACCAAAATTGGGGTTTTAGTTTGTTTCCCCTTTAATTATTGCAACTATTGCTCCAAGTGATGGGCTTGTCGTTTAAATCTCTGCAAGATAGTAGTAATTTTCTGCTCTGTCTAATTGTAAAATATCGACTACATTTTCTAATTACGTTTAGAAATACACTATTATATTTACAGAGGGCTGTATGTGCAAGTATCAAGATAAAGGCAGCTAAACACGCTCAAGGCCCGAGATCAAGGAATAGGTGCTTGGGGCCGATTGAATTTATTTTTGCGGGAGCCCTCTCTATATAATAAATATTTAAATAAAATTCAAATTCAGTATATATATATAGTAGTGCATAATAGTTTACGTACGTAGTGCAGAAATCTCTCTAATGTAAGGACTATCCCGATTAAATTCAATACATTTGACATGAACTTTTACGGGTATCAGTTTCCTATATTATAAAGTATATATTATACAGGGTGGTGACTTAGCCGACGCAGCATAGCGATTACAATGTTAATTTTTGAATGTGCATTTATTTGCTCCCTAATTATTTTAGAGTTAAAGTTCTTATAGGTTTTTGTAGAGAAAAAAATACTGAATCCGAACATATTTTTGTTTTCAAATTTTGAAATTTCAGAACCGTAATAATCAACATTATAAATAATTGTATTTTTACAAAAATCACTGAGGCCATGGAATTATTAAAACAAACAAGGCATTTTCATTTGTTGTTTCTATAATGACGTTTGTTATATTTGAACTTTTTAAAATCAGTTCTTATTAGAATTTATTGACAATTTTTTCGATGTTCACTTATTAGGGCTTTTTTGTATACCAAAACGTAGTCATGGTTTTGCTCAATTTTTTTAATCAAAATAGTTTCAGCCGTTTTTGAAATATTTTGAAAAAAACGAAGCGATAAAACCCACTTTTTTCATGGACGATTACAATACTTGACCATACCCCCCGCAATGAATTAAATATTATATAATATAGAAATACATATAATTCACTAACACGTTGAGAAAGAAAGAGAGGGTGGATTATTCTTTATCTCACTCGCACTCACATACTCGATAGGGTATTCAGGTTCAAATACACACACATGCTGGGTTATATTTCTTTACCAAATCATGCTTATATTTTAGGAAATGATTTTATTATTACTTACAATAAATTGATTTGAAGATTTATTAATCACTAGGTGATTGAGAATATAGTAATTTCAATATTTGAAGTATTTGTGATATAGTTTTTAATATTACAGTGTCAAATATATTAATATTAAATTTGGATCAAAGGAAATGAATATAAATTAACTCATGGAATATTAAAACGAGAAGGCGCTGGCTGTTGTTGCCGCCGCCCGCATTGTTGACCTTTTACAAGAATACTAATTCAAATTTGAATAGATAAAAATCAAGAAAAAATTCAACTTATCAGATTGATCTGAAAATTTGTTCTTTAATAAAGGAAACCTCCTTATAATTAAGTCCACTTTTAAAATCAAAAATTATTGTTTAATTTTTCCCGAAATGATTCTGAAAATCGAGTTCTAGCTTCCAAATTATATTGATCTGAATAATTTTATATAATGTATATTAGGGTGGTCGTTATTTTAGGTATTTTAGAATTTGACAGAGACTCATATGGTTCGAAATAAATAAAAAAAAAATATCCCCCATGTTTCAAGTCTCTATCTCAATATTAACCTGCGCCGCACAGTGATGCAATTTTCCCATTTAAATAACAGGGGTTTTTGGCATTGAACGATCAATTTTTTATTCCGGCCAAAATAATGGTTCAAAAAATTTGAAACTCTGTAGACTTTATCCTTATAATAGTAGCTATCCTTCAGAATTTATACAGATTTTTAGTTATTATAATTTTGCAGTCTATAACTTACTAATACTAAGTTATAGCAGTATTTTATCTAGCTGTAACTCCAAAACCATACAGAAAATTTCATTCTTACCAAAATGAAAGAACATAAAATTGCTTATCTTTGACAATCGAGTGTGGCTAAACGGCTGAACCGATTTCAATTTTTTACTTTATTCGACGCAAAATATTATGTTTTTCATTTTGATAAGAGTGAAATTTTCTGTAAGACGCATCGTTTTCGAGTTATACACATAAATCATAAAGTCTTTAAAAATATCCAATTTGCGTGTTTACGAATTTAAATCCATATTATTCGAAGTTTAATCTTTATTTTCGTCAATAAGTACAGGGATACAGCATAATCGAATTATACGATGCACGAGCTTCTACGTGATTATTATCAATATTTTATCAATTACCTCTATTATTATTTCATTATTATTTAGAAGAGTTGTAAGTAGTTTTAATTGTTTAATTTATTCTTCCAGAACTTGAGTGACTGTAGATTTAATTTTTGAAATTTCGAGGGTTGCTAATTTTGTAAATTACTATTATTTGTTATTTTTAATTCATCATATAGTTTCGCTCACCATTCTCAGTAGTAAAGGTCGTATTAGTTTCTGGAAATTACGTCAATATAAACATCTCATTTTTCATTTGATTTCAAAGATATACATTCATACATAGACATTCCTTCTTCTTTTAGTTGATTATAATATATTGTTTTTTCTGTCTATTATCAGGTAATAATTAAAATTAAAGAATACGATTGCTTGTTTATTATTTTTTTGTCTATTGTTTACTATGAAATGCAGTATGCCTTCCACATATGACATTAGACATTCTATGATATTTGTCAAAGCTGATATCATTATTGTAGATTATTTGCTAGGTTTTGTGCTTAAAAACTATCGTTAGAATCATTATAATCCATGTGCGGCCCAAAACATTTTCTTTCCTTCAAATGTGGCCCAAGGATGCCAAAAGGTTGAACACCCCTGTTCTAGACTTATAGATGTTTCACCTTTTTGCTGTGACATCTTCTTGTATTAATATCATCAGAAAAATATATTTGAAAAACTGATTAAAAAAGTATTGAGTAAATAAATGTTTGGATTTAAGAATATGAGTGAAGTAGGGATCGTATTGGAAAGCGGATTATCATAAACAACAAACATTGAAAGAAAACTAGAAAAATGGTCATTATACAATATATAATTAAAATCAGATGAAATTACACAATATATTAAATATTTTTTTTATATAAAAATGATATTTAAATGAAAATTATTGGACATTTCTACATAAAAATATCACGTAGCAGAATTTTCCGGCAGTGTTGCTGTACTTGCTGTACTTATTTTTCTTTCTGGTTGCTGAAGAGCTAAAGCTGACATCATTAAGGAGGCTTGTTCAGATGTAGGACAAGCTACAATCATGAGATCATCGCCCGTGAATCCTCCAGCTGTTAAAGTTTGGGCCAATTGACCAAAAGTCGCTGCCACATTATTCTATAAAAATGAAACAGTTATGAAATTAGTATTGAAAATTTTCTGGGTGCCAGAAGAAACTGTTAAATTTGTTTAATTAATATAAATATTATAACTATATATATTAAATTTAAAACATTTTCAATGTCAGTTAAAATAAAAATAGTCTGTTTATTCAAATAATGTTATTAATAATCATTTTTTTACAACGAAATTTTCTCTGGAGAGAGATGGACTGGTAGAAATTTTAATTGAATGTAATGGAAGGCAGCCCAGAGGTAGTGAGGAAAAGAAAAATTAACACATATCAAATAAGGTGTAATTTATTGGAATCCTTCCTCCTTTCCTTTCAAACCGACGTTTCGGAGGATTTTTCCCTCCTTCTTCAGAGTTTCAAAGGGTCAATGAATGAAACAAATAAAATGTTTCCTTCTTCTCCACAGTTAGTGTTCAAAATTCCGAAGAAGGAGGGAAAAATCCTCCGAAACGTCGGTTTGAAAGGAAAGGAGGAAGGATTCCAATAAATTACACCTTATTTGATATGTGTTAATTTTTTTTTCCTCACTACCCCTGGGCTGCCTTCCATTACATTCAATTAATAATAATCTTGTAAAGATTTTTTAAAAATTAAATATTTATTCAGACCATAAAGAGGGCCAAAAATAAAAGAATTAGTCGAATGTATTTCTAAAGAGAATTAGGGACAATTGATTTGATTTGGAAATGTGCACATCTGTTTTTAGTCTTGTAAATTAAATTATAATCATTGGGACGCCTGATGAAGTCTATAATTAATAGAGATAGTGGTGTTGGTGCAAGATAAAACATCTTTAATAAATGAATTTAATTTTGACGGAGATCATAGATATTAGAGAAATATTTTACATAGCATATCAGAGAGTTGTCCCCATATGAACCCAAGGCTCAACAGCCTGGCCAGTAGCCAAACTCTAAGACCTATATCTCTCTCTGACATGCAACATATATAAGTATTATAGCTATAGGTCTTAAGGGTTTGGCTACTGGCCAGGCAAGCTTAGTTAGCGCTTGGGTTCGATTCCTAAGGGGACGAACCTCTCTGATATGCTATGTAAAAATATTTCTCTAATATCTATGATGTCCTTAAAAGTTAAATTCATTTATTAATATTATATACTGGGTTGATTTTTGAAATAATTTCCATCTTTTTTCAAAAAAAGACACTCAAAAAGATACTTAAATCTTTGCTTTCATCTTTAATAAAGTTAAAAGCAAATAAATATTTTATGAGATATTAAATTTACTATGAGTTAGTTTTCTAGGTCACTTGTTTCACGTTATGTAATATCTCATAAAATATTTATTTACTTTTATCTTTATGATAAAGCCTAAATAAAATTGGCGAAACGTTGGTCAAATCAATGTGAATTCTTTGATTTTTTAGTTTCTTGTCCAAATACCTGCAAATGTACTATATATACTTCATTTATTATAATAAAAATAGTATTATAAAACTTTTTGTTCTTGGGGATTTATAAAATTGTTGTAATTCTCTATTTTTTGAGATTAGATTATTATTAGTTAATAGAAAATAAGTTTTAGATAATATGTAACTGCTAAAGCTTTTATTTTGCTGATTAAATTAAGAAGGTAAAAATCATACATAATTAATTATGTTGATCAATGTCCATTATAATTAGTAGATTAAAAATTCAAAGTTTATTGGACAAAGTTTTTTTATTGAAGTTCTTCTTCAATTTTTGTACGTTTCGTCTCTCTCGAGACTTTTTCAAGTACTCAATTGGCTAGAACAACATTGGTTGAAATAAAGATAAAAATAACTGAGACATACTAGAATTTTTTTCTTTCTAGATTGATGCCATAAAACAATATAAGTATAGATGTATTTGACAGATCATAGATAAAAAAAAAAAAAAAAAAAATTTCAAATACATCTATACTAATATTGTTTTATGGTATCAATCTAGAAAGAAAAAAAATTCTACTATGTCTCAGTTATTTTTATCTTTATTTCAACCAATGTTGTTCTAACCAATTGAGTACTTGAAAAAGTCTCGAAAGAGACGAAACGTACAAAAATTGAAGAAGAGCTTCAATAAAAAAACTTTGTCCAATAAACTTTGAATTTTTAATCTAATAATTAATTATAACTATTTATTGATCATACAACAAATAATATAAATAAATTACGATGACTTGATCTTTAGACTAGACGTCTAGACCAAGTCTGAGTGGTAATTAACACTTTTTTTTCAATGAAATTGAATGCAACTTGAAATAAAATAGAAAATAAAAAGGAAAACTATCGCAGTATTAGTTGATCGAAACGTCGTATTTATGTTGTTCAGATATTATTTTTTATATGATCAGTAAATAGTTATAATTAATTTTGTATGATTTAAATAGAAATTCACCTTTTAATCAAATTAAAATTTATTTTAAGAAGTGAATTTAATTTTATTTAGGAACGAATCAAAGATTTTATTAGAAATATTTTTACATTGCATATCAGATTGCAATGTAAAAATGTTTCTACTAAAATCTTTGATTCGTTCCTAAATAAAATTAAATTGACTTCTTAATTTTATAATGGTTATTTACCTAACCTGGATTGATTTTTGAAAAAGTTCCATCTTTCTTCAAAAAAAGAAACTCAAAAAAGATACTTAAATCTTTTAATTCAAAATTTATTTTGTTTTTATTTCGATTATAGAATAGAAATATGAGTTTCTATATTTAGTACCTAATAGAAATCTTTTTTTGGTTAAAAAATACGGAAAGTAGCGATATCTACCTTACAATGTCCTATTGTTTTTAGAAAATATATGTGAGTGTATATATTATGTTATTATGAAATTTCCTGCTGGACCGTTGATCCGATAATTATAAAATCTTGAATTTAAAGGTTTTGACTAAAAAGGGCGATTTTTTTTTGTGAAGCAAACGGAAAAATGGGAAAGTACAAAAATCAACTAGAAGCCCTGTCAAGTCTTACACCGTCATTTAAATGTTTATTATTTACAAATTCTATTAATCCATACTTTACAAACCTTTATTGGTCTAAAGAGTATCGTTTCCGTGTCTCTATTTGAAAGATAAAGTTGCATACTGCGTTGTAATAATGGAACTTTCGTTTTAATTAAACGTTGACACTCGAGTACGGCCTCAGCAAACTGTTCAGGAGTTGTGGCTGGGTTGTTTTTCAATGGTGTTCCTGGTATAATCTAATAATAAATAAATAAATTATTATTTAATAATTTGAAAAGTGTTTTTTTTGTGAGGGTAGCAGAGTTATTGATTTTTAAGAAGAAATCAATGAGAGGGTTCTCTGTTTGATGCAAATAAACATATACCTATAAATGAATATATGTATATAAATATATTCCATCATTAAAAAATATAAAAACAAGCGGAATAACAACAATCAAAAGCCAGACCTTATGCCACAAACAAAGCGGGGGTTAATTATTATTTATATAGAGGGATTAGCCCAAAAGATACCCCTTGGGGGGCCGCGGAAAGTATGTAGTTTATATCTTAACAAATAAAAAAAAATGTTACTAGTTTTTTATAAGTGATACATTTGGGCCATTCCACGCCAAATCGGAGGGTTTGAAAAATTTTAATTTTTGATTTCCTTCATTTTTTGACATTTTGTATAGTACCATTTTCATCAACATATTTGTGTTAAGACAGCGTTAAAATCGAAACAGACTTCATTTTTCTCTTGAGGCATGTATGAGCCTGGCACTTTTACGTTCAATACAACCAAGGCTGGATTTTTTTTTTTTTTTTTTTTTTTAATGCAATCGAATGCAAGAAGGGGTGCGCCAGTAAAGATGCAGCTCCTATGGATCTCGAAAGACCCTTGCATTACCGAAGAGAAGGGAAAGTTGATTAAGTGAGAGGGTGTAGACGTAGGTGTCTATGCACCCCGGTTTTGAAGGTTTGAAGATTATAGGTGCTGGGAAAGATGGAGGCTGGGAGAGAGTTCCAGTTCCTTGAAGTCATGGGGATATATGTATTGGCGAATGAAGTGGTCCGGCACTTTTCCAGTTTGACCGCTGAGAAGAGTGTTGGGAGTCGGCAAAACGCGTGCTACGTGCAAAGCATGCATTGGGGGGAATTATTGATTTTATCTCATGAGAGGACCTGCCGTAATAGTATCTATAGAAAAGGGAAAGGGCAGAGACATTTCTTCGATGAGCCAGCGAGTCGAGGGAGTCGGTGAGGGTAGAATCGTCAATTAGCCTGACGGCTCGTTTCTGAATTGCATCCAGGGTAGCAAGAGAATATTTTGAGGCTCCTCTCCACAGATGAGAGCCGTATTCGAGACAGGGGCGGATTTGGGCCTTGTAGATGGTGAGAAGTTGTGGGGGTTTGTAAAATCGCTTGGACCTGAATAAGAAGCCAATCTTCCCTTGCTGCAGATTTCGCCACAGAGGAGATGTGTTCATTCCAAGACAGGTCAGATGTGACTGAGATGCCCAACATGGATAGGCTGTCATTTATTAGCCAAACGAGTACAAGAACAGAAATCCCATTAAATTTAAAATTCTACTTTGTTACTGAAATGTATTTTTTATGGACTGTATAAATAAAAAATAAAAGTATTCAATATTTTTTAAACAATCCTTGTATAATTATATTCCTAATATTTTTAGAAGAAATTTTTTACAGTATTTAAAAACCAGCTTAATCTAAGCATAGTATAATTATGCCAACCTTTTTACGTTCCACGATTTAAAATTTTACTTGGGGCTCCGCCAAGTTCGACATACTTTGCAGGGGGTCCCTGTTAATAAAAAGGTTGAGAAACACTGTTTTAAAGTAAACAATTATATCAATTTTATGTGAAGTGTATTATATTAGGTTGTTTCAAAAGTTTTGTCCGTTTTTATGAGTCTACTTTAAACTGTAATATCTCAGTGAATACTTATTCAATTTAATCGAAATAAGCGCCATTTGAATCAGTGCACTTTTGCCAACGTAACACAAGTCTATTAATTCCGTCGGCATAAAAATTGGGTGCTCGGGATTCGATGAAGTCGACGAAGGCCGTTTTTGCCTGGTCCTGATTGGCGAAGGTTCTACCGGTGAGAAAGTTATCGAAGTGCTTGAAAAGATGGTAGTCGGTTGGCGAGAGGTCTGGGGAGTATGGTGGGTGAGGCAGAACTTCGACGCTCAATTCGTTTAATTTTCGGACGGTGATTTGTGAAATGTGCGGACGGGCGTGGTCGTGGAGCAGGATCAGACCTCTTCTGTTGACCAGTGCCGGCTGCTACTGACGCAATTTTCGGTACATTTCTTCACAATAGGACTTTGCTGTGATAGTTTGGCCCGGTTGCAGAAAGTTATAGTCAATCACACCAGCCGCTGACCACCATAAAGTAACCATGGTCTTTTTTTGGTGGGTTTTCGCCTTTGAAATGCCTGGGTGGCTCTTCATTGATCTTACCATATTAATGGGAATGGAGATGAGAAATTCTATATATGCAAGGGAAGGTAGAATCAAAGACATTAATTGTGATTGTTCTGATAGATTAACTTGTTTACCAGTGAAATGATTCTATATGTAAAACGCCTGCTGGAGATGAACTATGCATGTTTTTGTGACTTAGGTGAGTATTATAAACCTCATTACCACCATTAAAAAAAATTTTATAAAAAGTTTAAAACAAAAATATTAAGACATGCACTGATGTTTTCCAGCCGACGTGCACTGAAAAAGAGCAGCGGTGTAGCACTCGAAACGTGTTAAAAATATCGATTTACGTCTGCCTAAAATAAAGGTTTAAATAGGAGATAACTTTTTTATTTTATCTTTTTCCATCACACTGGCTCCTTAGCCAATTCATTGTAAAAAAATAGGGCCATCAAAACACATTTAAATATATTTATATAGTATATGTATATGTTTTTTCCTTCAAGTAGAGAACCCCTCATTGAGTTCTTCTAAATATATTATTTTGTAGAATTTTTACCTTAGATAATAGTGTTTGAAGGGGACCTAGCAAAGATTTTGTTGCATGATTAATAAAAGATTCACAAGAATATTTTAATTGCCGATCTACGTCTTTCCTCGAATCCAGTAATTGTTCTTTAACTTGCGGCGCGCCCTCCACTAAGAATTCCAATAAAGCATTATCTGCACTAAGTGATAAAGCCGCTTTCTTTTTTGTATCAAACCGAAAGCTGAAAAATTAAAAAATATTCTCAATTATAATATTTATATAGAAAGATTTATAATTTAATTATATTACTGCAGTTCTTACGTGGCTAAAATCTAAACTCATTTCTTTAACGGTGAAATCTACTTGAAACGGGGCGATTTGTTCTCGAAGTATTAAAAGATGCTTGATTTGAAATAATTCGCCGTCAATTCCTGTCTGAAAAAAAAAATTAAATTATAAATTTTCTTTTATCATTTTTCATTTTATCATAAGCAGTATCAAGAAAAACTGGTGATTTGAGTATTTTATTAGTGAACGAAAAAGTAATATTTCTAAAGTATATTAATACATGATTGAAATATTGGTTCTTGGGAATTAGGAATTAAAAAGGTTCTTAATTACTTATAACATGTTTGTTCACCGATGTTTCGCCTCCAATCGAGGCTTCCTCGGGATCTAAATTGGACTATAAGTTAGTTAGTATCGTAGTTAAACTATAATACAAGCCTTGTTGTATATGTGTTTAGTTTAAGAGCAACAATGCTCTAATAAGACTGACGCAAAGACAGACATTGTATCGACAGTAATAGGGTTCCGTATTACTTTTGAACAGAAACCACTAAAAAGTACGTGAAAGAAATACTATTAAAAATTCATGCGACACGACACAGATATAGAAAGAGACATTTTTTTATAACTATCTTTTTGAGCTTAAATAAAGTGTTTAGATCTGGAAAAATCTCGACATCACATTTCTACAGTAATATAATACCTATTTTTCTTTGAGGCTGGTTATTGGGTAGTTGGACTTGAAATAAAATTAGAAGTTAAATTTTCAAAATGTTGCTACGTTTCGCTGTATATTTTTCTGTTTCCTCGTGCAATATAATACCTATTGTTCTGCAAAAGAAATCTGAGGAGAACGAACCTCCAGCCAAGTTCGATTCGATTGGGCATGCACTGCCATAATACCCTTTACACGAAGCAACTGGAGCCATTTTGACCCCCTATAACTTCGCAGTAGAAACTCACATGGCTGATTTTTTCCACAATACTGGTCCATAAGATTAACTAAATTACCAAATTTCATATTCCTATTGCTTATACTGTCCAAGTTACAAGAAGCCAAAGATTTTTCGTCACTCACTCACTGACTCATCAAGAACCTAGAATGCTGAAAGTTGGCATAGTGGTAGAGTTTTGGGTACAATTAAAGGGAAAAATCGAAAAAGCTAAACTTTCCCTTCTTCAGGGCCTAAAATAAAGGAGTAAAAGTTATATGCTTAATTAATATATCAAAAAAACGATTTTTATTAATCAAACTTGGCCTTTTTTTTACACAAGTGTTTTGTTGGAATTAAATTATATAAATATACCAGAAGGGGCTCTTGTTTATTTCATTTATTTCTAATTTGTCCGCAAAGGGGTATTTAATGTTTGAAAATCGTAAATTAAAGTACAAATGAAACTCTGATCGTGGGTAGCTAAGCTAAAAATGAGATATTAAATAATAGTAATTTTATAATGTTCATTCTATATTAAATAATAAGCAAGTATTCTCTTGCCTCCCTGGATTAAAACAGAGCAATTAAACTAATAGAAAATGCGGACATATGAATGCTTCACTTGCCAAATCGATTAACTCCATTTTCTGAATTTTATTAAATTTTAATGTCAAAGCACTTGATTGACTCCTAACTGTATATATTCAAAACAAATTTCTCTAATAATAACTATTAACACTACTAAAAGACAAAAAATTTTGGCCATTGAATAATGAATTATGTAATAATGTACATTATTCCATCGCATTTCTCGACTTTTTGTTTTATGGAGTTAATCGATTTGGCAAGTGAAGCATGCATTTCTCACTGACTCGATTCTCTGGTTAACTATAGAAATTTTTCCACTCTTTTCCTGTATTATAGGTACTAATATGATAATGAATGTTTGTTTTGACGAGTTAAAGTCAATAATCCTGCCTAAAGAAGTAAGAAATACGCGATTTTCGTTCCCACAACATTTCTTCGCTATCAAATTGGATACGAATCGAACCAACACTTTCGACAAATTGTTCATCCCTAGACCTCTAGAGATTGAAACTCGTTTCGTCCCACGGTCTTTATTGGGATCTTCAACCTTCAGCTGATTAAGAGCCGTATCCACAGATAATTTCGACTACGACCCAGCCCATAAAATCTCTTTCCCTTCTTTTTTTCATGTCTAAAGGTGCTGCACCTTTTTGGTCTAACTCCTCCTCTCAACAATATCATTAAAAAAATAGAAAAATGGAACTAAAAAATATAAAATAGGTTTAATCTAGTAATTTGCATAAGATACCTTATTTGCTGTGATCGAGTCAGCTGCTTTGGAAATACTTTGTATACATAATGAGAGGGCCTCTTGCGAGAGCCCTTGGAAAATAGTTCTTTCCACACATCGATATAATCGGGAAAGACAGACTAGAGTTCGACGAACTGGAGGATACCAAAGACCATGAAGATCAGCAGCTGAATCTTAAAAAAAAATGATAAATAAAAATTACATAATTAGAATTTTAAATGGAAAAAAAAATATTAAATAT
Source organism: Forficula auricularia (assembly GCA_024734495.1). Lineage (NCBI taxonomy): Eukaryota > Metazoa > Arthropoda > Insecta > Dermaptera > Forficulidae > Forficula > Forficula auricularia. The sequence continues at coordinate 308,510 of JALMQS010000624.1, read as the reverse complement.
TCCTATGTTTAAAATTTTTCACTTTACAGTGAATTTGACAAACTTAATTTTTTCGAGATTTTCAATGTAATTAAGTATATATTTTTGTTTCATAATTGAGGAGCTCTCATAGGAAAAGCACTCAAGTACAAAAATCACTTTTTTTCAAATCAGTCTACGCACAGAATTCTCTATGATGACGAGAATTTTATATATAAAATATAGTAATTAGAAAATCTATAATTTTTTTTATATATAAAATTCTAATCATCATAGAATTCAGTGGGTAGACTGATTTGAAAAAAAGTGATTTTTGGACTTAAGTGCTTTCTTATGAAAACTCCTCAATTATTTACTCACTGTTTTCTATAAGTAATAAGTGAAATCTTAGCTATCGATTTGATGATTTGGTGGTTGAGTTGTTTATTAAAAGAGAAATTTTGGTTGAAATTAACAATTAGACATTTTTTATAAGATATTTTCAGTAAAAGATACAATGTTTCGACACCTTTTTCACCAATCCTAGAGTCATTTCTAAGTCTTTGTTGATACAATGTTTCGACACCTTTTCACCAATCCTAGAGTCATTTCTAAGTCTTTGTTAAGTCATTATTCCCAAAGGTAAAAAATTGAATAATTTTATTAGAAGTAGACATTTTTTTTAAATGGCTGTTACTACAGATATGTGATCATTTCACTGTAGAGATTGTAATATTCTGTATGTAGTATTCTTATACTGAAAAATCAATGATGTAAAAATTGCTATAGGCAAAATGACGTTGGATTGTAGCTAGATGGATCATATCTTTTTCTCTCTTGGTCCAGACTTAAGACTCCGCAGACTCCAATGGCTTCAACCGCAGTAATCTCGCGATATATATCTTTTTTAAAAAAGCGCGATCAAAACCATTTCTCGTTAATATGTCAATTATTCTTTGATATATTAATGAGAAAAATTATAAATTTATTTAATAATTATATGTTTTTAAATTAAAGGAGACAATAAAAGAGTGTGTCTTCTGATGGAAAAATAAATTTTTTAATTTGTATAAAACATACTATAATTTCTTTGAATCAATAGTAATAGACTGATTAAAGGGGCAAAGTCCTCGAAAACTATGGTCTTGTTATAAATAAATTTTAAAAAAAATTTCAAGAAGACTCTCTCACTTTTATTGTCTCCTTCGATTCCTGTGAATCAATTGTAATAGACTGATGAAGGCGTTCAAAGCCCTAGAAACTATAATATAATCTCACTATTAATAAATTTAAAAATTTATAATTCCAGCAGAAGACACACTCTTTTATTGTCTTCTTTAATTTATAAAAATTCTGCTACTCTCGGCAAAAAGAAACTTTCAATTTATATGTTTTTAGCTCTGTGACTAAAGGTGGCAAAATAGAATTTAGCCGAAACGTAGCTTGGAAAATTTTCGTTATTCTTTGCTTTTAACTAATTAGATTTTATCTAGGTGGAATTTAAATATGTAATATTAAAATATTTACTTCAGTTCTTGAACGAGGTGGATCGATTGACCCTGTAAGTTTGGCAACTTCTTGTGATGTGGCGCTTCCTATAGAAGCAATCGATGAACGAGATTCACTTCGTCTAAGGGGTCCGCCAGTAAACGACTGGTCATGCAAAGACTGCGCTATACTCTAGAAAAAATAAATTAAAATAAATAAATAAATAAGAAATATTTTATAAGGAATAATTGAAAAACTATTTGAAATAAATAAATAATTTAAAAATGTGAAATATGATGGAAAGGAAGTCCAAGGATAATACAAAAGTACAAATTTCAAATATTGAGTTTTACCAGTCCGTCTCCAAAAGGAAATATTTCTAATATGCGAGATATAAATTAAAGCTAGGTTGTCTTCGAATTAAAGCTAAAGAAGGTTCCAAAAAATAATCCCGGAAAGTGGAAAGTCTTGAACTAAAACTTGCCTCTGAGCTTTCTTTCTATAGCTGAGAACTAATATAATTTAATTAGGATTTATCATTTATGAAACATTGGTATATTATATAGGTAAAAAAAATGTACCCCTTCCCTCTCACCTCTAATCTACACTAGTAAATTCGAGAATTTTCAAATTTTATCCCTTTTAACTTTTGGTCCCTGGAGTCGAATTGCTCGAGATAGAGATGCATGGAGTCACATGGGAGAGGCCTATGCCGAAAAAAATCGTCGCCTTAGAGTGTAAACCTGCTAACCCATTTTTTATCATATATGACATTAATACCATTCGAAAAGAAAAATAAAATGCGACATCGTCCAAGTAAAACTGCTACTTAAAATTACGATAGTAAGTTGCAGAAAAAATGTGAAAAATAGTTTCTTTCCATAACAACAATATTAAATTTTGTTTGTTTTTTATCTGTCTTGTAAAATAACCTTGTTGTGAGTTAGCAGGTTTACATTCTAAGGCGACGAAAGGTATTTTGCTTATTTTTGTAGTAATTGTATTTATGTATGTAATTTTTGTTTATATATTTTTGTAATTATGAGACAAATATAAGCTATAAATAAATAAATAAATTTTTGGTTCGATTTCAACCAAAATCTAATCAGCTCTTAATCTCCATATAAAGAATCTATGTGTGAAATTTCGTTTTGATATTCCCACTAGTTTTTGAGCTAGAGCGTATACAAAATTTGGTAACGTACTAACAGACATTTTGACAAAATAATCAATATCTCGCAAAGTATAAATTTTTCGATGTTCACTTATTTGGGCTTTTTTGAGTCGAAAAAGCAATGGTTTTTAAACTATTCTTACGGTGGCATCTGAATACCTTTATGAGTGCTTGGAATATGTACGGACAAATATTACTAAATTCGCAAGGAAATGATTTTAAGTCAATTCCTCCATGTCTTCAGCAATGGTTACCTTTAATAACAGAAATGCTTAAAATCAATGTCTAGAATGGTTATTCCTAGAGTATTAGATTACAATCGATCACTATTTTTGCATTTAAGTCTAACATGGACTGCAAATAGCAAGTGATATCTGATTAATAATAAAGGAATAAACATATTAATATTTCAAATGACTTTGGGATAAAGTTTAGCAACGATCCGATTGAAGTTATTTTTTTTCTTATCAAAATAGTTTCAGCCGTTTTTGGAGATATTTCAAAAAAACTAAGCAAAAAACCATTTTTACTTTCACCATACAGGGTATGGTTAAGTATTGTAATCGATGCATGAAAAAAGTGTTTTTTTTCCTTCTTTTTTCGAAATATCTCACAAACGGATGAAACTATTTTGATTAAAAAAATTGAGCGAAAACCATGGCATTTTGCTCTACAAAAAAGCTCTAATAAGTGAACATCGAAAAAATTATATTTTTTGAGATAATAATTGTTTTGTCAAAATGTCTGTTAGTCTGTCTGTGGGTTACCATTTCACACGTAGTTTTGGTCCATTGAGATTAAGAGCTGATTAGATTTTGGTGCATATCGACCCAAAATTAAAGGGGTGGAGGGGGGGTTGAAAATTAAAAATCTAGGCCATTTGAGCAAACTCAACCAAATTTTGTATACATAATAAATGGAACTCAGAATCTAAAAATGCAAAACTAACCGTCCAAAATGGGGGGGGGGTTAAAAAATAGAAAATATTGGCCATTTACCCAACTAAACCAAATTCGTATACATAATCAGTGGGACCCCAGAAGTATAAAAATGCAAAAACTAACCCCCCCTACATGATTATAAATAATTTTAGGGGCCCAGGTTGTATGGTAAAGTCAAGTGGATGGCCACATCAGAACACGTCAGCTTTATTTCATGCACGATTACAATACTTGAACATGCCCTGTATGTTAAAGTAAAATATAGTGGGCAGGTGTATGTTAAAAGTTATGTGGATGGCCACATCAGTTTAATTTTATTTCTTCAACCTACTATAAAACTTTGTTCCTATTTTAAAATATGAACTCTTAAATTAAAAGTAATTAATTACCTCCATCATTTCTAACTTTTCCGGATAGGCAAGATCTCCTGGTGCGGGATTATAATTAAGTATATCTGTTCGTAAATACGATTGATGTACGGAAGACTAAACGCTCTTGGACATCTTGCAATAGTTGATAAGCAACACGGCCGAATGCCTCTAAAGGAGCAGCTAAAAAAAATATTAAAAAATTAATATTATTTATGAAAAAAATATGTGTGAGCCTCATCCACATAAGCTCACGGGCGAAGTGAAACTTTAGCCATAGATATGTTATTAAAATAATTTAAATTTCTTAATTTTAATAAATTTTATTTGTCATGAAATATTAGTGGGTTTTAAAAAAATTATTTCCCCTCTATTGAGTCATTTCCCATTTATTGTAACAAAAAAATCAAACAGATACGTCGCTAATGAAGTTTCACTTCAAAAAGAAAATTGAATTGGATAAATATTCAACTTACGATTATTATGTACATGTTCATCTAACATTTCAAGCCGAAGAATGGAACAGACTTCTGCCAATGTTTCTGAATGATTCATATGAATTAAATCAGGCCGGAGAATATCGTACAGTTTAGTACATATTCGTTCTAAATATAATCTAAAAAAATAAAAGTCACTTTGAATAACAAAACTTTTTACAAATAATAAAAAAAATGTCAATACATTTTTCCACTCTGAATGTTTCGAAAACACCTGAGCTTATGGTAATTTAAATATATAGATAAATAGTATTTTATTCACTTTATTTTTGATAATTCAGATAGTTAATATTTTGATCTATAAATTATTTTTAAATTGAAAGTAATCAAAGATAAACATATAAGGCGGTCAAATGCGAGTCGGACTTGCATAACGAGGGTTCCGTACCTTTATATATTCCTTAATATATCAAATTCATATCTCAGGATTGGATAAAGGCACTCCGGAAATAAACAAGAGACAACTTCCAATAAATAATATTTATTGGGAAATTTTTCCCATATAATGTTTCAAAACCAACATTTCGGAGGATCTTCCCTCCTTCCTCAAGGTTCAAAAGGGTCAATGAAGGAAGCACATAATACTCTTCCTTCTTGCCTCCTATCTCATGCCTCTGAAGAAGGAAGGAAGATCCTCCAAAACAATATTATAAGGGAAAAATTTTTTATTTGTTGGAAGTAGTCTCTTGTTTATTTCCGGACTTGCTTCAACTAATCTTGAGATTTTAATATATCAGTTCGTCTCCAAAGAAAAACTTCTAACGTATCAAATAAATTCTTATTTGTTGATAATGATAACTAATAGGGTTCCGTTTAACTTTTTTACGGAACCCTAATTTTGCTCTTGCGAGTCAATGATCACTGAGACTATTGAATCAAGCCAGAGAAGATAAGTCAATGGCTGCTCGTCGGTTGCATAAAATGTAGTTAATTTCATGTTTGTAAGATGCGTTTGCTGCAACGTAAGTATATTTTCGATTTCGAGGTTTTGAAAAAGAGAGTTGCAAATAAAGAGACGATTAACTTGGCAAAACTTTGTCATCCTTTCACTAGCCTGGTTTCTCCCCGAGTGTAGACGGCTGATTTTTTCCGTTCCTCTTCTTTTACAGACTCTAGAGATAAAATCACTCATTTTAATAATATCCAAGAAGTAATTATAAAATTGTTCATGTTCTTCATCTTCTCAATCTGTTATAGGGGCCTTTACTTGGATCTCAGAAAGTGATCTTTTTGATGAACATGATAACTCAAGAGTAGCCAATCTGTGGCTGATAAAACGACTCTTCTAACGCGGGGGCTAGATGAGAAGCCAAGAAAAACCCACTCCTCCAGAAATGGAGCCATTTTTGCACGAGCCTAGATAAATTCTCATGGCATTTGTGGCTGTTGCAATGAAGGAATTTTTCCTTGTAATTTAATCGATTATATATATTTTTTTTTTATTTAAATTAGATTCCCAATACAATAAGGGTGGATTAAGCAACTAGAAGGGATGTGATGGAAAATTTTGCGCAGCTCATTATAAGCATCTAGACAAACAGATAAAAAAATATTAGCTAGATTTTTCTTCATTTTTCAGACAATTCTAAATACAAATAAGCGAGAAGTGAACCACAATTGGAATTAGTCTTTGGAATTATGTGGAATTATTTTAGTATTTAAAGTACTGGAATTTTTTGGAAATATTTGGAAATGAAAGTGGAAGTAGACACATACACGATATTAGGTCGCGGTTCACCCCTCGCAAATAAGCAAGAAAAATATTGAATACTTCATATTTCAGTTGTTCAGAGAGCATAACGTGTAATAATTAAATGATCAGAGAATCAACTGTCTGAATTATTAAAAATAAAGTGAAAATAGAAACTTAATATATACTTTGAATACAGTAATCAGAAATTTAGTTTAAAAATTAAATATATATATTAAGTTAATATTTACGTTAAATGCGGGCCAGTTTGGGAAAAGAATTGATGATATAATTGATATTCATCGTGACTAAGATGTACTAAAAAGGCACAGGCACTGCGGAACAGAGCACTATGGTCGCCTTTATGGGTGGTTGCCAGTTCGTTAAGAGCCATATCAATCCCGCTACTCAACAATGATTCCCTCTGGGTAAAATAGAGATTCTGGCATTCGTTTAGAAGAAAATTATATCTGAAAATGAAAACTTGAATAAGAAATTAAAATATTTTCTTTTCTTATTTGAGCAGACAAGAAACAAATGCGATAAGTTCATAAAACAAACAAAAAATGATGTTGAATAAATCCAAACGTCATAATAAAACACTCTGAAGAAATAATTAAAAATATATTAAATAAAGTAAAAAACTTTAATAAACATGATTTTATTTCAAAATGCATTAAATAAAGCAGAAAATAGATTTTTCGTTGGTATTATAAAAATTTGCTTACTAACATGGCTAAAAATAAAATCTTGGACGCTTATTTTTTATTAAAGTTAAAGTTATAATTAAAAAAAAACGACTTCAAAAAAATAAAAGGAAGAATTAAAATCAAAATTAAAAAAGACCTCTAGTAATTTTTTTTAAAACCGAGTCCGATAAAATTAAATGCAACAAATAAAATAATAAGAACTGAAAATAAAATGCACTACAAAATATAGCCCGAATATCGTTTATGTGCTCAAAAGAATTGAAGTGTTCCTTTATTTTGTCATTGATCATATCATCAGAAATAACTTTTAAGGAGATAGGTGTTGGCTCAAATATATCGAAATCAAAACTCACTTTTGTTTTATTTTATTTTATGTGGAACCCACCTCGTAAATTTACCTAAGTTTTTTTATTATATCATCAGAACTTGACCAAATTAATATGGGACCATCTCTAAGGTACCCCTTTCCAATAAAAAACAACCATCGAAATCGGTCCATGTGGTAAAAAATTATCGCTGAACATACATAAAAAAAAAAGATTCCGACAAATTGAGAACTTTCCTTTTTTTGAACTCGGTTAAAAATCACATAAGCTTTGTTTTTAATCATGGGAGGAAATTTTTAGAATATTAAAGAAAAATTTATTATATTTTCTGCTTTTTAAAATGTGAATGTTTTTTTTAAAAAGTCTTAATATATTTTTATTTTGAACCATTTAATAGTCTTGAAAATTTACAAGACTTATGTTTGTGTATTTATTTAATCAATATACATAGGGGAATTCAATGTTCATAGAGGAAATTTTGCCCCTCATAGTGTTCAAGTTAAACATATACATGGTGGTGACTTGGCCAACGCAGCATAGCTCGGCCAAGTCACCACCATCTATTGTATTGCGGGTAGAAAATTTTCACACCATTACTTTCGCAGGGTTCTATATATAACTGGGTAAAATTTAATCTAGATAATGGACCTAGTTTTTTTTATTATTCCCCCCCCCCCCCCCCCCCTCCTATTTTAGGTATTTAGGTAGTTGATAGGTATATTTTCTGTAAAATTTGGCCATGTTTGGAGAAAGGGCCAAGAATGTTAATTTTTGCATCACCCCCTCAATTTCGAGTAGTTATGCTTATACATATTTAATTCGAAGGTTTATAATGGGAATTAGGGAGAAATTTTTTGTGTGACTTTTTTTATTTTTCAACCAATGTTTCGTCAACTTTACCGACTTCTTCAGGGTTTCAAATAGTTACACATTCGTATAAAATACATTATTTTTCTTTATACCAATGAAGAACCAACAGAAACTTCAAAATTCAAAAAAATTGGCACATTCACATAAACAAATTTTTTCTCTTTTCTTTTTTACTAATACTAGACAAAGAAAAATAATATATTTTAGACGAATGTGTGTCTTTAATTCCCATTATAAACCTTCAAATTAATACACATTATGGACGAAAATGATAATAATTTTTATATTTAATGTCATTGCAAATATGTGTAAAATTTCAAGAAAATCGGCTTGGAAGAAATAAGTCGAAATTCGATTAAAAGATTCTATCAAGATAAAATACAAACAGATAGATCCAAGTAGTTAAATTAAATAAAAGCAACTAAAAAGTATAAAAACCGTAGCAAAAAAGTATTAAAAAGATTATCTTAATTTTATTAGAATTGATAAAATGTGGACTTAATCAAATTGGCTTCGGAGCTACTAATTTAATAAATGTAAATAACCGTACTCGGGAATCTTGTCAACTCGTATTTCAATCATGGCAATTATAGGCTTGAGTCGAATAGCGGCTGACTGGAATTTGCCGTAGCAAAGAGCGAATGCTGTGTCGCCACTGTGTGTGTGAGAAGCTCCAGCTGGAATTGCTTGCGAGGCGGCGTGAATCAGTCCAGAAGATACATGCGATTTCATCATCTCTATTGCACGATTGATACATTGACGATATCTAGCCAAATAAGACTTTGCTTCGCGCCAGTTAGCAGACTGGAAAAAAAAGAAACGAATTAATGGGTATCCCTATAAGAGTACAATTTTATAAAATTATTATAAAATCTGATTGAATATGACAGCGTTTTCGAACTCATTGGCGTATTATTATTTGGGCCCCTAACACAAAAAAAAATATCTAGATCAGGCTTGTCCAACCCGCGGGCCGTATGCGGCCCAAGATGGCTATCAATGTGGCCCGACAAAAAATCGCAAACTTAGAAACTTTATGAGATTGCGACTAAAAATTCCTGTGATATTACTAAAAATACAATATTTTTAACTTGTTATTAATTTATGAGTAAGGTTCGGATCGATATGCACTAAAAACAGCAAAATATGCATTTAAAAAGGTCGAAATATGCACTAAAAATATGGATTTTAAAAGGAAATATGCATTATAAACCCATAATATCTAGTGCTTGATAGCTTTAAATCGACTTATGGAACGGGTAAAAGAAGAAATAGTCAATAAATTTATTTTCTATCGAACATGATGTTTTAGTCGATGTGGATTTTGACATCATTGGTGTTTTTGCGAATGCAAAAGCCCGAAAAGTTAAACTTATTTAATAACTTTGATTTTAATTTTCTTCTTATTTCATTTCATTATATGTAATATTATAATAAATATTTGATAATTTGTCAAATAAATAAATGTAGAAAGTAAAAATGTTTGAAACATATAAATTATTTAAATACAAAAGCTTAGTTACTCATAATCATAATATTGATGTACAGGGTGGAGCAGAATACAGTCCCTAGTTTCAAAAAATCACTGAAGGGTCCCCAGACCTAATAGAGGGGCGTGCCGGGTGCCGTTAGGTTGGGTGAGCAATGCCTTTCTCAGTAGACACCATGCCGTGATCAGGTGAGCAACGGGGCTTTGTTGTGGAGATGTTTTTTAAAAAAGGGGAAAACGTTGTGGCGACGCAGAGGAGAATTTTCGTTACTGGGCATTTGAAAACCCTTTTAAACTGCACCTCTTCACAGCCCCAAAGTAACAGTTTGGTGCGCTGTGTCCTCTATAGGCATTATTGGGCCTTATTTTCTTGAATCAGAAGGATTAACTGTTACTGTGAATTTGGCTCGCTATTGTGACATGTTGGAAAACTTTTTGCGCCCCAAAAGGAAAAGTATAGAACATGAAGACTTCTGGTTTCAACAAGATGGAGCCACAGTCCATACTGATAGTCGTTCAGGCAAAATTTTGCAAGAGATCTTTCCCGGTCGCCTGATCTCTTTCAGGGGGGTTCCATGGCACCTCGCTCCCCCGATTTGACCCCTTGTGGGGATACGTCAAAGCTGAGGTATACAAAGTTCGACCTCGATCCCTTAAAGCTCTGAAGGAGGCGTTTGAGGGCGTTATCACTGGAATTTCGCAAGATATACTGGGAGGAGTGGCCAAAAACTTCTTTGAAAAGTTCAATAAATGCATTGCTCGCCACTTGGACGATATCATTTTCAAAACATCGTGAAAAAAAAACGGTATTATATGTACTTTTGAGCAATAAAAACCTTTTTTATGTATCTTGAACTGTTTTATTATTATATTAAAATGTTTCACCTAGAACCAACACCTAACTCCTTAAAAGTTATTGTTTTCTTACAATTAACCCTTTAAATCAGGGACTGCATCCTGCCCCACCCGTTAACTACATTTTACTCTGTGTATAGGCGCCGTAGCTATACCTAGTTGGTCATACCATAGACGCCAAGTTCACTAGTTACGTCTCTGCTATTAGTTGCTAAGATTTTTTTAGATAAAAATAATTTTTAAGAAAAAAATAAAAACCGACTTCAAAAAATTAAATGCAACAAATAAAATACACTAAAAGGTATAAAATAATTATTATCTTATTTAGTTACAACTAAACGACGAAATATTAACATGAAATTACTTTTTGAAGTCGGTACCAAACAAACTATACCTATAAGCGAGCGTACCCGCCAAACGTACTAAGTAAGATCCGTCGAGTGCGATTCATAAAAGGTATATGTTTGGCACCGACTTCAAAAAGTAATTTCATGTTAATATTTCGTCGTTTAGTTGTAACTAAATAAGATAATAATTATTTTATACCTTTTAGTGTATTTTATTTGTTGCATTTAATTTTTGAAGTCGGTTTTTATTTTTTCTTAAAAATTATTTTTATTTTTCTCTTTTTAGTGATGTTATTAATAGTGATCATATCATCAGAACTTGACCAAATTAATATGACACCATCCCTAAGACACCCCCTTTCGGATAAAAAAAGAACCATCGAAATCGGTTCATAAACAAAGAGGTTAGGTCTAAACAAACCTAATAAAAAAGGTCTAATACCTATGAAAAAAAAACGAAAAAAAAATGGGACCAATCGGAAGCTAGACTGGACCCAATGCAAAAAAAAATTTCAAAATCGGTTGACAATTGGCGGAGATATGAGGTAACATAGGCACAAAAAAAAAAAAAAAAAAAAAATCAGTCGAATAGAGAACCTCCTCCTTTTTTGAAGTCGGTTAAAAATTTTGTGTGAAAAGAGTTTCCGGTATGAGTCCGAAACAAAATGCTATTGAAAATCCAGAGTTCACATCCTATCTGAAAAAATTTAATTAACCCTTACATGTTTTTCTAAATATTCTATAGAGTTATCGAGTTTATCAAGCAATTCTGCAAATTGGTCCGATGCAACTGACAATGTAGGCGATGATAGACGAGCAATATATCCAGGGAGAGCGGAAAAATATTGCATATGTCCATTGATCTCGTCTGAAATTGAATGAAGTTTCACCTAAAAGATGAAAAAAAATTTAAGTTCAAGTGTATTTTTTTTATCAACGAATTTCCTATAATTTTAATCAATTCTACTTACTTGATCAGCTAATAATTGTTCGCTTATTTGATGTAAAGAATTCGTTTTATGAGAAACTGATTGATAATACTGAGTTAATTTATCTAGATCATTTAAACTTTGCTCCACCTAAAAATAAATAAAATAGGATATAAATTAATAAGATAATTTAATTTCAATGGTATTTTGAAGCTTTTATTTTTGCGATTAATTTTATTAAAAGTTGAAATTTTTAGTAAAATCACACAATTATAATTATTTATTGGTGTTCAATAAATAATTAAAATTCAATGGTATTTATTTATAACAGTTCAAATTGACGATAATAGCAGATTTTAAATTTCTAAGGAAAAGAAATGGTCCAGACCAATTATTTAACCTGTGAGGTGAAGCACTCTATTTCACTCAAAGATTTAATCTTTATTTGAAAAAATTTCGCGGCTAGTTAATCTAAAGATAAACACATAGTCATATCATATACATAGCTTAAATAAAGATGGTTTAATGTTTAGAATTTTGAATTTCTTCAAAAATTCAAGGGTAATAGAAAACAAAGATTCTATGTGCGGCCCACAACATTCACGCTTATTGGTTAATTAAAATAAAAGTATGTGTTTTTTCTTTTTATTCTGATTATTTTCAATATCCCATAAAATGTTGCAGACATTTTGACTGTGACCCGAAAACAAATTAGTTGAATATGAATAAAATAATGCTTAAAAACAATTATTTTTTAAATTTAAATTTAATTAAAAATATATATATATATATACCTATATTCGTAGCTTATAGGCGACCAGGAGTATTTATGAATAAGCGGTTGTTGTTCTGATGTGAGCTAAATGTGTGTGTGGGGGTGAGGGGGGGGGGGGGTTATAGTTGCAGTAGGGGATAAGAAAATTAAAATTACTTTTTGCAACGAAATTTTCTCTGGAGAGAGACGGACTGGTAGAAATTTTAATTGAATGTAATGGAAGGCAGCCCAGAGGTAGTGAGGAAAGAAAAAATTAACACATCAAATAAGGTGTAATTTATTGAAATCCTTCCTCCTTTCCTTTCAAACCGACGTTTCGGAGTATTTTTCCCTCCTTCTTCAGGGTTTCAAAGGGTCAATGAATGAAACAAATAAAATGTTTGTGGAGAGAAGAAGGAAACATTTTATTTGTTTCATTCATTCAAACCCTGAAGAAGGAGGGAAAAATACTCCGAAACGTCGGTTTGAAAGGAAAGGAGGAAGGATTTCAATAAATTACACCTTATTTGATATGTGTTAATTTTTTCTTTCCTCACTACCTCTGGGCTGCCTTCCATTACATTCAATTAAAATTATTATTTTTGCACTTATATTTTTTTTAATTAAAAAAAGTCCCTACCCGTGCTTAAACGTGACCAGGAGTGTTCGTGTATAAAGGCTGCTGTCCAACAGGTTCTGAATGGCCGCAGAGACTCGTAATAAAAAAATATGCTTATTGCTTAACATTAATTATTTTTTCTATTTAAAAAAAGATCCCTATTATTCCTAATTATTTTCAATGACCAACATTAATATGTTCCGTTCCAAGAAGAGAAAAAATAAAGGTTGATTATAGTTGCAGTAGGGGATAAGAAAATTAAAATTATTAAAATAATTAATGTAAAGATTTAAGCATCTTTTTTTTGAGTTTATTCAAAAATCAACCCAGGTAATTTAACCACAATAATATTAAAAATATCATCATCATTATTGAGTACAGAGTCCTAAGACTGTTCTGATATGAGCACCCGTCTCCACTCGGCTTTTTCCCATGCCAGCTGTTTGACCTCTCTAAATGTCTCTCATCCCATATCCCTAATTATTTGGTCGAAATATTCTAATCTGGGCCTTCCCCTTCTCCTGGTTTACTTTCCCACCTACCCTTCCAAGACATCCCTAAGCAATCCCCCGTGTCTCAGTGTGTTCCATATTATCTGACCACTTCTCTTCCTCAGATTCATCCACAAAGTTCTTCTTTCTCCGATTCTTTCAAGTACTTCTTCATTTGCAATTATATCGATCCATGATATTAATTAAAAATAATTTATTTTATTTAGGGACGAATCTAAGATTTTATTTGAAATATTTTTACATTGCATATCAGACTGCTTGGTCTCCTCAGGAATCGAACCTATTAGCTAACTAGCTTGCCGGGCCATTAGCCAAACCCTTAAGACAAATCTCTCTCCGATATGCACTTCACCCATTGCTGTGGAATATTGTTTTGATCATCAACCCATAATATCAGTTAATGAAATCAAGGATTTAGGTGTGATCTTTGATACTGGGCTAAAATTCAATTCACATTTAAATGCCATATCATCCAGTGCACTTAGAAGCCTGGGATTCATAATTAGAAACTCTAAATCATTCAATATATATACAGTCAAAACTCTTTATTGTTCCATGGTCAGATCAGTCTTAGAATATCTTTCTCCCATCTGGTCCCCGCATTATAATACACACAAAAATACCTTAGAATCTATACAAAAGAAATTTCTTAGATACATAAACTACAAACTTGGCTTTTCATATGATGAAATCAATTACAGTACTATTTTAAATCAATTAAATCTATCAACACTTGAGGCTAGAAGAGAAATCAATGACCTGCTTCTTTTGTTTAAAATTCTGAATAATTATATAAGTTCCCCTGACCTGATCAGCAGAATCAACTTTCATGTTCCTTCCGTACATACCAGAAGCCATCAACTCTTCCATATTAACTATGCAAGTAACAACTACTTATATCATTCTCCCCTAATTAGACTACACAGAAATGGCAATCTATTGGAACAACAGAACATCGACATATTTAACACCAAAATGAAAAGCATCAGGAAGTTGCAGTTTCTATAAATAATCTCAATTTTATATCTCCTATAAACATGACTATTAATAGACAATTTATATATAACTATAATTTTTATGTTCTTATATGTAATTTTTGTACATTTTGTTTTATACTTTTTCTTATTGGACACTTGGTTTTATCAAGATTCCAGATAAATAATCTTTTTTTTTATATATAATTTCTTATAAACATGACTTTTTTTTAATTTGAGACACGGGATGTTATGTACATTATATATATATATATATATATATATATATATATATATATATATATATATATATATATATATATATATATATATATATATATATGTATGTGTATGTATATATATATATATATGGATATTTTTTATATATTCTTTATGTGCTCAGTATATATTTTGGAGTTAAATTTAAAATTATTGTATATATATGTATATATGGTGATGTGTATGTATATGTGCAGATATATGATGTTTATGTTCATTACATATTCTTGGATTTATATTTAAGATTATTGTATATACATATAATCTTTATGGTCTTTATATATTGTTTATATGTATTACACACTTGAACTTATATTAAAAAAAAAAATATTGTAAATATATAGTGTAAAAGGACTTTAGTCCGTCTAATAATAATAAATAAATATAGTATAAGAAAGCCCTCTGATATGCAATGTAAAAATATTTCCACTAAAATCTTAGATTCGTCCGTAAATAAAATAAATTATTTTTAATATTATTGTGGTTAAATTACCTGGGTTTATTTTTGAAAAATTCCATATTTTTTCAAAAAAAAAGGAACTCAAAAAAAGATGCTTAAATCTTTAAACTAATTATTTAAATGAAGGGTCCGACGCTGGAAATTATTTTCAGTTTAGCCTGATTTTTTGCTTTCCCCTTGGAGTTGAAAAGAGTGAAAAATCTTTAGCTTGATTTCTTATATATGTTGCATATCGGAGAGAGATTTGTCTTAAGAGTTTGGATAACTGCCCAACTAGCAAGTTAGCGCTTGGGTTCGATTCCCGAGGGAACGAAGCCCTCTGATATGCAATGTAAAAATATTTCAAATAAAATCTTAGATTCGTCCCTAAATAAAATAAATTCTTTTAATAAAATTATTAAATCACAGAAAAGAAAGAAGGCTTAAAATTTAATAAGAAGACTTTTATTTAAAAAGTTGTGTTGCAGATATTCAACGAAAGATCGAAATGGGTGTCAGGGTTCAAAAAATAAAATTAAAAAAACTCTAAACTAAAATGTTGAATTATTAAAATATATTTAATAACTTAGATTTTGAAAAATTAAATTTTAAAATGATCTAATTTTTAATTATATATAAGTATTTATTTGGGGAGTCGGGTTGTCCGAGCTGGCTAAGGCGCTGGCCCTAATTCAGCATCGTTGATGACGAAGTTCAAGCGGGAGGCCGGGGTTCGATCCTGGCTAGGATATAAAATTTCTACCGGCAAAAACTCGGCTCCCTCACTAACCCTACTAATACTTTACTGATGTGCTGTCTAAATGGGCTTTGTTCCGGTAACAATAAATAAATAAAAAAAAAGTATTTATTTATTTATTTTTTACCAAGATCAATAGCGAAGCTCAGAATTATAATAGCTTTAAAATAGATAGAAAAATATAAAGAAATAGATCATAATTTATTTATTAGGTACTTACTTGATTGAGAAGAATTAGACATTCTTCCCGTCGATCTCCAAGTTGTTTCGAATATTGAATATATTTACTATCAAGTTCTTTATCAATTTCCTGTTCCACTATTTCACACCATTGCAACATTTCTCTGTTGGTGGCCACTCGTTTGAAACCCAATTTATTAAAACTTGATACAATTTGTGCCTCGGTTGGATCTATATTTGTATTATCCTCTTCATCACTATCGAAATCTCCAGTTGGGAGCTGTTTAAAACAAAAGATATTTTAATTTAAAACAGTCAGGTTGATCATTTAAAGGAACTAAATTATATATATTCGAGCTTTTTAATCAGACTATCAAGCTTGGTCATTCTTTAAGTTATTTAAATTTTTCTTTGAATGAAAAATAAGGACCTTCGTCGGGATTTGAATCCGAGTAATTGGGGTAAAGCCCGATTAGCAGATCCTCATGGCCTTAGATGCTCAGCTTCCAAAATTCAAATAAATCTAACTTTGCTCTCTAAAGAAATCACAAGAGATGCCTTCTACTAAATGTTATAGATAATTTTGACAGTAGCGGGGGAGGGGGGTTAGGGGTCAGAACCCCCCCCCCGAGAGGCAGACCCTATCTATCTGTCAAATCTATAGTTAAGTAAACAGGAAAAATGAAAAATTTTGGTGTTGGGAAGATATGGGTCCAGTCAAATTAGACAAATTTTTTCAAATAATTTTTTGTTAAAAACCTCTTCCCCTCCAAGTTACAGCTTACAGCCAAATCTAGCATTGTTACTCCCTACGGCTGCAGCCCTAAACTATAGAGGGTTAAAACTTGGAGGGGTTTAAGCGCAACAATATGTAACTTTATATTTCTTAATAGAACACCTATATATATTTATTTATTTATTTTGATATTAAATTAGATTCCCTTTAAAAAAGTATTAAGTAGTATATAGAGATAATAAGGGGTTAATAACATGATACAAAAATATAATTCAACGAATAAAGGTGAATAACTTCTTAATTTATCATTTTAAACCCCTTATTACTTAATACTTTTTTAAAGGGAATCTAATTTACTATCAAAATAAATAAATATATATAGGGTGTTCCATTAAGAAATATAAAGTTACAAGTTACATATTGTTGCGCTTAAATGGAGCACCCTGTATACAAATGCATATGGTACGTAGATAGACAATAATATATCATATAAATTATATTTGAAGAGTTTTTCTCTCTGATTTAAAATAAAAGAGTTATAAAGAGAGGGCAGACCGATGAATCACCCTGTATTATATTAATTTGCCTGCTTGTGCTGACTCTGGGCTGCCCTTTGGGTTGGGAAGTGTTAACTTTAACTTTACTGTATCAAATGACTTCGTTTTTGTATCTGCTCTACGAGGTATCTATCTCGGAGCGTTTATTAAATAAATAATATTAAATGATAATAATAAATAAAAATTGTGATGATAATGTAGGGAATTTTGTATTGCCAGTCTATTAATGTGAAATAGAATGTTAGAAAATAATAAATAGACAATAAATTAAAATATAATAAAATAGAATTACTATTATTAAAATATATCATTTTATATCGTGTATGTATGTGTGATTACTTTAGGTTGCATGATGGATGGCTTCTATTGAACTAATATTATTATTACTGTTTTTATATTTGTATAGCTTCGGAAAATTACGAATTTTTTTATTGCTTAGATACATATTCTGTATTGTTATTGTTGTTACTAATGTTATTGTTTGGAGTGTAATAAGGTGACCAAATTTTTTACAATGAAAAGGAATTGAAGAAAAGAAACATTTTATTCATTGCAACAATAATAAACTATATAATCTTCTTCTTCTTCTTCCTTTATAGACATCAGGCCTGTTTAAACTAGATCGTCGTGCCATCTTTTCTTAGGACGACCTCTACTCCTTTTCCCTTCTGGGCGATTTTTCATTATTTTTCTTAATATTCTATCGTCCGACATTCTTCCTACATGTGCATACCATTCTTCTTTTCTTCTTCTTATCCACTGTCGCACGCTTCTCTAATATCATCACTTTTCTCCCTGTCGAACAGTGTAAAGTTCGAAATTCTCCTTAATGTCCTCATTTCGGTTGCTTTCAGGATTTGTGTTGTTTTCGCTGTTTCTGGTCTTGTTTCAGCAGCGTATATTAAAACAGGTCGAACAACTGATTTATAAATCCGTACCTTGGCTTCTTTCCTTAAGTGTTTATTATTCCAGATTGTATCATTGAGACAACCTGATATTCTGATAGAGCTTTAGCTGCCTGGTGTTTTACCTCCAAATTTCCAGATCTTGATAGGAAGTTATTTGTATGACCTTTTCTATAATTTTATCGTACAGTTGGAGCTTACAGGGTAGTGGAACCTTAGAGATTGTAAGTGATTTGGTTTTTTTTTGTTGACAGTGTTAAGGCAAACCTCTGTGCTGAGCGACTGAAGTGGTAGAGAAGGCCTTATAGTGAATTTTCGTCATATGCAACGAGGGGTGCATCGTCTGCGTAACATATGCGGGAAATATTTTCGTTTCCTATAGAATATCCTTTCAGGGTTTTAATTTCTTCCATTATTTCATTGATTATGATATTGAAAAGTAATGGACTCGGAGAGTCTCCTTGTCTAATACTAAACTATAATAATGATAAATGAGTAGTAAAAACATTTGTAGCATTTTATATTGTCATAATGTTGACATGCCTATTATAAATTTATACATTATTAAAATGAGTACTTTTCCATTGAATGAATATGTTTTGTCAATGTATCATCTCTTGAAAAATATATTGAAAATATCTGAACAAGGAATGTCTTCATATTGGATTTATCTATATAATCTCGATCGAATACAGAGATTTACAGATTGATCTTAAAATATCGAAAAGGAGGATATGTAGGAGGACACTTTTCCGGGGAGGACAGAGCTTACAAAAGAAGGACTGTCCTCCCTAAAGGAGGACAATTGGTCACCTTAGTAATAAGCCATCTTGTTTAAAAAATACCGGTTGTACTTCAAATGTTTCAGTCTTTTGTATTTTCTGCTCTATGAGGAGACTCGCCCAAGAGCATCATTAAATAAATAACTTAAATGCAGTGAAAACTCTTTATTTCTAGGCGCGTCGACAGAAACCTCCCAAACATATCATTCGACTCAAACTCACTAGAATTTAGGAATAAAATTTCAATGCTAAGCGTAACTCTAGGGTCTGACCTTTCATGGAATGACCATATCTCAACCACTGCTAAATCTGCAGCGCGCAAGCTTGGTCTCCTATTTAGGTATAGACGCTGTTATACTCCCAGTCAACTTCTTATACTGTATAAGGCTCAAATTCGTCCCTGTCTTGAATATGGCTCTCATCTGTGGAGGGGTGCCTCCAAGCATTCTCTTGCTACACTGGATGCAATTCAGAAGCGAGCAATTAAACTAATAGGAGACCCGGCTCTAACCAACTCACTCGACTCCCTGGCTCACCGAAGAATCGTTTCTGCCCCTTCCCTGTACTACAGATACTATCACGGTGGCTGTTCAGTCGAGCTGAAATCAATTATCCCCCCTAAAGCCCTCTTTACGAGAAACACGCGGTTTTCGAACGTTCAGCACCCCTTCGCTGTCAAATTGGATAAAAGTCGAACAAGCGAGTCACGTCAGGATATATTGTTATCTATTCCCACGCTGAGAGAGTTACAGACTCAGCAGTTATCTAGTATATAAAGACGGATGTCCAGTGGGAACATTAAGGCTTGTCTTGATCACGTTCGACTTGAGACCTCCAATCTCCAAGTATAACCTGTTGTAATTTAAACTTTAATTAATAAAACCAATTTATTCAAAATTCATATCGTTTTTTTTTGAAAACTACGATACCGAAGAATAAAATTGGCGCAGTCGGTAGGACAAAACCCAAAAACCCCGGATTTCGGTAGGCCAAAACCTAAAATTTCGGATTTGGGAATCGCACGACGTTCGTGTCGCAGTGCCAACGAACGGTCAGCTTTTTAGCTGTTTACCAGCGAAAAACCTATCGTCGCCTTGCCACGACAACCCGTTGACAACCGTCAGCCAATCGCCAACCAATTCGGAGCGATAGGAAGCCACCAGCCTTAACGAGGAGTGGACTTCGAGCTACGGGACATCACACAAATACTGAGGAAGATACAGCCGAAACTTCCCAAGGGCGCAGTCAGCATCGTCAGCGGAGAATACAACACAAAGGTTAGAAACGAACAGACATCCTTCCGGTCAACCGTACTGTTACACGGCCCATAAATTAAACGTTAAAAAAATAAATAAATAATTGTTAAAAATATTGAAAAATTGTGAAAATAATTAAATAGAATAAATAATTGTAAAGGAGATTAATGCATGAGATAAATAAATAAATAAATGTTAAATAAAGAAATAAATAAAGGTTAATGCATGAAATAAGTGAATAATTGTTAAATAAATAAATAAAATAATGAAATAATTGTGACAGTTAAGCAAAGTAATAATACAAATAAATAAATAAAGGTTAATGCACGAAATAAAATAATAAAATAATTGTGAAAGTTAAACAAAGTAATAATACAAGTAAATGAATAAAGTTAATGCATGAATTGAAATAAATAATATTATAAATAAAATAATACTAATATAAAATAAATAGTAATTGTTTGAGGAAGACTTGACAGATTTAAATAATAAATAATTAAAAAGAATAAACAATGGCTACATTATCCCATTCCGAACTTTTAAAATTGATTCCTAAATATAACGGTTCCCCTGAATTATTGGAGGAATTTATTGAAAATACAGAGGCAATTGTAAGAAATTTTAGCGAAGTCCCCATTGATCAACAGAATTTAATTTTATTACATATAAAAAATCAAATAATAGGTGACGCAAGGCATAAGATATTAGGCCACCATGTCAGAAATTGGGACGAATTAGTAATTTTACTAAGGAACTTATTCAAATCGCCAAAGAACGAAAATACAATTAAAATAGAATTATTTTCCTTAACGAATAAAAATCTAGGAATCGAGAAAAATTATGTAGAAATAAATAAATTAATGACCCAGTATAATTCCAGAATAAACGCCAGAAATATTGAAACAGATATTAAAACCGAATTAATTAAAGAATTTTCTAAAGATGCCACACAAATTTTTATAAAAACATTAAAGGAACCCACAGCAAGCCAGGTTTTAGCACAAAATCTAGGTTCAGTATACGAGGTTTATGAGTACATTCTCAATAGAACGAATGCACTAACAAATGAGGGCAGACCAAAAATAAATAATAATAATTATAATAATACAAGTTACAGAAATTTTCAACCTAGGAACTTTCAACCTAGACAGAATTTTCAACCCAGACCCCATTTCCAAAATTATCAAAATGGTTATCAAAACTCTAATAATTATAGAAATCATAATAATTACAGGCCCCCACGTCCACAATATTTTAATCAAACCCCAATGTCCACACAAACAATTCAGAATCATTCAGGTCAGGAAAGAAGAGAAAATCATTTTTTAGGAAGTGGCCCCCGAGAGAACGAACTTACATAACATCCCAAATTAATTATAATAATTTTGAATATAGGGACAGTATAAACGAAAAATCATTATTACCATATTTAGAGTGGAGGAATTTAAAAGTATTAATAGATACAGGATCTACTGTAAATTTAATAAAACCAGAGATAGCTAATTTATATACAAAGTTTAAAGAGGATAATTTTATAAAATCTATTAATGGGTCCAGAAAAATAACTGAATACACATATGTAAAATTTTTAGGAAAAGAATATATAAAAACACTAATAATTGATTTTCATAAGGATTTTGATATTTTAATAGGGTTAGACGCAATCAAAAAGTTAGAATTTGAGTGGGATTTTAAGAATGACGTAATTACATACGAGAATACGAAATATAAACTCAGATATCATATTAGCGAGATAGATAAAAAATTTTCCCACAAAAGTGATGATACAAACAGTGATTCACTTAGTAGCCTAGACAAAGAGGAAATAGTATATGATAAAATAGAGCCCACAGACGTTAAAAAGAAACATGAACCCGTAGATAAACAAATAAAGTTTAGCAAGGATAAAACTAATGATAAGGTCAATGAACCTGAGATAAATAATAAAATAATTAATAAAAGATACGTAGGTAAGGTAAAGAATGTTAGCCAGTTAACGAAAACAAGAAGATCAGATGTTAAGGGATGAAAAACTAATTCATCAACCCACACACCAAAGAGTAAAAATTAAAAATAGGAAAGACATTAAAAATACCCCAAAGATAGGTAATTTATGTCAGTATTCACATAGGGTAAAAGATGGAAAAAATTCAGAGGGTAAGGTGTCAATAGACGACCAAACAATAAACAGTTTGGGACCGAATGTAAAATGCGAAATAAATATGAATGAAAAATATTGTACAATGGAAATCGATAAACTAGTAAATAATTTGTTAAATAGATATAGTCATTTAATATATTCAGAGGACACCCCACTAACGCACACACACGCAATTAAACACAAAATTAGAACTACCCACGAGAACCCAACTTATACAAAAAATTATAAATACCCCATAATTTATCAGGGAGAAGTAAAAAGACAAATAAAAGAAATGTTAAAAAATAATATTATTAGAGCCAGTACGAGTCCATATAATTCCCCAATTTGGGTTGTACCAAAGAAAAATGGAAAAGTTAGAATAGTATTAGATTTGAGGAAAATAAATGAATGTACTATTGAAGATAAATACCCAATACCTAATATAAACGATATGTTAACGAAATTCGTAAATCAAAAATATTTTACGACCCTTGACCTCGCATCAGGTTATCACCAGGTACAAATGGACGAAGAGTCGATAGAAAAAACAGCATTTACTATAGAAAACGGGCATTACGAATTCCTTAGAATGCCCTTCGGATTGAAAAATGCCCCCGCGACATTTCAAAGATTAATGAATAATATTTTGGAAGAATTAATTGATGAAAATATTTGTTTAGTATATCTAGATGATATCATTATTATGGGGCAAACTTTAGAAGAACATATATATAATATTGAAAAGGTTTTTAAAGCATTGGAAAAATATAATTTAAAAATATCAGATACAAAATGTGACTTTGTGAAAAAGGAAATAGAATTTTTAGGACACTTAGTAACAGACGAAGGAATTAAACCCCTAGCTAAAAAGGTAGAGGTAATAAATAATTATCCTATCCCTAAAACGCGAACAGAAATTAAACAATTCACGGGCGCGATAGGCTTCTACCGCAAATTTATACCCGGATTCTCGCAAATAGTTAAACCATTGAATAATTATTTGAAAAAGGGAGCAATTATAGATATCAAAAATAAAGAATACATAAAAGCTTTTGAGGAATGCAAAAAATTAATTAGCAATCCCCCGATATTAATTTACCCAGATTTAAATAAGCCATTAGAATTAACTACAGATGCATCAAATTTTGCATTAGGAGCAGTGTTAAGCCAAAATCAAAGACCAATATCTTATATTTCGAGAACTCTAACAAAAGCAGAACAAAATTACACTACTACCGAACGCGAGCTACTTTCGGTACTTTGGAGTTGCCATTATCATCATAATTACCTATATGGAAGAAAATTTATAATTTATACAGATCACAAACCCCTTGAGTGGTTATTTAATTTAAAAGATGCAAATTCAAGATTAATGCGCTGGAGAATTAAGTTGCAAAATTACGATTACGATATAAAATATATAAAGGGAAAATCAAATGTAGTGGCGGATGCCTTAAGCAGGATAGCACCCGAACACGAAGTTCATATAACAGAAAACCGATAAAATATTAAATAACGATTTAGAATCTATTTTAGTAATAGCTAGAGAAAGTCAATTAATATAAAAATTAGAAATAATAAAATAACTTCAAGTCGATAGATTAAAAAGACCACGTTTATTTCAGAGAGAGAGAACAAATAATATTACTGACCCACTTGATAACGCGATGAGGTAATGAAACCTAAGATTTAAGTCAAGGATAATCGAAGCGAGAGATGCAAAGCGTAAGAATATATTTAATGATAGCTACTATAGGTTAATCAAGTATGAATAATTTAATTAGTTAGCAATATAGCAATTTAAAACATATAATAAATAATTAACACAAACAATTTAAGGAAATAGATTGATAAACAGTTATATTTTATAGGTATAAATGAAAAGATTTTTGGGATACCAAGGATGAATTTAATAGAGATTTGAAAAAACCTAATTGATAATTATAAAATAAAAATAAAATAGTAATCAAATTCGAGAATTTTGGGAAGCCACACAGTTCGTGAAACCCATTTGTGAAATTGAGAATGAACTCGTAGACGTAATTTTAAAAATACCCGAAATGTAAACAATGTAAACATGAACGCATCAGTGATTCAATTTATTCCTTTACCAATATTTCATAATAAATAAAAAATTAAATAATGAATTAAGAAACTGTAGAAATTGTTTATTCTCGAAATAAAAAGATTTACTATTGTAAAATAAAATAATTATTCTTTTAAGAATATAAAAAGAAATTTTGTCAGAATAACTAATACCAAGTGAAATAATATAATTATTTTATAAAAATATAAAAAAATCCATGTTATGTGTATTAAATGAATAAATATGATTAATGAAATTTATTAAAATAACCATATTGTGTATTGAATAAAATAAAATAATTATTTGTTAAGATATCTATATTAAATAAAATAGTATAATTACCTATAAATGTTTGTTAAAATATTTTATATATATTGTAAAGTGAAAAATAAAGTGAAAAGTGAAATATTAGTGATTAATTTTAATGATTTGAAAATAAAGCAAACAGACAAAGTAGATTTATATATAATAATAATAATCATAATTATAATAATATTGTTAATTATATTGTACTTATTAAACAAATATAAAATAAAAATTGCTGATATAATAAAATGTAATATATTAATGATTGAAATTTAAATGATTGTAATGACTGATAATTCAAATGATTGTAATATAATTGATATAAATGTAATGATTCAAATGTAAACTCGATATTTTAAAATTGTGAAGAAATTTCATAAAATAATGAAATTTCTCCCCGGAGGAAGGAGGAGTCACGTCAGGATATATTGTTATCTATTCCCACGCTGAGAGAGTTACAGACTCAGCAGTTATCTAGTATATAAAGACGGATGTCCAGTGGGAACAATAAGGCTTGTCTTGATCACGTTCGACTTGAGACCTCCAATCTCCAAGTATAACCTGTTGTAATTTAAACTTTAATTAATAAAACCAATTTATTCAAAATTCATATCGTTTTTTTTTGAAAACTACGATACCGAAGAATAAAATTAGCGCTTTCGCCAACTCTTTTATCCCTATGACCTCCAGAGACTGGAACTCGCTCCCTGCCACCATCTTTCCCGCGACTTATAACCTTCAGCTATTTAAGACCCGTATCCACAGATACCTTCTACCCCCACCCAGCCCATAAAATTCTTTCTTCTTCTTTTCACAATGGAGGGGCCAACCCAGGCCTATAGAGGTTGCACCTTTTTGGTGTATTCTCTCATCATTTTCATTGAAAAATAAATAAATAAATAAAGCCCACTTAGCAGATCCTCATGGTCCTAAATGCACAGCTTGCAAAATTTGAATAAATCTAACATTACACTCTAAAGAAATCACGAGAGATGCCTTCTACTAAATATTATGGTAATTTTAATACATGTAAGAAGGGCTGTATTCACTCACCTCTATAATATAACCTGTAATAAAAATTATCAATAAAAAGTTTCTATTTCGTTTTAGAAAATTACATGACCCTCCCCCAGGGCCGTCTTTACGCAAAGGCCTAATAGACCGGGGACTAAGGCCCCAGGCATGTTAGGGGGCCTCGGCATCGACTAAACCCACTAAGTACACACCTAATGTGTTACAGATAAAAACTGCTAGTGCAGAGATAGTTTTACTAGGGGCCCCATCGATACCTGGGCCTAGGGTCTCAACCCTCATAAATACGGCCCTGCCTTCCCCCAAAATGAAACTTTGGAGCCGTCACTGAACTAGTTAGTACTGGCCACTGGGCGTAGTAAAGTGTGCACTAAAACGCTATTAATAATTGTGTAAATGAATTTAAGATAGAACTTCATTGTTTCAATTAAAATATGAATTATAATATAAATGGCTTACCTCAGTTGGAATAGAAATGTGATTAAATTCCTCGCCAAGTTCTTCAATGATTTCTCTTTGGATTCCATTTAGAGGGGCAAGAGGTTTATCCGGATGTTCCCAATCAATTAATTGATGGTGGAATTTTTTTAAATCGTTATTTGTCATTTTGATTAATCACTATTCATTATCTAAAGAAATTTATTATTAAATACCTAAATAGATAAATTAAAAAACAAATATACCTATACAATTTTTAATTACCAATTAACATGCATGGCTTTCTTTAAGAATGTGAATCGATATATGTATGCAAAAAACATTCTATTTCATAATTATTATTAGCGTAGAATATATTAAATTTATAAAAATAAATAAATACGTGGCTTAAAGCCGAAATGACAGCAGAATGACATTGTTTTCGTGTTAGTTATTCAAAACACCGTCAGGGCGCAGCACTAAATTGAAAAAAAGCGGCGAAATGAGAGCGGAACAGGCTTAACAAGGGGTTCCGTGGTTTTTTTTATTACTCATTCAAACTTAATTTTTATAGAAATATATATATATATATCCAAAAAAACTCATTAAGCTACTTTCATGATTTTTTACTGATTAAATCCAAGTCTTGTTTAGTTAAAGGGGTGGATTTGAGAGGCGAGTTTGCAAGGTGCGAATTTTTTTTTTTTGGCTTTTCGAGCTTTCTAACCATAAGCCAATTTACGATACTAATAATTATTATTTTTTTTTAATTTGTTTCTACCCAGGGATCAGATTTTGGCCGGATGCCTCGAGTCGGATTCGAACTCGGGTCCACTTGGTTAGCAGGGTGGTACGCTAACCCCTAGCCTAACCCGACCCCGCAGGGTGCGACTTGAAGATCAATATAAAAATTATTACAAGTTTAATAGAATTGTGAAATTCCATTCAACGTGAACTGTATTCGCCAATTACTTGATCCCTAAGAATTCTAGAGACTGAAACGCCTCCGTCTTTCCCGAAACCTACAATTTCCAATCGTTCAAATCCTGCATTCACTCAAATTTGTGTAGTTTAATTTTTATAATAAAATCAACAAAAACAAACAAACAAACAACTTTTTTAAGAATATATATATAAAAGAAAAAAATATATAAGCAAACTTAAAAACTAAAATATATATTTTTTAAGAAATAATTGTACGGGTCGAATATTAGGCCAAAATACAATGAAACTTTTAACATTTCTGGTATTCCAATATGAACAAATCAAAATTGGAAAACAAAATTCACTTAATATTTTAAAATCCAATAAAGATTTTGCTTGGCAAAATATTATTTAGAAGAATGAATGATTAAAAAGTGCATTGAATGGTAGACATTCAAATGATTGCCACGGATTAGGAATTGTTCACTCATATTAATTAACTTACAAAATACAGTGAACTAGTATTATAACTTTAATTTTTTTATTTGGAACGGAATTTTTCGTTTTATACATATATTATAATAAATAAATATTATTTTTCTTTTGGAAAAAACGGCGAAAGCCTTTTAAGATTAATATTTTTTTATTATATAAATCATAATGGACTCATGAATTTAGAATTTTATATGGGATTGGTAATTGAAATTTAGGCAATATAGCTGGGGGGGGGGGGTGCTAATCTCAAATTTGAATTATACTTATTAAGGCCTTTCCAAAGATACTCATTAAGCTTGGATTGACTGACAATGTGAAATTTGATAGAATATTATATTGTCATTAGAAATTGATGTGTGTAGTTTCAAAAAAATTATTCCAATGAAACCGGGTCAAAAAATGATCCCAACCAAATATTAAAAAATAGTAATAATAAAAACAAAATTTAAAGTTTTGATTTTTTCTATGATCTTATAGATGTCTTATTTAACTCATTTTGTAGAACAAACTTTAAGACATCTCACCAAGAGATATAGAATACATCTTCAGAAGCGAGTAGCAAATTAATAAGACAGAATAAGAGCTGAATAATAATAATAATAGAATATTCTAGACTCTAGAAAAGGGGTGGTTCTTTTATCAACGGGCCAATTTCAAATTTCATATCACGACGAGGGCCAGCACAGAATGAATGTTTTAACAAAAATTCATTAATTCAAAAAAAAAAAATGCAAATTATTAACATGTTCAAAAATAAAAATAATAAATACAAATTTATCTTAATTGAAATGGATTATAGATAAAAATAAAATTTGTAATTAACATTTTTATTATATAACAAAATCAATACAATAAACTTTACTTTTAGTGAGAGGTTAAATTTGGAATGCTCCTGATTTATTATTGTATCATAATTAGGATTTAATTGGCTAGTAGCTATTCGAAGAACTGCTTCATGTGTTATTCTCCAACTGTTTTGTTCTTCGTATGTTTCATTAACGAAAATGTAGCTTCGCAAATATAAGTTGATCCCAAGAATGCCAAATATTTTTGTGCATAATCGAGAATATTTTTTTAAGATTTCTGGATTTAAAGAAGCATAAAATTCCAGTATTGTTTTTTCAGAAAATTGATTTTTTTAGTAGTAAATTTGAATGTAAATTTATCAGTGAATAAAGCAAATGGTAGAATTACTAATGAAAGATCATTAGAAATTTTTTGAAAATCTTTAAATCTTGTTGAAATTTTTTGAATAAATCCTTTGTTATCGTCTCATATTTTTTATAATCACTATTTTTATAAATAAAATAATATTTTCATTTATTCTGCGGGCTGGATTTAACATCGTAACGGGCCGGATTAGGCCCGCGGGCCGGCATTTGCCCACTCCTGCTCTAGAGTGCTATCTGTCTTATGTAAGTTTGCTGTTATTTTTGCCTCTCCTGCAAATGGTTATATTTTCAGATACAAACTAATGCACTGCCAAGAAGGATACTCATGAGGGATTAAAAAATACAAAACATACAAAATAGTTTTAAATAACTTCATTATTCTTAATTATTATAGATAGATATAAAATATAAATGAAAAAAATAATTAATTCAATATAAAGCTTGGATCATACATACAGTATTCACAGATTGTTGAATACTTTCACCTATATATATATATATATATATTATTATCAAGTATTATATTTTCTGAATGGCGAGCATATATTTTTATACTTATTTGCCGAGTATCGTTTCGTAGCTAGAAAGATTAGCTAACATCGAAAACATCACTCAATTTAGGCAATTGTTTTGAAAATTTAAATAATTGGTGTTTGTGCTTTTATAACTAAAGTTATGCGCTTATTTAGTGAAAAAATATGTCTAAAATATAATTATATTTACCTACGTTTACGATACAAAACATTTGCTCGAGATACCGCATATATGGCCCGGGCTTAATACTTTAAGAAAAATAATATATAATAATTTATTATTAACCCATCCAGATATATATAATATAAATATATATTTTCATAATTTGATCAGATGTGTATAAAAATAAAATACTTAGAAAATAAAAATAATCCTCAATTAAGAACTCGTGTGAAGTTTATATAGGCCTATGAGGGATGCTCCGGTGGGTTCTTTTGGAAAATCACCAGAAGACGCAGCAATATCGATATGACTGTATTTGAGAGGAATTTTTTCTTGTAGGCCATGCTTATCAAGACCAGATGCCATAAGTAAAAATGCAGCTGGGCTTTGATGACCTCTTGGTGTACGAGATGATGGTAAATTATTCGATTGAATTATATCATCACCTTCAGCTTTACCTAAAATAGAATAAAATTTTAAAATATTTAAGTTTTTCCCATTTAAGGAATTTTATCGTTGTCTTTTGAAAAAAGGGCTTATGGGGGAGAAGATTAAGATTTACTATACACCAAGCGTGTCCAAACCGCGGGCCACATGACATTAATGTACCTACACATATAAAGAGTCTTTAAAAATACCCAATTTATCTGTTTGTTTCCCAATTTAAATCCATAGTACAGGAAGTTGTTAATGTTCATTTTCGTCAATACAGGGATACAGTATAATCGAATTAACATCATACGATGCACGTACTTGTCCATGATTATTACCAATATTTTAACTATTCCTTCTAATATTCCCACTATTATTACTTAGAAGAGTTGTAAGTAGTTTTAATTTTTTAATTTATCCTTCCAGAAAGTTCTGAATTTAAGTGACTGTAGATTTAATTCTTGAAATTTCGAGTATTGCTAATTTTGTAAATTACTATTAGTTAATATTTTTAATTCATCATTCAGTTTCGCTCCCCACTAGTAGACCATCCTCAGAGTAAATGTCGTATTAGTTTCAGGATATTGTCAATATAAACATCTTCATCATTTTTCATTTGTTTTCAAAGATATACATTCATACATAGACAATCCTTCTTTTATATGATTACAATATCTTGTTTTATTTGTCTATTATTAATAATAATAATTAAATAATACGAACGATTGTTTATTATTATTTTCTTGTCTATTGTTTACTTTTAAATGTAGTATGACTTCCACACATATGACATTAGTATTTGTCAAAGCGGATATCATTATTGTACATTATTAACTGTTTTTTGCTTAAAATCTATCGTTAGAATCAGTATATTTTATGTGCGGCCCGAGACAATTTTATTTCTTCAAATATAACAAAAGGATTCCAAAAGGTTGGACACCCCTGATTTACTTATTTCACCGTTCACCCCATAAGGCAACCTTTTTTCTGTTTTAACCTCGACTAAATTAAAAAATTGTGTTTGTGTTTAATTTAAATATTTTCATTTATTTAGAATTATACTTTCTCAAGTCTTAATCGTCAGTCTAATTTAAAAATTTAACATAATTTTAGAATCTGCCATTATAATTAACCATAATTAACCAATAGCTAAAAATGGCCTTTACGGATTGATGAACATTTCATATGATGAATACTCAAATTGATCTCATTGCAATACTTCTACTTTTAGTATATATATTTTGGTAAGTGAAAGAAAAAAAAATATAAAAACTATTCATGTTTACATAAAAAATTAATAGGTTTTTTGGACAATTTTATATTTTATTAACGTATTTTATTAATTTTTGCATAACGTTTCGTCCGTTTCCGGACTTTATCAAGTGCTGAAAAACAAAAGTACAAGAACAATAAATTGGGAAAATCAAATCAATGCACATTTCAAAATACAACCATATACGATATGCCACATGTCACTCACCTCAATCAGTTAACACATTAAACACGAGCCATATAATTTCTATATGATCTAAGTTTTCAATTGATTGCTCGTTGAATATATGTGTTGGCTAATATTATAGTACACTGATTGTTTTCTCGATGGTCTCACTATTTTATAGACGTTTAATGTGTTAACTGATTGAGGTGAGTGACATGTGGCATATCGTATATGGTTGTATTTTGAAATGTGCATTGATTTGATTTTCCCAATCTATTGTTCTTGTACTTTTGTTTTTCAGCACTAGATAAAGTCCGGAAACGTTGTGCAAAAATTAATAAAATACGTTAATAAAATATAAAATTGTCCAAAAAACCTATTAATTTTTTATTTAAATAAAAAATGGACATGAAACAACTGAATTCATGTTTACCTTTATGGAATTCTAAATCTTCCCTTCGTAGAGTGCTTATCTCAAACATATCACCTAATGGTTCGCCAATTTCTTGCAATTGAACGGAATGTTTTTCTTTTTTAGCTTTAGCATTATCTACAATAATCTAAAATAACAAAAAAAGGAAGAGATTATTATAATTACTAAAAATGTGTTATATGCAGTGATGGATGAATAAATAAATATGTCCATGGGTCCGGTGCCTTAGGGCTTAGTACCTCACAAAAACATGTTTCATGATTTTACAAATAAATTATGTAATAAAATAATTTTTTCCAATTAAGAAGAAATTTTTACTTAGTGAACGTCACATCTGCTCTCTTGGGAGCCAAATACCTCACTCAAGACTTAGAAATTAAAATATTATAATTTTAAATAATTAGAATAAAGATTTAAGCATCTTTTTTGAGTTTCTTTTTTGAAAAAAGATGGAATTTTTTCAAAAATCCCTTCGTAATATTATATAATCGGGTTGATTTTTGAAAAAATTCCATCTTTTCTTCAAAAAAGAAACTCAAAAAAGATGCTTAAATCTTTATACTAATTATTTAAATGAAAGAACCGACACTGAAAACTTTTTCAGTTTAGGCTGATTTTTTACTATTCCCTTCGAGTTGAAAGGAGTGAAAAATTTGTAGCTTTATTTCTTATATATGTTGCATATCGGAGAGAATTTGTCTTAAGGGTTTGGCTAACGGCCCGGACCTAGACAAACTGAATAAATGGGGCTCTCAAAATTTAGTTAACTTCAATTCAAACAAGACTCAATGTTGTCTAATTTCTAGGCGCGAAAATAGAGATTTCCCTGATATTCACTTCGATTCGAATACCCTGAAAATGTGTGACAGCCTATCCATGTTGGGCGTCTCTGTCGCATCTGACCTGTCTTGGAATGAACACATCTCCTCTGTGGCGAAATCTGCAGCAAGGAAGATTGGCTTCTTATTCAGGTCCAAGCGATTTTACAAACCCCCACAACTTCTCACCATCTACAAGGCCCAAATCCGCCCCTATCTCGAATACGGCTCTCATCTGTGGAGAGGAGCCTCAAAATATTCTCTTGCTACCCTTGATGCAATTCAGAAACGAGCCGTCAGGCTAATTGACGATTCTACCCTCACCGACTCCCTCGACTCGCTGGCTCATCGAAGAGATGTCTCCGCCCTTTCCCTTTTCTATAGATACTATCACGGCAGGTGCTCTGATGAGATAAAATCAATAATTCCCCCCAAAGCATGCTTTGCACGCAGCACACGTTTTGCCGACTCCCAACACTCTTTCGCGGTCAAATTAGAAAAGTGCCGGACCACTTCATTCGCGAATTCATATCCCCATGACTTCAAGGAACTGGAACTCTCTCCCAGCCTCTATCTTTCCCAGCACCTATGATCTTCAAACCTTCAAAACCAGGGTGCATAGACACCTACGTCTACACCCTCTCACTTAAACAACTTTCCCTTCTCTTCGGTAATGCAAGGGTCTTTCGAGATCCACTTCTTGGCGAAACTAGTTGGCGCTTGGGTTCGATTCCCAAGAGGACGAAACCCTCTGATATGCAATGTAAAAATATTTCTACTAAAATCTTTGATTTGTTCCTTAATAAAATTAAATTCACTTCGTAATTTTATAATTTTAATTTGTTTTTAATAAAAATAAGCCATTTGTTACCGTGTAGCCATGTCCTGCGGCCAACACTGCGTGACCAGTTAACGTGGCGATTGTGTATAAATGTGGATTTACAGCATTGACAGCAAGCTCTTTCATCTACAATCATAAACCAAATAGAAATCATTAAGATAAGGGATTAAAAATAAACTATAATTTTTTGAATGTATGTATCACCTTGCAAAGTACATCAGCCATGATCATCCGTCCTTCTGCGTCTGTATTTCCAATCCGCACTTGAAGTCCCGATCTCGATGTGATCAATTCATCGGCCACATAACAATTCTCACCTACAGAGTTTCGAACGATGGGAAGCGCTCCAATCACTTTAATTCCAGAAGGTTTCAAAATGGATAGGATCTATTAGAAAATAAAATAAAAAAATTAAACACTCAATGAGATTTACATTACAGCTCTCCCTTTCTTATAATTATATAATTCTATTATATTTCCATTACACCAGTGTTTCTCAACCTTTTCTAGAGCGAGGAACCCTAGAGAATTTATTTCCGAGGAACCCCATAGCACTAAAATATGAGATAATTAATTTTTTTCAGTTAAATTGAAGGGTTGGTTTTGTCACAAATATAATAAAACAATAATTTTAATAACTATTTGTATTATTTAATTGATAACTATACAGTTTCGGTCACCACTGGTCGACCATCACTCAGTAGTTATCTCGTTCAAGAACCGGAATTTGTCATTTCACATGAAACATTCATTCTTAAATCTTCAATATAGATACATCACATAATTCATTACAATCACACACATATATATATATATATATATATATAGCAACAATTTATAAAAACGTTTATCACTGAACTAGAAACTATTTTGAATTCACTCATCGCCGATTAAGAATTAATTTTTTGTCAAAATATCAACATCATGCTACTTTTATAGTTTCCAAATATAACATACACGTGACGGTGTTGCCACATTTTATAAATTTGCTAGATTTTGGAGAAATTGGGTACAAAAAACGTGAATTTTAAATTACAATACCTACCTAACAATTTTATTTTCATGAATAATATTAATATTAAATTTTCTTAGTAATGTCATTGGGATACCCATATGTCCCTTTCGGATCGGACAGGTTTTTGTTTACATATTGAATGTATACCCATAAATAATATTCTCAGTATCACTGAGACAATAATAAAGTGTTGTTCACCGCATTCTTAAGTATCAATGGTTTTATTTGACTATAAGGTAATATACTTAGACTCTAAATTTAGTATTTTTTTCTTTAGATGACAAATTTTTTGAGGGTTGATACTACTAACTACTATTTTTGTTTTTCTATTTTTTCTTTTATTGACCTATAGGCGCGGGGAACCCCAAACCACCCTTTGTGGAACTCAGATTGAGAAACACTGCATTACACAATAAATCGATATATGTATCACTAAAATTATGTAGGATGTCTTTGTGATAAAAATTGATGATATTTTTCCATAATCTTTATTTATCTTCTGAGTTCAAAAAAGGGGTTTTAAATAATGTTTTTGCCCGAATTTTAAATTTGTATTATTTGTTTTCTATATTTTTATATAGATTTATCAAAATTTCTCAAAAAGGACAGAAGAATTTTTTAATAAAAATATTAATCTTAAACAAGGCTTTAAACAAGGCTTTAAATTCCTGAAAAAGTCGTGAAATCGCCGATTAAGATGATATTGTAAAAACATTTTGGATAGCTTTTTTTTTTAATTTTTAAAAACGAGATGAAGAATTTTGATAGAAAAAAATACTCAAGTGAAATCAATATATTTATTTAGGCCAAAACCAAAGCTCATACAACCATTGAATCGACATGGAGCCTCTCCCCAATGAAGTTAATCCGGCCTGAACTTCGTGTATTAGCATTAGAATTACTTAAAGGAGACAATAAAAGAGTGTGTCTTCTGCTGGGAAAAATAAATTTTTTATTTATTCAAGTATAATGAGACTATAGATTTTAGTAATGAAGCTGTTGAAGCTTTTATTTTTGTGATTAATTTGATTAAAATTTGAATTTTTATTTAAATCACACATAATTAAATATAATTATTCATTGAACACGAACAAATATTTATAGTTATATTGTATTAATTGTTTGTGTTCAATAAATAATTATAATTAATTATGTGTGATTTAAATAAAAATTCAAATTTTAGAGACTATAGTTTCTTTCACACATCAATTCCTGTGAATCAAATGTAATAAATAGACTGATGAAGAGGGCAAAGCCCCCGAAACTATAGACTCGTTATAAACAAATAAAAGATCTATTTTTCCATTAGAAGACACACTCTTTTATTGTCTCCTTTAATTTATAGAAATTCTGTTACTCTCGGCAAAAAGCAACTTTCAATTTAATTAGAATTAATATCAAAACGGACGCAAAAGGAAACATTTCAATCCCGCTTCCATCGAAAAATGATATTTTATGATTAATTATTTCAAGAAAAATGCCAAAAATACATGAAGTAAACGATTCCGATTTCCATCACTACCTCTAAAAATATGACTTTTGCGTTGCTTACTATCTAAGACAGGGGTGTCGAACCTTTTGGGCCTCATTTGAAGGCAGCATATAAAATATACTAATTATATGGATATTTTTCAATAAAAAAAGATAGTTAATAATGTAGAATAATGTAATCCACTATGACAAAGAAGAAAAAATTGCATAGCACAATAATCTTTGAGTTCTTTTCCATCAGAATATTGTTTTTATATCATTTAGCACTTCAAAAATTTTAATTACTAAAATAATAAATATTTTAGAAAATGTAAATATCAGATGAAGAATGGTTTTTAAATATTCGAAACTTCATTATTTTTTTATTTGAAAGTTGAAGCAATAAACTTTGCTTTTATTGAATTTTATTCTTGAAAATAGATTTACGTAAGTACCTATATTATATAAATCCATATTTCCAAAAGTGAATAAGTATTGTGAAGTTTTTGTTTCTGGTTAGATAATTTTCACAAAATTTTAATAAAGAGACATTATTAATTTTTTCTTTCATTTCAATCTCTGGGTTGCAGCTCCATACATTCATTCAATCAGAAAGTTTGCAGGTAAAATATGTATATCTAATAAAAATATGCCATATTTGCGATTATTTCTTGATAATTTTTTTCACATTAAAAATTGAAAATCTGCCCTTTTAACTTAGAAAACTTTTAGGATGATTTTCCAATTTCTACTTATTTTAGAAAAAAAAATACATCATGTTTTCCAGCAAGTATAAAATTCTTAATGTTTCAAGATAGTTTATAATTTTATTTCGGGCCGCATTCATTGCAGAGCTGGGCCACGGGTTGGACAGTCCTGATCTAAGGCTTTTTTTTAGGTCTTAAAGTAGTAATTTCACCTAATTTTTTTTATCAAAATTTTTCCAGCTCTTTCTGAGAAATAAAAAAAAAACTAAGCAAAAACATTAATTTTTCTGCACGATTGCAAATCTTCCCCATACTACGTATTAATTTTAAGGAACTTATTAAGAAAACGGCAATAGAAAAAAGAAAGAAGCCTTTCATCAGACAAACGAATTTTTGGTAGCTAATTATGAAAATGAACACCTGTTTTCTTTAATTTTTAATTTAATTTACACAGATTTTTAAAAGATATGATATAGGTACGGTTAATCATCAATTTAAAAGAAAAGATGTTTTTCACAGTCAGCCGTAGGC
This sequence comes from Forficula auricularia, assembly GCA_024734495.1. NCBI lineage: Eukaryota > Metazoa > Arthropoda > Insecta > Dermaptera > Forficulidae > Forficula > Forficula auricularia. The sequence goes on along the minus strand of JALMQS010000624.1, from coordinate 271,162 downwards.
AAATAATTTTCAATTTGATAATCACCTGCATAAATCCAGCTACAGTAGCCGCCCCGCATTTATCTCTAGACATGCCAGCCATAACACCGCCGTATTTGATGTCAGCACCACCAGTGTCATAAGTAACTCCTTTACCAACCAAAAATAGGGTCTTTTTTATTGGTCCAGAAGGTTCATAAGTCAAATAAACAATTCGACCTTGATGCCGAGGAATTACTAAAATTTATATAAATATAAAAATTAATTTTAGAACTAATTGTAAATACAGGGTGGGGGTGGGGCATAAAGATCTCCCACATTTTGAAGAGGTATAAAAAAATGAAAAAATTTAACTAGAAAAAAACTGAATATATTTTTGAAAAAAACAAAATAAATTTTTTTTAAATGTGTTTTAAACATTATATCAGACAAAAAAAGGGGGGAGGGCCAAAAATGAAAATTCTAGCCCTTTCGACCAAACTCAACCAAATTTTGTATACATATTCTGCGGGCCCCAAAAAGACTAGAAATGCAAAAACTAACCACCCAAAATGGGGGGGGGGGTAATAAAAAAATGAAAATTCTATCTCTTTTGACCAAACTAACCAAATTTTGAATATATATTCTGTGGACCCTCAGAAGGCTAGAAATGCTAAAACTAACCAAATTTTGTATACATAGTTTGGTCGAAAGGGCTAGAATTTTCATTTTTGATCTTCCCTCCCCCCATTTTGGGTGGTTTGTTTTTGGATTTCTACCCTTCTGGCGGTCTACAGAATATGTATACAAAATTTGGTTGAGTTTTGTCGAAAGGGCTAGAATTTTCATTTTTGCCCTTTCGACGAAACTATACTATACAAAATTTGGTTAGTTTTTGCATTTCTAGCCTTCAGCATTTCGGGGCCCACAGAATATACATACAAAATTTGGTTGAGTTGAGTAGAATTTTTCAATGTTGCGAGAACGTAAAAATGTGTATTATTGATCAAAATTTAATTTATTTAGGTTATTTAAACCATAAAACAAGCATAAAAGTTTAGAGTGTGTTTATTTTAAAAATTTTAATTAATAAAAAACATTTTAAAATATCGTGATTTTTGCAAATTTTCATAAGTTTCAAGTTCGTTACGCGAGCGGAAGATGTTAACCGATTTTAATTTTTTATACCGTTTTTCTTCTTGTTACAATAGGCAACTTTTCCGCACTAAAGCGTTTTCGAAAAAAAAATTCAGTTTTTTTGACCCACACTACTGTATATTAAAATCATATAAATTACGCTTGCGCCTCGATTCACAGCCTCGAAAAGGGGATATTCTTTTTTAAGAATATTTTCATCTTTAATAACTTCCATTGAAATATTGCTAGTTTCTTTTGAAGGGAAAAGCTCTTTTAAGTATTCCTCAATCCGGGGAGGCGCCATTCGTTCAGGACAGCCCCCTCCAATGTCTCTAGCCACAATTCTGAAAAAATAAAAATAGATTATCAGAGTTGACATTTTTTTATTATTTTAATTTTTATAATAAATAAAATCGCCGAATAAGTGAAAAGGAACTGTTAATTGGGGGTATAAATAAAAACGAACGCCCGATATCACTAACCAAACTTAAATTAAGGTAGCACTTAAATTAACCTTAAACCAACTAGGTAAATTTTATTTCACCAATGATACTTAGAGGAAAAGTATCGCTTAGTCTTACTTGAATATAATTTATTTTATACAGTGGGTGGGCAAATTATTATACAAATTTATATCATTGAGGTGACTGTGGGTCAGTGGGTAGAGTGTCGGGTCACTGACTCGAAGTTCGCTGGTTCAAGACCGAGTCTCGGCAGATAGATATTTGCAGTCGCCTCCTCTTGGAAAGTAATGGCAACCTACCAAGAGTATAATTGCCTAGTCAACCTCTCCAAATTAGCTGTTCGGAATCGGCGTTAAAAAGTAGGTCCCGTATATCTGTGAAAAACAACTAAACACACTCAGCACAGGTATACTATATGTGGAGAGGCGCCGACGCCCGTTTCGGGTATGGCACTCGAAGAAGAAGATATCTTTCATACGTTTTTTGAGAGTTTAGCTTACTATTAAGATCATAATATCGTTTCAATTGTTATCTTTATAGGCTTATTAGCTTAGGACAATACAAATACAATTTCAATATTTAGTGAATCCTTCCTTTCGAGCAATCCCATTTTGTATGTGCTGCCCCATTGCTGGCTGGCAATGCATTTTTTGGCTATTTCTTGAAGTGCGGGTGTATTGTGCCATGCTTTAATAATATTTTCTATCAAGTCCCTTTTGTTAGTAATTATTTTATCTTTGCAAATTTCTTTTTTTAGAGCCGCCCATACATTTTCGATCGGGTTGAGGTCTGGCGAGTTGACAGGCCAGTCCAAAAGGGTTAAATTTTTTTAAAAGTTTCAATATAAAATAAATTTATTTGATAAAAATCATTTGAGTATAATAATTTGGCCACCCACTCACTGTAAGTTGGTTTAAAGATAATTTCAAAGTGCTACCTTAGTATAAGTTTGGATTGTGAAATAGGGAGTAAAAGATTTTTTAGGATTATTTTATCGTTTTGGCATAAATGCAATGTTATTATTACAGTTGTTCATATTACGGTGATAATTAATAAATCGTCGAAAGCACCATTAGTACCTGGTTAGTATAATGCAAATTCTATTAGATTATAATAGTTTTGTGCCATTACGAAACTGGTAAAAAATAATCAGAACAGTTCCCGAGACAGTTTCAACTGCTGAACAGCTCAAATCAGTTCCGAATTGTTATTAAGAAACTAGATACACTGTTGAGTATTGTTGTGATATAGAAGCATTAGGCTTGCGTAATTGCTGAATTTGCAGAGCTTGACCTGATTATAATTATAATTAAGCGAGGAGTCTCTGATGACATACAGGGGATGACATACGATCGTAAGGCCTGTCACACACCTTGTCACCCTCTCACGTAATCATTCGCAATAAACCCATTGTTATAAATATATCTTACGTCTATTATTTACCCAGTAACCCTTAAACATAAAACATATAAAATATATTATAACAATTTGGCGCCCTCACACAATATATTATAACAGTATCTAGCTGGGTATCTGGATGTTTGGAAAAATGTCTATCTTTATCTGTAATTAGTTACAAATTCTAACGATATCTATTTAAAAAAATATACAAGATATATGTTGAGATTCAATTTTTTTTTTAATTATAAGTTTTATTTGAGCCCGATCATAATGTTCCTTCAGATGGCGGGTGGTTTGTCACGTACCCAGAATTTTCTCAGCTAAACTAAGTCCAAACTAGTTGTTAGAATAATTCATTTAAATTAAACACAGAGAGCTAAGCTAAGAAAAACTTTACAAAAAAAAATATCTAACCCCAAAACCTTTTAATAGGCTATAATATTCGTTAATCATCTTATATATTTAATTCTAGGATTTATTTCTTATAAGTTTTATATAATTTAAGCATTTTTAATAAAATATGTTAGTAATGAAAAACATTAAAGCTTTTTTCCAAATACCTATCCAAGTATACAGCCTGAAATTTGTTATATCTACTCATGTATCTTGTATCTAAATGCTTTTAAAAATGTATCTTTAAAAACAATATCCAGGATGTATGTTCATTATAACAAAATAGCCAAAAAATATCTAGATGTTTTGGATAATTTATATCTGTATCTAAATATATTTGCATTTGCATAGGTATCTAAAAATGTATCTTCAACAGCAAGTTCAGGACGTATGGCCAGAATGATAAGCTAACCATATATTCAAACTTATACTTAAAGAATTATTAGCATATCTAGAAAGAAATTAATAGATTTGTATCTTTTTTATTTTACTTATATGTATTATTATTTGATTAAAATATGTACCTTCCATTTTCATATGCTTTTGCTAATGGTAAAATATTTTCAAGTCTACCGATATCTTTAGCCCAAACACCAAGACGTTTGGCTTTTATTGATTTCTTTGGATCAAATTCTCTCAGTTGAATTGGCTACAAAAACAAGATTATATTTTTTATTCATTAAAAAAGTGATTATGATTTAATTATTATTATAACTTACCACATAGAGCGCTTCTAAACTACCAAGTAATGTAACTAGATCACAAGAACTAAATCTAGAACTAGTCGGAAGAATTACAAGAGGATTTTTAACTCCAACTTTTAAGGCACTAAAAAATACAAAAACAATAAAATATATATTATATTATTATAAAACCTTTATAAATTAAAGAGGATTATTTTTTTGCAACAGAAATTTTCTCTGGAGAGAGACGGACTGTAGAAATTTTAATTGAATGTAATGGAAGGCAGCCCACAGGGGAAGAAAAATTAACACATATCAAATAAGGTAATTTATCTAATTAAGAGAAGGAGGAAAAAAATTGTTTTTCTATGCCTTTGCTAAAGAAAAAGAAAGTTTTGAACACCGCTGTGGAGAGAAGAAGGAAACATTTTATTTGTTTCATTTATTGACCCCTTGAATCCCTGAAGAAGGAGGGAAGAATCCTCCGAAACGTCGGTTTGAAAGGAAAGGGGGAAGGATTCCAATAAATTGCACCTTATTTAATATGTGTTAGTTTTTTTCTTTCCTCACTACCCCTGGCCTGCCTCCCATTACATTCAATTGAAGAGATTATATTTAATACACAAGTAAATAAATTTAATGAGAAATCTCTACGGAAAAATTTCTATTTAACAAGTTGACTCTGAAAATAGTGACTAGAAAATTTTGAGGAATGTTGCCGTCGTTTCAATTACAATGATTTTCAAATTTCTTCTGGATTAGAGATATTTTTATATATAAATAATTAAGATCTAGACGGGTGAAATTTAAAATATTTTTTTATTTAAAAAACTATTCATTTTAGGTATAGGGAATATTTAATAAGCTCCAATTGGATTTTTATGTAGAATTCAAAAATACTAAAATTTATGCCATGTTCCGTTTGAAAAAAATGAGTATTAACAACTTTTTGATTTTCAGGAATGAATGATTATTATGGTCATCCTGGATATAAAATTTGAATTTTTATGATTAAGTAAGATTCTTTAATGTCTAATTAAGAGTTCTGATTGTTAAAATTAATTATTATTAATTTTTAAAGATGAACGCTAAATTGGTAGATTTTACAACCGATCTAAAATAACTCGGAAATTATATATTTTAGACATCAAGTGCATTATACAAAACATCTTAGTTTTTAAGACTTAATCTAATGATGCAAAAATATTTGGGAGGTTCCATAGAAAATAAGAAAGTTGATAGCGATTGCGGCAAAGCAGAAAGTGTCCAATAGTTGTTAAAATTTGAAAATTTTCTCTCAACTCCTTCTATGAAAAGTTTTAATGAACGAGTTCTGTGGAACACCCTGTATATATTGTAAATTAAATTAAAAATGTAGTATACCGTTTAATTCCTGCACAAGCAGTTTCTCCGAAACTTCTAACATCATCATATTCAGTGAGAGGACCAGTTGGCGCATAAATTAATCTTTGGCCGGCTCCAGAAAGAGGGAGTACTGCACCATAATTCTTCAGGGAGTCATCAATCTAAAAAAAATATCAATAGAATCTGTTTAATGACTGGCCTGATATGTTTGCTAAAAATGAATATTGATAAAATGACAAATATGCAAAGAAGTTAATTTATTTGAGCCCTGAGGAAGTCAACAAAGTTGACGAAACGTTGGCAAAAAATAAAAATTATTTGCATAAGCTATTGTCCTTAATTCCCTACAACAACTTTATTAATTTAATCGATGGACATAAATAATCAAAGTAAAAATAAATTATAAAAAAATACCTGAAGCTGAAGTAAATAGGTATTTCCGGTTAGCCAATTTGAACCAAAACTAATAAGTTGGGAATTAAAAAAAAATAATCAAAAATTTTAAAAATTCCAATCATCCTTTTTGTGTATCTAAGTCATATTAAATAAATAAAATATTTTATTGTCCTAATTTTGTTTCCTTCCTATACCTCATACATCGTATAGGAAACAGTTTTTGACAAAATGGCAATTTGTTTAATTAAGTATTTAAACTTAGGGGACGCGGTGTTGGTTTATAGTGAAACATATTATACAAATTATATTAGGTTGGAGTTGGTGGTGTTTCACAAAGAGAGAAAAATAAAAAAGATTTTTTTTCTTAAAAATGAGAAAAATTGAGAAAATTTAAAAAAAAAAATCTTTTTTTATTTTTCTCTTTGTGAAACACCACCAACTCCAACCTAATATAATTTTAATTAAGTAGTGTTAGCCCAGGGGCCCACAAATTCACGGACCGCCCCTAGCTTACGCCTTTCACTCGTGGTTAGCTTTTGAATGACCAAAATTGTAATTTTTTGTGCCAACTTTTGGATTTGTAATGTTTTTCTTTTGTATTGAATATTTTTTTTTCTCTGTTTTTTACTGCTCATATTATGAGGCAAACTGCCTCTGTACACTGGAAATTTGTAATGTATAGAATAGATAAATAAATAAATATACATATATGGTATATACAGAGGTGGGGCATAAAGATCTATCACATTTTGAAGAGGTATAAAAAATGAAAAAATTTAACTAGAACAAACTGAATATATTTTTAAAAGAACATAAAATAATTTTTTCTTAATGTGTTTTAAACATTATATCAGGAACAAAAAAGGTAAATCAAAAATTAAAATTCTAGTCCTTTCGACCAAACTCATACATATTCTGTGGACCTATATAGGCTAGAAATGCAAAAACTAATCACCCAAAATGGGAGAGAGGGTCAAAAATGAAAATTTAGCCCTTTCGACCAAACTATGTATAATAAAATTTGGTTAGTTTTTAATGTATAGCCTTTTTGGAGCCCACAGAATATGTATACAAAATTTGGTTGAGTTGGTCCAAAGGGCTAGAATTTTCATTTTTGGTCCCCCTTTTTTGTCTGATAATGTTTAAAACATACTAAAAAAAATATTTTCTCTTTTTCTTTTCAGAAATATGTTTTTTTCTAGTTAAATTTTTTAATTTTTTTATACCTCTTCAAAATGTGGTAGATATTTATGCCCCGGCCTGTATATAAAAGCTATAGAAATGCTTGAATTAGTATTCCAAAAATTGAAATTTCTTATATTGAAGTTACCAAGACTTCAAAAAGTTTTGAAGAGGCCATCTCAATACTTCACTTATTCTATATAATAAGATAAGAGTAAATAAATATTTTATTTAATATGGATTTACTATGGGTCACTTATTTCACATTAAAACATGTTTAATGTGAAATAAGTGACCCAGTATCATCCTTAAATTGCAGTAAATCCATATTAAATAAAATATTTATTTACTTTATCTTTATTAAAGATGTTTCACCTTGCACCAACACCACAATCTCTACTGATTATATTCTATATAAGAAAAATGAGTGAAAATAATTGTCCAATGATATTATAGTGTGTTGCAGACATAATACCAATGAAAGTAATTGATCCTTATCAAAGTACAGAAAAAGAATAAACATTGATATTTATTAGAAATATGTATATTGATATTGATTATAAAATATTATGATGAATTATTATTGAATAGCGGGAAATTGTATATAATTTAATAAATTTGTTAAGAATTTTGTGATAAAAATAAAAATAATTAGTAGAGATTGTAGTTGGTGCAAAGTGAAACAGAATCCGTAACTCATAGCAAGTTTAATATTTAGCACATAATATTTATTTACTCTTATCTTTATAAAATAAAAATAAATTATATAAATATACAGTAATGATTATTAAATAAAATTCGAGATTTATTTGCCGACAGTATTGATTTCGAACCAGCAACGAAACGTTTGGCCTATTTAAATAAAAAAAAAAAAAAAAACTTTGTATTTAATTTAAAGTCAAGTCCAACTCCCTATGATTCCTTTAATCTTAAAAAAGTTTATTCAAATCGAAAATGTTTCGGGAGATTTCTCCCTTATCGTCGGCAAAAGCGTTTAGGATTTGAATAAATGTATTTAGGATTGTTTTTTTTAAAGATTTGTATTTTACTTTACCATAGAGGGCATGGTCAAATAAGTATTGTAATCGTGCATGAAAAAAGTGGTTTTTTTCCTTCTTTTTTTCGAAATATCTCAAAAACTGCTGAAATGCATATTTTGACAATAAAAAATTGAGCGTAACAACTTACATTTTTCGAGATAGTAATTGTTTTGGCAGAATGTCTGTTAGTGAGTCTGGTACAGTCTGTCTGTTTGTCTGTGCTTTACCAATTTTTTGTGGACGAGCTAGTCTCAAAAACTAGTGTGAATATCGATACAAAATTTCACACGTAGTTTTGGTCCATTGAGATTAAGATCTGAATTAGATTTTGGTGCATATCGACCGAAAATTTAAGAGGGGGGGGGGGGTTAAAAATTGAAAAATCTAGGCCATTTGAGCAACCCAACCAAATTTTGTATACATAATCAGTGGGCCCCAGAAGTATAAAAATTCAAAAACTAGCCCCCCCCCCCCCTACATAGATTATAAATAATTTTAAGGGCCAGGTTGTATGGTAAAGTCAAGTGGATGGCCACATCAGAACACGTCAGCTTATTTTATTCATAAAACAATCAATAATTAATTTTTTATTTTCTATAAGACCTTAGATCAAGCTGAATATACCCTATTTGATTTTCTCAATCATTAACACTAAATCCAAAAAAATCTTTATTTTATAGAGAGAGCTAAATTAAGAGGAAAACATTTATATATCATTTGGTATAATTTAAACTACTTGTTAGACTTTGGAGTTATTTATTATTTTTGGAAATTTCCCAATATCTGGTAATCTAGGATCAATTAATTAAACAAGATAATCATATAACTAATTTTATGGTCTTTTTAAAAAAATTCTAGACAAAATTTAATCCTCTGCTTAATCAAAGATGTTATAGATGAGTTTGATTAGAAGTCACGAGATTACCCTCTTTGATTTTCTTTTGTAAAATCATTATACTTTCGGTAATAAGAATTTTCTACTCATTCAATGGAAGTGAGATTCGATTCCCGAAGGAGTAAAGGTCATTTTTAAAACATATCTAATACATCTTATATCAAGCAGAGTATAAATTCTATTTATTTATTAACTCTGTTAATCTCAGAAATAAATACTTTCTAAATAAATTTATAAATGAAATATTAGAGTTCATTGCTACTTAATGAGTTGTTTTTCAATTTTATATGATAAAATTATCAACTCTGTTAATCTCAGCGATAAGAAAACTTTCTACTTAACAAATTTATTAAATATTTTTAATAAAATATTTAAAAAATTTTATTGGTACTTAGTAAATTCTTTACACTCTTGGATTTTAATTTTCGACTTCACAAAAGATTCGACCCTCCCAAAAATACAGTCATTTTATTAAAATTTAATAATATAACTTCTTTTCAATCTTAGATCATTAAAAAAGAAAGAAAAATCTTAATTTTTTTAAACATTTTATTTATAATATATTAATTAATATAAGTTTCGGGTCTAGTCGAACCCATCTTCAGTTAACACAAATACTTTTTCCTTTCACAAAGAGAAACAAATAGGTTGTCCTCTGCTTGATGCAAATAAATATACACACTATATATCGAAATTATATATCTGTATATATATATTATTTATTTGTTTGAGACTATAGTTTCGAAGACTTGGTCTTCATCATCAACCTTTTTTAATTATAAATATTATTTTTACTTATGGAAAGTGGTGTAGGTTTTAGGTGAAACATGATGTTAATTAATAGAGTAAAGGGTGTAGTTTCACAGTGAATGAAATAAAACTCAAAGAGGTTTATACAAACTCAATATATTTCGGATTATTAGTCCATCATCAGGAGTTTACAAGTTGATACTTACAACTTTACAAGTATTAACTTGTAAACTCCTGATGATGGACTAATAATCCGAAATATATTGAGTTTGTATAAACCTCTTTGAGTTTTATTTCATTCACTGTGAAACTACACACCCTTTACTCTATTAATTATAAATATTATTTTTCATGGGGTCAATACCGTATTGATATTGAAAATTTTCGATCTTTACTTAGCTGGGAGCCAGTTAAAATTAAAATCAACTTCAGGTTCACATCCCTATTTAACCATATGGATCCCAATCCCGTAACAAAGAACAGAAAGACAATGGAGGGGGGGGTTCCCTTTTTTCCCTTTCTTTTATCTAAAATTGTCTGTTTTGACAGAAAACATTTTTTTTCCTTTACATAATTCTTTTATATGTATATCACACCTTGTACAAACATATCAAAACAAAAGTACACAAATGAAAAGAACGAGAAAAACCCAATTAACACAAAACTTAAATGTAACATCTTTATACACAAAAATGTCCAAAATGTTACATTTAAGATTTGTGTTAATTGGGTTTTCTCGTTCTTTTCATTTTTGTACTTTTGTTCTGATATGATTGTACAAAGTGTGATCAGGCCCGTGGAGAGTTCTTACCGGCCCCTGGGGCAAAATCAAATCAACGGGCCCTTCAATGCTACATTTTTCAATTTGTAAATTACTTTATTATTTAACAAATAAATAAATCCGTAACTTAATATGCTTTGTTACCTAATTTTGCCATTTTTTAATTTTTATTTAATTTAAGTTTAATTTAGTAATAGATTTTAGTAGTACAAAAATGTATTTATCAGTGGTAGTGGCGGGCCTCTTTAGGGCCCGGGGCAACTTCCCCTGGTCCCCCTTCACGTCGGGCCTGAGTGTGATATATAAAAGAATTATGTAAAGGAAAAAGTGTTTGTGTTAACTGAAGATGGGTTCGACTAGGCCCGAAACATGTATTAATAATAAAAATTTTAAAAAATTAATAACATTTCTCTTGGACTGTTTTTTTTTTGCCGACGGTAATAGATTCAAATTCTACTGGAGAGAGATCATAGGACTGGTAGTCACTTTAATTGAATGTCGATGGAATGGCATGCTTCCAGTGGTATGTGAGGAGGGGTTGTTTTTCACCCCCTGGGGAATCGAACCCGAGTGCCAGTAACAGCAATCCGGGCCATCCTGGCTCACTTTGCGGGATTTCAAACTTCTGATACGTGTGAACGCGTAGGATATTTCCCTCAAAGCTTGCTATCTGGGTTTGCAAAGGGTCACGATGATAGTGATTCTAAATTTAAACATGTAGCCATGCCATATACTTCTAACTCCAGGCGGTTGAGTGTCTTCGAATTTGAAGATTCCCGAGGGGGTGAAAAACAACCCCTCTGGCATAGAATTAAACATATTCCATTCCATCGGATTTAAGCGCTGACACTTTCTTATGATTTTCTTACATTTTTCTTTCTTTTTTTAATAATGTAAGATTGAAAAGAAGAATAAAGAAGTAAATATTAATAATTTGGACAATCAAATATATTTTAAGTATGAATGATAATAAAATTTAAATAAGATTCATGATTTCGGTTAAAGTGCAACTCACTTTACTTGTAGAGCCTATGTTACATTTAGCCTCATTTGGACTGTAATTATATATATCAGGATGTTCCATAAGTTTCTTCTTTTTTTGCAAAATGAATACACGGTTAAGGTTGATTTATTGTGTTATATATGAACCGTTCTGCTCTATTACCTTCTTCCATCTCTCAGGAAGTCTCATTCTTTCCAAGATTGTTGAGGCTTACTCTCAAAATATTCATCTAGGTCCGTTTTTATTTCGCTTACGGATTCGAGACATTTACCACTGAGATAATTTTTTAACTAGAGAATTTTATTTATTGGGCTGTTGTCTATGGGGGGTTTGCCTCCGTTTTTGGGATTTTTCCCCAAATGAATTGTTGTGGGAGGCTTAATCAAGTGGGGCGGGTGAATTTTTCTTGGTAGTTTTTATGGTTTTAACTACTTTAATCACTCTGTATTATTACTTTCGAGTGGTGTTTGTAATTTGTATGCATGTGAATGAGACTCCCAAGGTGGAGAAGATTTTCACCCCTGAAAAAATTACTCCATTGTTTGGGAGGTTTGGTTAGTGGGATTAAATGCGACGGGCTTGTTAGGGTGCTTGGTTATGTGATTGTAGCTAAGGCTTTAAGTTAAAGAGAAAACTTTAAGTAATAATTGGATAGAGCAAGGCCTGGAGAGTATGGAGGATGAGGAAGAACGTCCCAATCAACTATATAGTTTTTGTCTTAATGCCAAAACCTCATGTTGCGTTGGCATTAAGACAAAAACTATTATAGTTTGATTGGGACGTTCTTCCTCATCCTCCATACTCTCCAGGCCTTGCTCTATCCAATTATTACTTAATTCTCTAGTTAAAAAATTATCTCAGTGGTAAATGTCTCGAATCCGTAAGCGAAATAAAAACGGACCTAGATGAATATTTTGCAAGTAAGCCTCAACAATTTTGTAAAGAGGGCATAATGAGGCTTCTCTAGAGATGGAAGAAGGTAATAAAGTAGAACGGTTCATATATAACACAATAAATCAACTTTAACCACTTTTTACAAAATGAACCAAGTCTACTTGTTCCATAGAGGAACGACGGAACCGTGGGGTCAAGGGGGTCAGCGGACCTCCTAAAGAAAGAAATTTTACCGTTACTTTACCCAAAAACAATTTTGTTGCCAAATTGTTGGTTGTAAAATTAATACTACAAAAAAATTTGAACTATTTTTTTCTTTTAGTTTTCAATAAAAACCACAGCTACAAACTGCTTAAAAATGGGTTAAATTGTACCAATTTGATTCAAAATTTTCTGGGGGTGGCCCCCCGGACTCCCCGGTAGGCCTACATCACTTTCAAAATTTTGACCCCTCTGGCCTAAGATCGTTCCGCCGTGCTTGAATGGATCTGAAAACTTTGAACTTCAATTTCTCAAAATAAGGATATGTGGACTTGGATCACTCCAATTCTCAGCTGACGATATGTTAATTAGACCCCCAAATGGGCTGCACTTAAGTATACTTAGTAGAGCGAACGATTTTACTTTTGTACGGTGGCCTTAAAAAAATATAAAGACATGGAAATTTTAAGGAAGTATTAGATACCTTGGCTTGATTCTGAAGCAATGTACGAAAGGGTTCTGGCTGGGTTTCGCTCCCTGGCTCTGCACTATCTACCAGAACTACTCCATCATAATCATGGGATTGTAAATCCTTACAAATCTCAAGTTGGGTCGAAATCCTAAAAAAAAAAGAAAACCAAATTAATAAACAGATTCCGAAATAAACAATATGATTAAAAATAATAATTGATACTTTTGACGTAAAATATGAAATAGTTTTATATGTCTAGTATAAGAAGCAAATAACGAAACTCCTTTATATATCATGATCTTGACTCTTTAGAAGGAACTCCTAAAATAAAATATAAGTTAAAAAAACATTAAACTCACCTAGATCGACAACTCTCCGTCATTTTCTAATGTATAATATGTATCGTATTATAAATAAATTCAAAAGAAATTTAATATATAGGAAGTGGAATGCCTGATAACTAAATGCAAAATGGCATATATTTTATCTTTATATGATAATATATGTGATGATTAAATTTCAAACCTTTGACCCTGAGAAGCAGCTGAGTTTAGAATTAATAATAAGAGTCTGATGGAATGACTTCTCTCTCGATCATTTAATCAACAGTGCCATCCGAGTGGCAATTACGAAAACTAACAACAATTATATTTTATTTTCAAATTGAATATTAAAATTATTTTGATAAATTGATAAATGTATATGTAATAAAATAGTTTGTTTGTTTTTTCAATGTACATAATAAATTGGCTGGCAAGAGGTCAAAGAGCTGGGGCAGAGTCGAGTGGAGTGGAGCTGGGTGGTTGTCTTAGGACTGTGTACTCAATGATGATGAAAATAAATTACTAAGTACTTTTTTAAAAGCAAAAACATTCAAAGCTCTTTATCAGTAGCAGAGCGTACTCGCTGCAGGCATTCATTCATTCTATATCAATACAAACACAGATAAGAACCTGAGCTCATCTCCAGCGAACTCTCGCCATAGGTATAGGGCCTATACCTATGGCGAGAGTTCGCTACTATAGGCCCAACAAAAGAGAAGCGTTTCTCAATCTGTGGTCCGCGGCACAGTTTTCTCAAAACGGCTTGGGGGAAACCCAAATTAAAGTAATTTGAATAAAGAAAATTGGTATGATTTCAAATAAGGGAGAAACTAATGTGAAAGTCGTGTGTGATGCCCACTCTAGTTGATTTTTTTTTACACGCTTTATATTAGCTTCACCTGTATGTATGTATGTATGTATGTATATATCTATGTATCAATATGACTTTTGTTCTGTTAAATCCCGCAAACATTTCTCTATAAAAATAATTCTTTACCTACTCAATTTAAATGAAATTATATAAAAATAATAGAAATAAATACATTTCATGCTGTTAAATTCCGAAAACTTTTCTCTATAAAAATAATTAAGACTAAAAATTAAAAAAAATAATTATATTTTAAAAAAACTATAAAACATGATTCTAAAAAGTACAAAATAAAGTAATACTTAATCAAAAAGCGTGGAGTTACTTTGTCGAAATTATTTAAAAGTACTACATGTTTCTGCGCCCCACACTTTTTGATTAAGTATTACATTATCTTGTACTTTTTAGAAGGGTGTTCTTTATTTTTTTTTTTTTTTAATATAATTTTATATCTACATATATAATTTTCGTATCATATATGTATTTTTTCTGTTGTTTTTTTTCGTAATTTAAAGTCTAAAATTGTACATTAAACATTCTAAATAGTCAACAGATTAAATCGGTTTCTTGGAAACAGTTAACGATTTCGATGAAAATCACGGGTTAGGAGTGATTTTTGGGTCGAGAAATTTATTTATTTAGCTAATTTTAATTTTAGAAATAGATAAGTCAGGGACTCATGTTCAGGCAAATTTAATTTGATTTTTTTTCTAAATTTAATTATTCATAGATGGGTGTCTAAATAAAAATGTATAATTAATCTTTTACTAAATAATTTTTCTTTTTATTGTTAAGTAATTGGTTTTTTATTTTTTTTAAAACCCACTAATAGTTCATTACAATTATTATTTTGTATTAAAATTAGGAAATTTAATTAATTAGAGGGGTGGAGAGGAGGATAGGAGAAATTAATTGGATGGATTAATTTCCGCAATATGGTATTGGAATAATTATCGGAAAAGAGGTTTTTTTTTCTTTAATTAGTTTTTTCCTCTTACTAAAAACAAGGACTAAAGATGATCAAGGACACTCGATGGTGGAGAAATAATCTCCGGAGTCGAAGCTAAAATACAATGTATACCACATTAATTCATGTAAAATAATTGGTTTAATAAAATTTATTTATTTATAAATTTAATTAATTAGAGGTATTTTATATCGAATACGGTATGGTAGAACTCAATGATGAATTGATACAAAGGAATGCCTAAAGATAATGAAAACCACAAATTTGGAATAAAAGAATTTATCAAGAGGTCATTTTCACCCTCTTAAAAAATCGGACGATCGTCCCTCCTTCAGCGTTTAAATGGTCAACGTAGAAACCACCTACTTTTTTAACAAATATCATTTTTAATTGCCTTTAATTTCAAAACTTTGTGCATAGCGATACCTTGATGATGGCAGGAGTGGGTCAAAATGTTAAAAAAAATTAAATTTTATTCAATTTTGGTTGCAAATAAAATTCGACTTTTTTACCTGAATTCAGTCTAAAATAATATTAATATATTGCTTTTAATTAGAGCCAGGTACTACTTAAAGAATAGTCTATGAAAGCTGTCCGTCTGTATCTATGCAACCAAATTGACGCCTCTGGAACGCACTAGCCTACCCTACAGGCGTCCCTGTTAAATGAATATTTTCATACGAGCTTCGAGGGCGTGCCTTCGGCACGCCGCTAGAAGCTCGGCCCTCCGGAGCTGGTGCCCTGGCGGGCAGCGTCTCGGTCCAAGAAATTTTATTCCTCTTAAAAAACCACACTCCAAATGTATACCCGTAAACTACCGAAAATACATCGTCTCTTAAAAGTTTCGCCTCTTTAATTTTCTAGTGGCGGGAGGGGGGGGGGGAGGAATAATTATGAATATATTTAATGTTTCTTAATTTAAAATGAATTGGAGTCTTTCATTTCAAAATTCGAATATATATATTTCAAATTTGCCTGGTTAATGAAAATCGATTGGAGCCATCAGTTTAAAATCCGAGCTGACAATTATATTTCAAATTTGCCTCGTTAATTAATATATATTTAATGTTTCTTAATTTAAAATCTATTGGTGTTTTTTTCATTTTCATTCGAGTTCAAATGAATACAATATTATCTCGACACAGTCTAAATCAAAAATATATAGTTTTAGTAACAGAAATCAAGATATAATTATTAATGTTTCAATGGTGTAATGGCTAGAGCTAATGCCCTTAGTTCAAGAGTTCGTCGGTTCGATTCTAGGCAAAACGGTAATTTTTTTAGAGAAATTTCTCTAAGCGTTGTTACAAATTAATCTAGACAAATATATATAGTATGTTTAAAATTTGACGGCCATCTCTCATGAGCTCATTTCTTATTTTTCTAATTAGCAGTGGCGGAACGAGCGACCAACCTGCTAAATACAGCGTTTAAGCAAAAAATATTGATAAAATAAAAACCAAACAATAAACCATCGCTTTCAATATTAAAGACTTTATATAATAAAAATATAATAATTATACATTATAAACTATTAAAAAAGAATATCTAAATTATACAAAAATCTGAATTACCCGAAATAATGCACATTTTTGCTTCCCGCTTCAGGACTCACCCTCCAAATTTTTCTGCCGGGTGTCGCCCAACCGAAAAGAAAAAGCTGACGGGACCACTGCGCTTGAGGCTGAGATAGAAAAACTTAAAAAAAAACTACGGCTAATGGGACTCGTTTATTGAGGGTTCTGCACACATAATACATAATGAATGAATTAACAGATTATTTATGTCTAATTTACGATATTTTAGCTTAATGAAGTAGGGCTATAAACTGATTCGACAGTGTCTTACATTTTTCTTTCTATTGTAAATTAATGTTCGATAAAAAATTGTAAAACACTGTCTAATCATTAATAGCTCTGAAGATGATCTAATAAAAGAGCGAAAGTTTGTAAATGAGGTATTAAAAGTTTTATTGTCCGAAAACACATATATTTTCAAAAGTTTTCTTCATTAAATTCATATTTCGGTTGTCTGTAGATCAGGCATTCAGTAATTAAGCCATAGCATTAAGCAAAAGTTGAAATATCACTAATGGTTAAGAAATCCGTAAAAAGAATCCGAAATTTCAAATTTTCTATCAATTCCATGAGAATGTTTAAAATGAAAAATCGTCAAATTCTTAAAAAAATGTTATTTTTTAACATTAAAGTAATAAAACTGGTTACAAATTTGTTTAGTTTTAGTTAATAAGCATTAAAGAGTGAGCTAAATTTAGAGGAAAATATCTATACCGGCTGAGTTTTTTATCTTGAGACAGTCTTATAACTCAAAAACAGTGTATTATATGAAAAAAGTTTCAAATAAAAGTCTGTTTATATCGAGGGGAAACTAAACTACGCTATTGTTTTTCGACCCAGAACAAGCTTTCAAGGGTATTTCGAGGTCAAGTTCTGTTTTTTAAATGGAAAGCTATATGTTTCTGTACATATCCTTAATCTAGAAAAAAAAACTGAACTTTCATTAGAACTATTTTTTTATAAGACATCAAATTAAAAAAAATTAAATCAATTAGATCTCAAAAACAATCCTAATAATTATTTTTAATAATCATTCAACTTAATTAATGATCAAATATTTAATTATTAAATAAATAATTTAATAATTTTGTGACACTGTTCTGAGACATTCCAGAGTGTATAAGTGTATCGCAAGTCTTCTGGATGAATTCCAGTTCCAATTTCGTTATAGATTTACAACGGGATAAAATGAAGCTCCTGGGTACAAAATTATTATATTATTTTATTTAATAATTAAGTTGAATGATTGTTAAAAATAATTATTGGAATTTTTTGAGATCTAATTGATTTAATATTTTTTTTATTTGATGTCATATAAAAAAATAGTTCTAATGAATGTTGTACAGTTTTTTTTCTAAATCAAAAATATGCACATAAACATATAGATTTCCATTTACAAAACAGAACTTGACCTTGAAATACCCTTGAAAGCTTGTTCTAGGTCGACAAAGAATAGCGTAGTTTAGTTTCCCCTCTGATATAAATAAACTTTTATTTGAAACTTTTTTCATATAATGCACTGTTTTTTAATGATAAGACCGTCTCAAGATAAAAAAACTCACCCGGTATATCATTTTATGCCTAATTTAAAGTAGTTATTTATTTATTTATTTTTATTTTTGGCTATCCCCAATACCTGTGGAATTAATCTAGTGTCAATTAATTAAACTAGCTAATATCAGAATGGGAATCAAGGAAGATTTCACATGATAATAAAAATAAGAATATGAGTAAAGATTCAAATACAAATTAAAATGAATTATTTTATTAAAAATCATTTTGTTTAACATAGAAACAAATACAACTATTAAATTAAATTTAACATTGAATTAAGAATTAAATCTCAAAATTAAATAAATGTTTAACATTTAAAAAATGGAAGAGATCAACTAGGAAAAAAATAAAATAAAAACGTTATTAAAGTAATGAGTGTATCTGTTTGTTTGTTTTTTTGTCTTGTAATTTGTAAATAGATATATATGACAATCCAATAAATATGAATAAGGTATAAACATCTATTTGAAAATAATATTTATATATATATATATATATATTATATATGTATATGATATTGCACATTTTTGTTTGTTTTTTTTGTTGCTTTTTTTGTTTAACTTTCTAAAGAAATAGATAATTGTGTTCGATGTGCTTACTAAATCTCACCGCAAGACGGACCAGGTTTAGTTTTTATATTAATACAATTTATTTGCCATTAAGACATCAGATTAGAGCACTTTTCATCCTACGTCCATGAATTTTTAAAAGAATCTAACATTGTCATCGATTGGTCCCTTGAAAAGTGTTCTAATTAGGGGTCATTGGCGAAAGAGAGGAAGGATTTTTCTAAATTATTGGTCGCTATATTAAAACATTTTGTTTAAGTTTATAAAACTCATAATTTTATTGATATATGATCAATTCAGAGGCAATGTATTATCAACGTTTACTTTTTTCTTTCCTGTAATAATTATTATTATAGGAATAAGTGCCTGTCTTTCTTTGCCGAAATTCACGCAAGAAGTAATTTTGTTAGAAAAAACACAGGTTTTTAATTAAAAATTGTATATTTTTTATTGATATATAAAGTATAAGGTATAGGGTTATGTATGGAATAGCGTATCGGCGAAGAGAGTTCATTAAATAGATTATGGAACAAAGGTGGATGCGACTTAAAATCATGTACACCTACTTCCACAATCATTTCCAAGTAGAAGACAATAGATTATCTAATGAATTCCAAAGTAATTCCAAATACGGTGTACACCTAATTCCAAACCTCTCGGCGATGAGGCTCATTTTCATCTTGATGACTTTGTTAATCGACAAAATTGTCGGGTTTGGGGTTCAGAAAATCCACGAGTGATTGTTGAGAAACAAATGCATCCACAACGTGTCACTTTTTGGTGCGGATTTTAGGCTGGAGGCATCATCGGACCATTCTTCTTTGAAAATCAGGCAATAACAGTTAAATCGGAACATGATAATCCAGTTTTTGGTGCCTCAATTGCAAGATATGGATGTGTACCATATGTGGTTTCAGCAATACGGTGCCACATGCCATACAGCCCGAGAAATAATTCAATTACTGTATCAGTCATTTCCCTCAGAATTGGCCGCCCATATCATGCGATTTTAACGCCGTTGAACTTTTGAACTCTTAAGGTTTATGTCAACAAGCCCTCGACCACCCAGACCTTGAAGGAGGAAATTGAGCGCTGTATCAACAAATTCAGTCACATTTATGCAAAAACAGCTGTTTAAGACCCGTATCCACAGATACCTTCGACCCCTGCCCAGACCATAAAATTCCCTCTTCTTCTTTTCACCATGGAGGGAGCAGCCCAGGCTTTTAGGGGATGGACCTTAAAAAAAACTCATGGAAAATTTCGACAAAAGAGTGCGTATGTGCCAGCAAAGCCGTGGAGGCCATTTACCCGATATCCTATTCCATACATAACCCTATACTGTATACTTTATGAATCAATAAAAAAATTTACAATTTTTAATAAAAAAAACCTGTGTTTTCTATCAAAATTACTTCATCCGTGAATTTTGGGACACCCTATATAAATCATCAAATCCTAAGTTTTTATATATAAAACAGTTGAATATTTATTTAACTTTATATTCTAATTCAGAATTTCTAAAAATAATTAACTTGCTTATCTATATTTAAGGATTTGTTGAGTTACTTTTTACTTTGCCAATAAACTTTTCATATAATATAAATTGACCTGCCAACCTAGATATAATAGTAAAAATTATCAAGATAATACATCAAAACTAGTTACTAATGGTAATTATATAAAAACAAATATCTTGATGAGTTCTGTTCCATGATATAAATTGAAATATCGATTCTTGGGAATTAGGAACAAAAATTTTTCAAAAAACTTAAAAACTCCTTAATAAAGGCTTCAAAAGGCATGCAACACGTAATAATAGAATTCATTATTCTTGGAAATGTGTGTTTTAAGATTACAAAGAATAATGAATTTAATTATTACTTGTAATGTGTGTTTTAAGATTACAAAGAATAATGAAATTAATTATTACTTGTAACAAGCAATAATAGAATTCATTATTCTTAGAAATGTGTGTTTTAAGTTTACAAAGAATAATGAATTTAATTATTACTTGTTGCATGTAAGTTTTTGAGCATGAGGAAGCCACGATTGGAGGCGAAACGTTGTGGAATAAATATTTAGAAAATTCTTTATTCCTAATTCCCCAGAAACAATATTTCAATGAATATTTTACATTTTTAAAGTGATCAAATTGAATTCGAAAGTTTTGAGTTAAAAATGATAATCATATATGTTGGCAAATATATTTAAGATGATATAATTTTGATATATATATATATACATTATACATATATGTTTTTTTAGAAAATTAATACTTATAGGGGGGAGGGGGGAGATTATTTTTCCTTTTTGTGGAATCAAATTATAAAATATATTTTTATATCTATACATATTCATTTAAATAAAAATATATATACATATATCTCTTTAAAATTAAATATCTTCTATTAAATAAATAAAATTTTAAGTTTTTTGAAAAATTTGTCAAATATATAAATATTTTATTTTACATATTAAATATATTTATATATTTGAAAAATTTAATCAAGAGATTGCTGTTTTGTTTTTTAAGTAATAATTTATTTTTTTGTATTTTTTTTTTTTTTATTTTATGAGACTTTTTATGCTTCATGTCTCGGATGATAAGAAAGAAGCTGTCTAAGGAAGGAACTGGAATAATTCCAGGATTTTTTTTCAAGGGTATTTATTTATTGTTTTACAGATTCTCTCGATCTCTCTGTCTCACATTCTATTTAACGTATTTACTTTCATTTAAAATGCCCTTGTTCATATAATGAGCCGGTGATTATGAAAGTGATCCAAGTCATTTATTACTGATATTATTTAAAGTTTTGCAAAATAAAATAGATTTGGATTCTGTATGATGATACAAATCCTTCTAACGATTCAATTTTATGTAATTTTTGTAAAAATTATTTCAATGCAAAACGTGAGATAATTTTTTTTTTAGATATTTGAGTTACATCACTTTCATAATTACGGACTCTTATATAATATAATAAATAATATTTTAGTAATAATTGTTGTTGTCAACTAATATATAAATAATTAATTAAGCACGTTTATAGTTATTTGAACAGGAAGGTGTAAGTCAAAAAAATTGTCATTGATTTTTGCGACGTTTCGTCAGCTTTATTCTAATAACAGATGTGCACATATTTAGGAATAAAATCAATTGTAATTATTTCTCTTTGTTCTGAACAATGATCAATTTATATAAAAAAAAAATTATATAAATTGATCATTGTTCAGAACAAAAAAGAGAAATAATTACAATTGATTTTATTCCTAAATATTTGCACATCTGTTATATATAAATATTAATCATTTTCATTGAGAAGCCTGATGAAGCCAGAATAAAGCTGGCGAAACGTCGCAAAAATCAATGACAATTTCCTGATTTACACCTTCATGTCCAAATACCTGCAAAGGTACTTAATTAATTAAATAATATGGATGCTATGGACTTTAATAATATATAAATAATATTTTGTTCCCTAAATATAACATATTTAAAACAACCATAAAAAGTTTTATTTTGTTCTATTGAGAAAATAAATAAATATTTTTTTTCCCCAAAGTGTGCGAAGCGCGTGAATAAAAACTATATATAATATATAATATAATTTAGATCAAAATGTTGGAATTTATTTTAGAATTTCTTAGTTAATATTGAAATTTAAATATATTTATATATATATATATATATATATATGTATATACATATTATATATTGTTATTAATTATATAATTACAATTAATATTTTAATATGGTGGTTAAACATAGATTTATAATGATTTGCAATCGCAATTTACTTTTTCGTATTTAAATTTATTTATTTAAAAAAAATATCAGCACCTTTTAATAAGAATATATTTAGAATTAATTCTTTTTTTGTAAACATTTTTTAATTTATTATGTATTTATTTAAAAATCGACCCTGTATTTCTTTGTTTTGTTTTAATTCCAACATTAATAAATGCCTAACCACCATAGTATATAGTTTCATGATTTATTATTTATATATCTATATAAATACAAAAGATATTTACATAGTTATATATGCTATATATCAATTTGCTTATTTTTTATTTAAATCTTACTACTAACTATCCTAAAAGATTTGCTAGATTTGCACACTCTTCGCGTGTATATAATCAAAAATTATAAACACGAGAATATTTATTTAAATCACCAAATATATATATTTTAACAAGAACTTGTTGGATATCTGGGGCAGTTTTTTTCCCACTTTGGCCAAAAGGATAAGAAAAAAAATTCAAAGAAAAATGTAATAAATGTATTAAAATTTAAATTAATAAAATAAAAAAAATTATAAATTTATAACATTAATATTTAAACAATGTTTTTTAAAAAAAAAAAGTTTATTACATGAAGTTAATCACTTAGACCGCGTTCATACTGAGGCGATATAAGATAAGCGATATATCGTGAACGATATCCGATACGCGATACGCATAGACAGATACTTGAAATCTAAAGGAAGGCGATAAAAAAGGTTCACAGCAGCGCGATTGGGCAGCATATCGCAAGCGATATATCGCTCAAAATGCCGCTTGTCGGTCGCTTGAGCGATTAGTCGCGTACGATATTTCAAGCTGTAAACATGATGACAGGAAGAAGAGAAGACAATTCTATTCTTTTCATTAATTTAGTGAAATGTTGCGACAATTTATTGGCCGCTGTCATGAACCTTCCTAGCGATATATTCCCTAAGACATATCGCTTATCTTATATCGCCTCAGAATGAACGCGGCCTAAGAATGAATTTAATGATTCTTTTTTTAATTAAGAAGATTTTTGCTCATGTTTTTAGCTGTTAGCAAGATTGCTAATGAATAGTATTGAATTAAAATATTTTTTACTTAACGAAAGGATTAAAAGTACCTTTGTTGAATCGGGAAGTTTATATTTTAATCAATGACATTTATTTATATTGCACTAACCCAAAAACATGAGAAAAAAGTTGCTTATTAAATTAAAAAAATAGTAATATTAGTCTGGACCCGATAAAATTAATAGTTTGTTTTAATTGCTTTGTTTGGATGAGGCTTAACGTCAATGTTTGCACTGGGTTATGTTCGCGATAACGCTTCTTAACGATATATCTACTGTTAAGTCTGTCTAAATATGGTTTTAAAATCCACTTAAGACCTCGAGTAAACGCTTTATTTATATCGATGTTTAGCCTCCCATAAGCAAATTATATGATAATAGCTTTAAGGTAATTAAAATTTGAATTTTTATTTAAATCACACATAATCAATTATAATTATTTATTGAACACGGACAAATAATACAACTACGACGTTTCGTTCGTTCTCAAGAATGAGCCCCCAGTCCGATTATAGGTTAACTGAGCCAATCACGTGTCGGTCAAGCTTATAGACTCCATGTACAGTCCAGTCAAAAAACCAACACACCGACGACCTCAGCGCTCCCTGTCTCCCTGTTTTTAAAAACCATAAAGCGAAAAATATTGATATTGTTATTATTATTATCATTTGATTTGTCAATATTTTTCGCTTTATGATTTTTAAAAACATTTAATGCTCAGTCCGACAGGGGGCGCTGAGGTCGTCAGTGTGTTGGTTTTTTGACTGGACTGTACATAGAGTCTATATAAGCTTGACCGACACGTGATTAGCTCAGTTAACCTATAATCGGACTGGGTGCTCATTCTTGAGGACGAACGAAACGTCGTAGTTATATTGTATTATTTGTTCGTGTTCAATAAATAATTATAATTAATTATGTGTGATTTAAATAAAAATTCAAATTTTAAAAAAATTAATTACAAAAATAAAAGCTTCAACAAGTTTCATTACCAATTTAGGATAATTATTTACAACTTTTAAATAACTCTCTTGGTTATAATATATTTGGTGAAGTATATAAAAAAAACTCTAACATGTGCCATCAATATCAAATCACTATCAAATTATTTACATTTTTTTGTACAATTTATATATGCTTATTGAATTTTATTCATAATTTTTTGAATTTCAATAAAAATGCAAGAAAAAAGGCATAATTAGAGCGATGAATTTAGAGCATTTGTGGCTTTAATAGTTTTTTTTTTTGTTTATGAATCACAAGATAAAGATTTTTTTGGATGGAGTGTAATGATCCTCAACACGACGTATCTGCTTCCAGTCCTGAAGCTGTTGTCAAGTTAATCTAAATGAAGACATATTGAGAAATTTCAAAAGAGAACATGAAACTAAGGGAGTGTTCCTAAATTCGGAACGTACCCATAATAGACCAGATTGATGAGATTCTTTGGTCCAAATCGTTCTTTGAAAAATCTCAAGATCTTCTTGCTTACTTAAAACTTGTTATTATGTTCTATATCTTTGACGACAGTTACAAAAGTGGAAGCGACAGACGTATTTAACCAAAAATCTTTATTAAGAGATTCACAATATACTTTTCAAAATTTTAAGTGAAAAAATAATTATTTTTTTTATATTAATTATAATATAATAGTTGATAAATCTAAATGTGCTGTCTTTTGTGTGATGAATCAACTAGTGTCAAAAAGAACATAGCTTTTTAGCTGATTTAATCTTAAATATTAATACAACTTAATAAATGGGAAGATTTAAACAAAAAACAAAGCTTGAAAATCACAGATTTTATAAATTTCTTTTCAACTTTACTAAGGAAGATGATGAGTTCATTTCTAATAGGGGGCTATTTAAGATGTTATATTGGAAGGTGTTGATAGTTTAGGGATCACTAATGATCGAATAAATAAATATATATATGTATATATATATAGCGGGTGAGTTTTTTTATCTTGAGACAGTCTTATAACTCAAAAACTGTGCATTATTTGAAAAAAGTTTCAAATAAAAGTTTATTCATATCAAGGGGAAACTAAACTACGTTATTGTTTGTCGAACCAGAACAAGCTTTCAAGGGTATTTCAAGGTCAAAATCCTTTTTTTAAATGGAAACCTAATGTTTCTACTATACATATTCCGAATCTACAAAAAAAAAAACTGAACAACTTTCATTAGAACTATTGTTTTATACGACATCAAATAAAAAAAAATATTAAATCAATTAGACCTCAAAAAAATCCTAATAACAATTATTCAACTTAATTATCAAATAATAATTATTAAATAAATAATTTAATAATTTTTCGACAATATTCTGTGACATTGCAGAGTGTATCGCAAGTCTTATGCAAAAAAAAATCTTTCATCAATAAAAAAAAATGCTCCATTTTTATTATGGTAATACAATATTGGTAACTATCTACTGAATTGACACGAGAAATAAACTTTTTTAAGCTCAAGAATTTTAAATAGATCTATTAAGTAGAAAATAATCTCTTAAATCTGTCTATAATGAAGTTTTAAGATCATTATAAACACTTATTTTCATTGTTTTGATTTTTCAATTTAATAATTATATATTTAATTATTAATTATTTAATAATATTATTTGATTATTAAGTAGAGTTATGGTTAAAAATAATTATTAACATTTTTTTTTGAGATCTAATTGATTTAATATTTTGTTTATTTGATGTCGTATAAAAAATAGTTCCTATGAAAGTTGTTCAGTTTTTTTTTATAAATTTAGCCAATGTAAAGAAAAATATAGGTTTCCATTTAAAAAACAGAACTTGGCCTTGAAATACCCTTGAAAGCCTGATCTAGGTCGACAAACAATAGCGTAGTTTAGCTTCCCCCTCGATACAAATCAACTTTTATTTGAATCTTTTTTTTATATAATGCTCTGTTTTTGAGTTATAAGACTGTCTCAAGATAAAAAACTCATATATATATATTTAGGCAGGAAACTTAATTAGAATTGAATACGAAATGAATCTTTTAGGTATTTAAATCTAGCCTTATTAATTTGTACCTATAATCTATTTTAAAAAATTCTTAGTCAATGTATAATTATTTCTAATAATTTCATTGATCTATTAATAATCACAGCCATATTTCATATAAACTGTAATTGCCCGTGAAAAAACTATTGGGCAAATAAAAGAAAAAAATACTATTTCCATTCATTGGATTTTAATTAGTAATAATTTTTTATATATGGTATATTCTCCTCAATTTTAAAGTCAAAAGAACATTTTTTTTCTTAATAATAGATATTCTTTTGAAATTTCGACCCTTGGATCCAAAAACCATCAAACCATTCGCTTAAAAAGAAACTATAATCATAGATCTAAGCCAAGGTTTCAATTTACTATAAGTTTAATCGATGAATTATGGATGGCAAGAAAAGTTTACTATTTTTTGTCATTTTTTTTTTCTTTAATTATGTTTAAAATAGGAAAATATTATATATATTTATATGTATATTATATACATGTAAATATATATATTTTTTTTATTATTTTTTTTTTTTTAAATAATATTTGATCGATATGTTTCAAAAATAGTTAATAAATGGACCATCAAAAGAAATAGTCCTCATACTTACTATTTTCATGAAAACAGGATAAAATCTTACTAGGGGAAATAAACTTAAGTTGTTTTTAATGTTTAATCAGGCGGTAAGAAACTGAAAAGTTTAAACTTTTCTCGAATGTGAGGCCTGACATCTTCTCTCTAAAAAAACAATTAATTTATTAGTTTTTGAAAAGTATATTTAAAAATAAAATAAATTATCAAATACTAACCATTTTTACAAGATCTTCAAGAAATGGTAGTAATTTCATAAGTTCGTTATCAGAACGATCAACAAACCAAGATTCAATTGGGATACCATTTTCAAGCTAAGACAAAAAAAATTTCTTTAGATTGTAATGAATAATAATAAAAAAAATAGCTATACTTAATTAATTTTTATATGAAGAAATGTAAAATCATGGTAAAAAAGTTTTTTAGACAAACTTACTTGGTATCCAAAAGCTTGAGGAGAATTATCAATTATGATAGTTCTAGATAAATCTCGGCCCAAAATTGAGAGATCTTTTATATAATTTCCATTGATACATACACAATGCTCACGAAAGAGCCGATACTTAAAAAAAAATAATGAAATAAATTCCCATTAAAATATTTTAATAAATAAATAAGCAAGATATTTTGTTTTATTTAAAAAATGAAAGTCTAGTATTATAAATTAAGTACCTGGAACACCGAGCGATGGTCGGCAATTTTTTTGTTTCAGTTAAAAGCGATTTATTAATATTATTTTTCATTTTAAATTCAGATAAAAAGGTCGATTTTTATTCAAAGCCAAAATAAAATAAAATTTAATTTATATTTTTGCCAACGTTTACGATCGCTATGGCCATCATCAGGACGTATCACTGGCCACAAAGTTTTGAATGTAATTGCAATTAAAAATATGGTTAAGTACTTAATAATATATTAATATACACGGAGCGTTTTTCGTTGACCCTTTTAAATCCTGAAGAAGGAGGCACGATCCTTCGAATTGTCGGATTTTTTAAGAGAATGAAATTGATATTCTAATGAATTATTTTATAGAAAAATACCTCTTTAACCAATTAAATTGTCAAATTCTAATATATAATAATATTTGTAATGATCTATTTTAAAATTGAAAAATCAATTAATAATTAAAAGGAAATTGAATTAAAATGTACCTGTGAATAATTATTTCAATTAACAAAAAACCCATCAAAAACAACTTAGCCGAAGATGCGACCGTGACAGATCGAATTGTCAACCAAAAATTTCCTAATCCGTGAATTTCATCCAAATCGTTAGAGCCATTTTCGAGAAACCGATTCAATATATATAAGAATTGCTCGTTTAATATAAGATAAAATAAGATTTGTGTTTTTTTAGAGCACTAATTATCCAGTCGTATTTTGACTCTTTATTGAAAAATTAAATAAATCAAATCAATATAAAATTGAAAAGATTTTTTCTTGCCGAGAGTAGAGAGTAACATTTATTCTTAAGATGAAATCAATGAGGGTGTCTTCAGTATAGATTTTTGTCTTATTTGAAAGGAAAGTGTCCTACTTTGAACCATTTACTGTTTAAATTTTTAAAAATTGATTTTTTTTTTAAGGAGCAAAATTCTTTTTCTGGTTAATATTCAAAGCAAAGGCATTTAGATTAAAATAGTATATTTAAAAATATTTTGAAAATGCTTTGGAATATTTTTTTCTAAACATCTTTGTATGAGTTTGTTTTTATTTATTTTTATCAAATCAGTTTCCATAAAGTTACAACAAAATTTATTTACAGAATAGATAATGTAATTCAACGATTAATTTTTTCTCATTAGCGTCAATTCGAAAAGTAGGTGGGTACAATTTTATGAAACAGTACAAAATACATTGAATTATTAAAATGTGCAAAAGAGTGATAAAAAATATAAGTTTAGACATAATAAATAAAAACTGTTTCTTTAATTTACAAATATACTGAATTTTTTATCAGTGTTTTTTTTGCGGTTATTAATTTGTCCTACTTTGGGCCTTGTGGCAACCTAGCTACTTGATAAATTTTAAGTTCCTAGCTTTAATAGTTCAAAAAGTTACACACAATGAAGTTTCACTATAAATATTCCAATACATATAATTAATTCAGTAATACTACTCACTTAATCCAACGTCTTGCTGGGTCAAGCAAATTAAGTAGTTTATCTGCATAGACGCGTTTACTTGCTGTGAAGAGAATAACTTCAAACAAATCGGAGACACGTTCCAGGAACTCTTTAAAAAACGGGCGTGTTCGCACGAAAACTGTATAGGAGCATTCTTGGAATAAAACTGGGAAACTAAATGATGCATCTTCAAGCTCTTGTAAACTACAGTGGACAAGAGTTTCATCCTGAAAAATAATTAAAAAAAATAATTAATAATATAAAATTATACCGGGTGAGTTTTTTATCTTGAGACAGTCTTATAACTCAAAAACAGTGATTATATGAAAAAAAAGTTTCAAATAAAAGTTTATTTATATCAGGGGGGAAACTAAACTACGCTATTGTTTGTCGACCTAGAACAGGCTTTCAAGGGTATTTCGAGATCAAGTTCTGTATTTTAAATAGAAACCTTTATGTTTCTGTACATATTCCTGATCTACACAAAAAACTGAACAACTTTCATTAGAACTATTTTTTATACATCAAATAAAATAAAATATTAAATCAATTAGATCTCAAAAAAAATCCTAATGATTATTTTTAACAATCATTCAATTTAATTATCAAATAATAATGATCAAATATTTAATTATTAAATAAATAATTTTGCGACACTGTTCTGAGACATTCCAGAGTGTATTGTAAGTCTTCTGGATGAATTCCACAGTTCTAATTTCCTGTTTTCCTGTTTTTTTTTATGTTTTTTAAATAGATTTACAACACGATAAAATGAAGCTCTTGAGGGCAAAATTATTAATTATTATTAAATTATTTATTTAATAATTAAATATTTGATCATTATTATTTGATAATTAAGTTGAATGATAGTTAAAAATAATTATTAGGATTTTTTTGAGATCTAATTGATTTAATATTATTTTTTATTTGATGTTGTATAAAAAAATAGTT
Organism: Forficula auricularia; assembly: GCA_024734495.1. Classification (NCBI taxonomy): domain Eukaryota; kingdom Metazoa; phylum Arthropoda; class Insecta; order Dermaptera; family Forficulidae; genus Forficula; species Forficula auricularia. The sequence continues at coordinate 240,762 of JALMQS010000624.1, read as the reverse complement.
CTAATGAAAGTTGTTTAGTTTTTTTTTTTGTAGATTTAGAATATGTACAGAAGCATCTATTTAAAAAACAGAACTTGACCTCAGAAATACCCTTGAAAGCTTGTTCTAGGTTGACAAACAATAATAGTGTAATTTAGTTTCCCCCCAGATAGAAATAAGCTTGTTTTCATAGAATCCATTGTTTTTGAGTTATAAGACTGTCTCAAGATAAAAAACTCACCCGGTATATTATTTAAGTATAACAGACACTTACTAAATCAAGAACTAAAGAAAACTCTGGACTACTTCTAGTTTTTAGAGGTAAAGCAGGACACCGTGCACGCATTTCTTTTGTCAATGGTGGCAAATGTTTTATAAATAAATAGGGATCAAATGGTTCCCATTCTTCCTCTGGAGGCTGCTCATGCATCTGTTGTTGTTGAGCTTGGGTGAGAAATGCTTGTTGATCATGGTGCTGTTGAGAAGCAGCCACACAAGCGTTTTGTAATGCTAGCTCATCATGATCTGGGCCTTGTTCCTCATAATATGCATCGCAGCCACTCGGAGCCATCACCGTGGTCGTCTCGCAGACATCACTATACCCACAATGCAAAGACAGAAGATCTAAAAAAGAAAAAACTTTTACATTTTCTATTTAATTTTTTAATGATCTTTTTTTTTCAAACAGTAATAAAATTTAAAAATTATTATTTAAAGATAAGTTATTAATTTATTTACAATCGATATGTTAACAAATAGACCAGTCAAATTGTGTTTTTATCAGGAAAGTTTTGGGCTAGTTCTAATTTTTTGCATGTATATGTTTTTGGGGGCGCTGAATCCAAATCTGAGGTTTCTGAGCAAAATTTCGTGACGCAACATTGTAGAAAATGTAAAAAAAAAAAAAAAAAGGTGAAAATTTTTATTTTTTTCGTCGGTTTTTCAATTATAACTCAAAAACTATCAGCTTTTCGTAAATAACCTTCCTATTCAAAATGAAAGTTAATAAAATTTCCTACAAATTTCATTATTTAGATTTTTATCCGACCAACCGTTCGCGCTCAAGCGCAAAATCCAAGTTTTCGACCTCGGCAGCCTTCCGGATCACCCAAAAACTCGCACTTTTTTCGATCTTTTCCCATTTTGGCCATGAAGGAGCACGTTTTCGATAAAGACCAATCTATACATTTTTAAACTAGATTAAATTTGCTACAATTCAAACAAAGTTTCATCTTAATTGAATAATGGTAATCCGTCCCGCAATGAGGTTGAAGTTTTGAAAAACTGCAATTTTTGCAAAAAATCGCAGTTTTTCCTTCATAAAATGAAATCCACTCATCCTAGAAACTTGATTCCTATCTTATTCTCTAGGAAATTTTGTTGACTTAAACGTTTACTTGGACCACTTTTTTGTTCAAACTCTTAGATTTATAGATATCTATCATTTTCCAAGATAGGAAGTGATCCATTTTTTCACAAAATCGCAGTTTTTCCTTCATAAAATGAAAACCACTCATCCTAGAAACTTGATTCCTATCTCATTCTCTAGGAAATTTTATTGACTTGAACGTTTATTACTTGGACCACTTTTTTGATAAAACTCTTAGATTTATAGATATCCAGCATTTTTCATGACACTTTTGAGGATTCGGATCATATCCTGTCATGGAAAATGCTGGATATCTATAAATCTAAGAGTTTTATAAAAAAGGGTGGTCCAAGTAAACGTTCAAGTCAATAAAATTTCCTAGAGAATGAGATGGGAATCAAGTTTCTAGGATGAGTGGTGGTCATCCTGTTAGACCTAACAAATAAGATTATATAAATAGGTAGATTTATTATAATATATTCTTAATATATTCTTAACTGTTTCATTGTATAGAAAAATGATACAATTCTTTAAATAAAATTCGTGTCTCAAACGTTTCGTGAGAGTTTATCAATGAAAAAAATTAGTTGTTTTATGAAAGAATAATAAAGCAGCCGGGGAATGCTAAGAGATATTTTGGAGGGCGAGGAGTGGGGAACTCTAGTTTGGAGTATTTTTCCCAGAAAGATATGAGATGCAGTGGAGTAGCCAGAAAATTGTCATGGGGGGGGGGGGTCAATCCACAAAGCAAAATATTTAGTAGTAATTTTTTTTTATTAAAACAAATAGTCCAGTTAAATTGTGTTTTTAGCCGGAAAGTTTTGGGGTAGTTGTAATTTCTGCGACCCTTAATGTTTTTGGGTGAGCTGAATATGAATCTGTGGTTTGCTAACAAAATTTCGTGACGGAACATTGTCAAAAATGCAAAAAAAGGTAAAAAAATCTCATTTTTTTTTTGTGGTTTTTTGCTTATAACTCGAAAACTATCAACTTTTCGTAAATAACCTTCCTATTCAAAATTAAAGTTTATAAAATTTCATACTAATTTCATTATTTAGGTTTTTTCTCCGACTAATCGTTCGGGCTCAAGCCACTGAGGTCAAACTAAATTTTATCCATTTCCCTACTATTTCAGTTAAATATTTTTAAGATATTTTTGCCTCTTTGTCATGGTGGATATCATTATTTTACATCTTTAACCCCTTTTTTTGTGTTAAAAAATATCAATAGAATTAGGATATATTATCTGCGAATCGAGGCATTTGTTTTTACTTCAAATGCGGCCCGTGTAAGCCAAAAGGTTGGACACCCCTGAAGTAAAATATTATAGTCCGGGAGCTAGCAACGTCGGGAAAACAAGAATTTTAGGTCAGCTGATTTTTTGATATGTCGTTTCTTTTGCTATTTCGGTTAGGGTCTGGGCCATCTGGCTGGCTGTAGTAGTTGCGTTTACTTCTGCGCATCCAATTTGTACAGGTAATAATACTAACTTTTGAAAGAATTTTAAGAAGGCTAATTTTTAATATTTTATCTTTAGATAGGTTTAACAAACATCCATCTCTTATTGCCAGACGTTTTTATCGTTGCTAATAATGTCCCAGACGCGATTTTTTATTGATTAAAAATCAAAAATTTTAAGAATTTTAGTACGTCTGTAATTTTAATATTATGTTATTTAAGTGTGAAAAAACCTAAAATTAATTTGCCAGACACTTATTCAGTTGTTAAAACAAGAATCAGAACGAGAAAGTTCAGTATAATGCTACTAGTCAGAGATAGACGGTTGCAGAATAGATTGCTGAGAACAAGATAGAAAACCATTACAGAAGTTCAAGTTTCAATGATGAAATTTTAACATGAAAAATAAAATAAAATTAGAATAATACTGAATTAGAAACCCAGAAATTAAAAATGCATTTCTCAAGGTTAATGCAACTTTATTAATAAGATAGTCTTCTTCAAGTTTTGCAAAATCAACATCTAATAAACTGCAGTCTTTGTGAATAATAATTTTTTTCTTTTGCCTTGACATAATTTTGATACTTTTCTGGAAATGTATTAATATTTTTTCTTCAAGATAATGATTAGTCATTAAACTAACATCTGTCCGAGACTGAAGTTTTAGCACATCTTCCAACTCATTGTTGTACGTATCACACAGAGATGATAACAATACACAATTTTTTTTTATCAAAACTTCTTCTTCTATTGTTGACACGATATGATCAAAAATATCTTTGTGAATGTTACGATTTTTATGCCAAGAAGTGTACGGAATGTCTGAAACTACTTTATTATAATCGTTTAGATAAATTAATTCACACCAATGATGGTAAAAAATTGTTTTATTCGCGGATTTTATACGATTGATTTTCTGTAACAACTCTTCATTATTTAGTTTTTCCATCCACTCAATGATTTTTTTATAAATTTTCGCGTCGTTTGCCGAATGAAGAATTTGTTGCTTACCTTTAATCTGCTTACGGTCTTTATCACAATAAAAACAAACATTTTTAAGTTCTGGACCTGTTTCAATATCTCGAATATGAGTGTCATAGATTTCATTACAAAAGTTAGTTTCGTTGATATTTAAAAAACAAGTGGAGCTTGCTGCAGCATCTCCTAGCGTGGATTGACTATCTAAACTTGGAGCAGCATCTTCTGATTGTATCTCACTGTTTGAACTTGGGTCAGGATGTCCTGACATGGTCTGAGTAATTGAACTTGGAGCACCATCTTCTGATATTATTTCACTGTTTGAACTTGGCACAGCATCTCCTGACGGTATCTGACAGTGTGAACTTGAAGAAGCATCTTCTAAATTTCGGTATTTTGTCATTAAAGCTGTAAACCTACTGTAACACCGTCTGTGATATCCATCTGAGTTATTTATTTGTGTAGGCAACTCAGTGTTACTATACTTTAATTTATATTTCACACGCACACTCAAAACATCCTGACATTTTTTTAGTTTATCAACCACGAAAAGTATTATTTTATCATTTTCCCCTTTACAAAAAACACATTTCATTTTATCCCTGGTCATCGTAACAAATTTCAAAAGTAAATGTTAAAAGATAATAAGTAAAAATATATTTTTCTAGGTGGGTTTCACAAATAAAACAAATATATGTTTTGAGTTTTTATCTCGATATATATTTCGGGTTATGAGCCTATCATCAGGAGTTACAAAAGAAAACTAAATATAAAATTGGAAACAAATGTATAAGTGAAGTTCAATTGGGAGGAACGTACATGGCGGGGGGAAAGAATGCAGTATTGGTTATTGTATTAATAGACAAATGAACAAAGGAGTTTAACTAAGGGCTTAGAAATAAAGGAAGAAGTAGAATAAGGTAGGGGGGGGGGTTAAGAACTTGAAAGAAACAATAGTAAAATATTAAAATAGAAATTTTGAGAATGGGAAATGATATTTTTCGGGTTATTTAAATTATAATTATCGCTTCAACCTTCAGAGTGTACACATCGATTTCAAGACCGTGTCTTATTTCCTAGAAATTCTTCGATACATTACGATACTTCGGTACATTAAAACCACTCAACGAATTCAGGATAAAATCGCAAGTATTTTATTGTAAAAATCTTGTTTTTATTTTATAAATTCAGATTTTTATAAGCAATTATACGTTTTTCTAACCTATAAACAACCTCTACGCGTATAGTTCATTTAACAGTCGAAAGGGCGCGCAACATCTAACTTGTGAAACTAGCTGCAAACATAATATTTTTTCATAATGAGTAAAAAGTGCGGGAAATGTGAAAAGAAAATTATTGGCAAGCAAAAATATAATGTCTGTCTGGGTAATTGCAACAATGTATTTCACTTAGACTGTGCCGAAACTATACCTGAGGAGGACAAATTTGATCAATTGTTAGAGTTACTGATTTCTATGAATAAAGAAATATCTTTGATGAGAGGTGAAATATCTTCTCTCAAGATAGATAATGACAATCTGAAATCTATTATTTCTACTAACTTGAATATAAATCAACAAAATCAACAAAATCCTACTCATACGCAGGCTCAGCCACAGATAGCAAAAGCCAAAAAGACGACTCCATCACCGGCTACCCCCAACAGATCAACGATAACAACAGGAACAATCGAATCTTCTGGTTCTCTTAATGTAGTTAATTTTAATAATCCACAAGAGTTTACCGAAGTAGTTTCTAAAAAAAGAAGACAAATGACCATCTGTAAAGGAAACGCTACAGCTGCTCTTCAACCGGCACCAAAAAGAATTCCAAAAAGATCCATTTTTATAACTCGTTTGGCACAGGAAACGTCAGTACAAGATCTGGACGAATATCTAAAAACTGTTCTTCAAGTCACTGCTGAATCTACGAGGCTAAAAACCAAATACAATACCTACTCATCCTTTCACATTTCACTTAATGAGGTGGACCTGGAAAAAACCCTAAATCCGGATGCATGGCCTGAGGGTATATTAATATCTCCTTTTCTCGGAAAATTGAAGGAAGATCAAAAATACCCCTCTGCAAACCAATCATCTAATCAGCTAACAACTGAATCCAAGAAAGAAGAACATATTTCAAGTGACTCAAAAAACGGATCAACTCCAGAAATAAGAAACAACACGTAATAAAAATTTATTATCAAAACATTAGAAGTATGCGTGGGAAATTAGAACAAATTAGAATATCCGCGGCAACTTTCTCTGATAATTATGACATAATAATCTTAACAGAGACCTGGCTCAATGATGAAATTTATGATTCTGAAATTGATTTGGGTCCTTTCATTATATACAGAGATGACAGATCTAACTCGGTCAGTTCTCGAGGAGGAGGTGTTCTCATTGCAGTGAAAAAATCCTATAAATGCAAAACTTTCGACATGATTGAGAATAATTCATCATCTTTCAATCAACTATTTGTCATTTTACCTGATATAAAAACCATCATTGGAACCGTTTACATACCTCCAGCCTCTGATATATCCCTCTACGAAGAACATATAATGCACGCTGAAGATCTAAAAAATGTTTTCTTGGATCATGACATTGTACTGATGGGTGACTACAATTTGCCTGCCATCTCATGGAACTTAACTCCTAGTGACATGTTGCATGACTTCGATAAAAGAGCAACTGCTCTAACCAGATCATGTGCTTCTGTGTTAATTAATAGTTTTAAAAAATTAGGGTTAAGGCAACTAAATTGTATTAGTAATATCAAAAACAACATCTTAGATTTATGTTTCTCAAATAAGTTTTATAATATATATATAAGTAACGACATTTTGTCAAATATAGATGAATTTCACCCAATCTTGAACTTAACTATTCTTCCTATAAACAATGTAAATAGTGTGACTTCGTTTTCTCCCTTAAGTTTTAATTTAAATAGATATAATTTTAAAAAATGTAATCTTGAAATTTTTAGTAATGGATTAGGGGAGATTAATTGGGAAAATGAACTAAATACATCGAAAGTGTTAACAGCGGTCGATAGCTTTTATGATATTGTTAACAAAGCTATTTCCACTTCCACTCCAGTAAAACATTATTTTAATTCAACATATCCAAGCTGGTTTTCTAAGAAACTCATTGCTCTTTTAATAAAAAAGAAAATAGCTCATAAAAATTATAAATCAAGTAGAAGCAATACAGATTATAATACTTTTAAAAATCTGAGAACCTCCTGTAAATGCGAAGCTTCCCTTTGTTACTCTCAGTACATAGAATGTATTGAAACTAATATAGTCTCTAACATAAATGCTTTCTGGGACTATATTGATGACAAGAGAAGTACCAAGGGGTATCCATCTAGTATGTTTTTGAATGAAAATACCGGTGCTGATGATGTTCAGATTGCCAATCTTTTTGCAGACTTCTTTGAAAGCATATATAAAAACGATGCGAACGATTCGAGATTCGACTCGAATAGTATAGCTGGTTTTTATGAAAACTTCCACTGCAACAGTACAGTAAATATGCTTGAACCTATAACAACGGATGAGATAGATGCAGCTATGAAAGATCTAAAACCAACTTTCTCCTTGGGCGCTGATGGAATTCCAGCTTTTCTCGTAAAGAATTGTTCTGCCCAGTTTCTTAAACCACTCTGCATTCTTTTTAATCATTCTCTGAGAGATGGCGTTTTACCTGAAATATGGAAGACAACGTTTATAACTCCCATATTCAAGAGTGGTGCTCGTAACAACGTAAGCAACTACAGGCCTGTGGCAATAATAAGTGCGATACCCAAACTATTGGATAAACTTATTTATAACAGAATGTTGAGATTTTGCTTAAATTTTATTTCAGAAAAACAACATGGTTTTGTTCCTGGTCGTTCGACAATCACCAACTTAACTTTATTCACAAACTCTATCTTTTCTAGTTTTAATAGAAATAATCAACTAGATGTAATATACTTAGATTTCAAGAAGGCTTTCGATTTAATTAATCACAAAATTCTACTATTAAAACTTAAACATTATAAATTTTCATCCAGTATGATTAAATGGCTTGAAAACTATTTATCTAATAGAAATTCTTATGTACAAATAAAAGGAACCAAATCCCGTAATTTTATAGCTCCATCAGGAGTCCCACAAGGAAGTCACCTTGGTCCTTTACTATTTTTATTGTTTATTAACGACTTACCACATATAATTGAATTTTGTGACATTCTATTATTTGCAGATGACATTAAACTGTTTTTGGAAATTTCAAAGAAAGAAGATTGCCTAAAAATGCAATCCGAATTGAATAAAATTATGAATTGGTGTAACATGAACCTGCTGTTCCTCAACTTCGATAAATGTCTCACTATTACCTTTTCAAGAGGTATTAATCAAATTACTTTTGATTATTTACTCTCGACTAACATAAACTGCGGTAGAGTCGACACTATTAAAGACTTGGGAGTCATATTTGACTCGAAACTCACATTCAGCGATCACCTGGCCTACATTGTAGGTAAAGCTAATCGGAGCTGGGGATTTGTATTTCGAAACACGAAATCATTTAAAAATCCTAATACAATTAAATATTTATATTTGACTCTAATCAAATCTTTGCTAATGTATGCATCAACAGTCTGGAGGCCAATCGGAAAGAATAACATGGACAGACTGGAGAGAATTCAGCACAAAGTGTTAAGACATCTAGCATACCTTTCGGGCAATCCTTTGTCGAGATATGACCATGATTACACTTCAACTGCTGAAACTTTCTGTCTTGCTTCTGTTACATCTTCCATGATTGCCTCCGATGTTTTATTTGTGTACAAGATTAAGTCCAACAAGGTGAATTGTCCTGATCTTCAAAACCTGTTTCCAATTCATAACTCAAATTATGTACTTAGAAATAGACTACCTTTTTATCCAGAAGTACCATCCACCCGGCACTCTGAGGCTAATCCAATATTCAGATTAAGTAGTTGTTATAACAATTTATCTAAACAACTAGAAAACCCCTTGGATTTCTCATTGAACATTAATAGAGTCGCAGTCTTGTTCAAAATGTTGACCCTAGTCTACAAGTAACTATTTTATTATTATATTTCATCACATTACTATTATCTTATATTATTTTTATTTCTCTATTGTTATTTAACATATACTCTATCATTATTATATTAATTTAATAATATTACTTTGTCTATTATTGTTAATTTTATTTTATTCAATAATTATTGTATTATATTAATGTATAAGGCATTTAGCCGTTGAAAATAATAAATAATAAATAATAAATAATAATAATAAATAAAATATAATCTATAATAGTATTTTTATTAACTTCTAAATGGTTATTAAGGATGTTACTATTATTTGAAAGGGCTCTTTTAATTTCTGTGGACTCCAAAAGATCCAACCTAAGGCCTTTTCTTTCAAAATGAATAGGAATAGGATTATTAATAGAGGCCGAATGAGTAGAGGAATGTAAATGAATGGCGAAAGCAGAAGTCTCGTTATAAATAAATAAAATTTATAATTCCAGCAGAAGACACACTCTTTTATTGTCTCCTTCAATATATAAAAATTCTGCTACTCTCGGCAAAAACTTTCAATTGAACTCTTTTGTATCCTATTATTATCTATTTTTGGGCCAGGTAGATATTTTATTTTTCATGTTAAAATTTCATCATTGAAACTTGAGCTTCTGTAATGGTTTTCTATCTTGTTCTCAGCAATCTATTCTGCAACCGTCTATCTCTGACTAGTAGCATTATACTGAACTTTCTCGTTCTGATTCTTGTTTTAACAACTGAATAAGTGTCTGGCAAATTAATTTTAGGTTTTTTCACACTTAAATAACATAATATTAAAATTACAGACGTACTAAAATTCTTAAAATTTTTGATTTTTAATCAATAAAAAATCGCGTCTGGGACATTATTAGCAACGATAAAAACGTCTGGCAATAAGAGATGGATGTTGTTAAACCTATCTAAAGATAAAATAATAAAAATTAGCCTTCTTAAAATTCTTTCAAAAGTTAGTATTATTACCTGTACAAATTGGATGCGCAGAAGTAAACGCAACTACTACAGCCAGCCAGATGGCCCAGACCCTAACCGAAATAGCAAAAGAAACGACATATCAAAAAATCAGCTGACCTAAAATGATCGCTCGAAAATGTTGCTAGCTCCTATACTATTAGATAAGGTTCATTTGTGCCCTATCGTTTCTATAAAAAATACCTTATTTGCAGAGCAAACCACAGTTTTATACCCATTGTTCTGGAGAGTGTGACACCGGGGAGTTTTCTAAATTGGCTGAAGAAGAAAACCTAATTGAATTTATAAATTGGTCACGCATGCTTAGGTCGTTGTGAAGCTAAAAGTAAGCGTTGGTCTCTTAAACCACATGAAGGTAACTAAGCTCTTTAACTAATCAACGTCGAAACATTGAAACATATAATCTAGAATAATATTGTGATTGTTCTATACCTGCAGTGGCTCTTTTGGCTTCTTCTTCAAGCAATGAGGTTAAATCCGGTGACGTAACAGAAACCAATTGATCCGTGAGACTCAAAGCTAGATGTTCTTGAGCAGCTGCTGCAGCGGCGGCCGCTGCTGTCAATTGTTCAACTTCATCGGAGAGTTCGTCAACGTCATCACTTGGGTAATCCACAGGTCCGAACAGAGACACTTCATCAGTATTTTCTTCTAAAACGGGAGGCTCTTCAGACTCCTCTACAGAAATTGGCGTAATATCAGACGGGATATCTTCTTCAACCGCTATAACAGCTTCGGTAGACGAATCTTCTACCTCGGGCGTTTCCGTAACATCCACCCAATTTTCTTTGCCCTCGTCGGATAATTTATTCACCACCTTAATAAAAATAATAACAAAGAAATTAAAATTTGGAAATTAATAAAATTAAAAAAAAAATGATTAAAAAAAATCTAAACATTTGACAATTCTTTTGACTATTTATGATTAGTTACATTTATAGCTTTCTTTGGCAAATATAAATTATTTAAATTTTGATATAATATAAAGATATTAAAAAATGAAGGCAAATTTCCTAGTGGATCTTAAATTTTGAAGATTTTCCAGAAATTCTTCTTGATATCAAAGTAGTGCAACAGTTTCAATCTTCAATTTGTTAAATGAATCGCAGAAATATTTAGACATTTTTTGGGATTTACACTTCTTATATTAGTCACATATTTTCAATAAAACTGTTAGGCTAAGAGATGGATGAAATCCTAATTTTTTTAAGCACCTAGATAATTGCAAGGCTTACCCTTTGAGTGCATGTTTAACATTATTTGTCCTTTATAGCTTATAAAAAAAAAATTATAAATGATTTTTTTTTTTACTTAAATAAGTCCGAAAAGACTTATTTTAAATAATAAGGCATGTATCTTATAGATAAATCACTCTCTCAGCGCATCCTTTATATCATGATCGAGTAGTACATAAGGAAAAATTTATTTTATTTTTTTATTATTATGTTTATTTAATTTTTATTCTTTTTTTTCATGCATTTAAAGAAGAAACAGGAATTCGAACGAGGGTGATTCTGTAAACGTCAGATAATCTTGGCTTCTCGGGCTTGAGGGTGTAAACCAGTAGCTAAAAATAGAAAATAGCACCAAAGGGTTTAGCTTAGGATTCTTCTAGTACTAGAGGCTTTTTTTCAAAGGGAGACCATGAGGGTGGAGAAGTTAGGATTTTCTGGCGTTTACGGAAATACTCTGGGTAGCAATTGTCAAATTTTTTAAATTAAAAATAATTAATGAATTTGAGTTATATGGAATATATAAGAGGTCTTCTTCTAAATGAAAATTAGTATACATTTTACCTTTATATATACATATGTATAGACTGGCCAAATGTATTTTTTCCGAGGACATATAAAAAAAATATGTATATAGTTGGTTATAGACTTGACCAGGGATCTGCAAACAACGGCCAGATGGCCAAATCCGGACCGTCGCCTCTTTTTGCACGGCCCGCGAGCTAAGAATGGATTTCACATTTCGGTATTTCAATATTCATTTGACTGTAAAATCGAGGAGCTTCATCTAACCTTCAAATGAAAGTGATCACAAGCCAAAAGTCAAATTCCATGAAACTCTGATAGAATTTCATAAATGTCTTCCTGATAGATAAGTTCAATTAAAGGGACTCATTGTTGTATTGTGTGAAAAAACATTTTCAAGAATGAAATACCTAAATCACAATACAGATCCACTTTTTCAATCAATTTTGAAAATAGGGAGTACTAAATTTGAACCTCTCTGGTGAAATATTCCCCCCCCACCCCCACCCAAAAAAAAAAAATCCATTCCCATTAAGTAGTAGAGCTGTATTTCAAACAATTGTAGACTGTTATTTTCTATTATTATTTTGATTAATAAATTTGTGAAATCTTGTTTGTTTGTTTTTTGCTTGTTATTTAATCACCTCTATTTAGAAAAATTACCCGAGTTTGTCCCTTGGCCCTTAGAAACAAAAATATTTACTATTTGGTCTTCTACAAAAAATGTTTGCGTGCCCTGGACTAGATGTATAAAAAAAACTTAAATATTTAATTGATATGAAACTTTGACTTCATCTTCAGCTAAAAATATTTCCCACGAAAAACCAATAGATATTTTTAGTTACAAGTGAATTCATGGCGTAGGAAGAGAATCATTCAAATTTCTGCTTACGCAATAAAATCAATTGAATTCGCAACTAAAAAATATTTATTAAAAATAGTAGGATTTCCGTGTGATTTATAGTTGAAGATTAAGGCAAAGCTTTCGAAACTATATTCTAAAATTAATTAAATATAGGTTACTTATATAATTTTTTAATATGCCTACATATATGTATACTAGGCTGATTCATTTCTGCAAAAGTTTTTTTTTTTAGGTGCTCAAGCAAAATATCAATCTGCATATAGAAAAAAAATTCTCAAAGATAGCTCTTAATTCCAATATTAAGTACCTACTTACTATATGAATTTGATTTTTTTTTTCATTTAAAATGCATGTAATTTTTTTTTTTTTTTTTTCAAATTTCTAATGCTCAGCCACATTTCACGATATTGAAAAATGAGTTGTTGTATCTTGTAGGTGATTTAAAATTCTTCAAAATTGCTTTTGGGATTTTTTTTTTATTTTTTATGTAGCTCGCGCTGGTTCACCAATAAGAGCTGTCGAAGTACATTTTTTGAGGAAAATTGTGATTTTTTTATCTTTTAGAACGAACCGCTAAGTATAGGGGGAAAAAATTGACATATATTTAAAGGAAATTTTATCCTTTTCAAAAAAAAGGTTCTTATCCCAAGTTGCTCAGACCAATAGTTTAAGAGTTACAGTAATTTTTATAAGTGAAAATTGAAGAAATTGATAAAAATGTCAAATAATGGTATTTAAATTTAACTTTTCGATTGATCATTTTCACATTTTTAAACATAAAAAAAACTCAAAAACAATTTTGAAGAGCATGGAATCCCTTACAAGATACAACAACTCGTTTTTCAATATCGTGAAATGTGGCTGAGCATTAGAAATTTGAAAAAAAAATACAATTTCTTCAATTTTCAGTTATAAAAATTGCTGTAAATGTCAATTTTTTTTTCCTATACTTAGCGGTTTGTTCTAAAAAATCAAAAAAATCACAATTTTCCTCAAAAAATGTACTTCGACAGCTCTTACTGGTGAACCAGCGCGAGCTACATAAAAAAACCCAAAAGCAATTTTGAAGAGCAATGAATCCCCTACAAAATAAAACAACTCGTTTTTCAATATCTTGAAATGTGGTCGTGCATTAGAAATTTGAAAAATAAAAATTACACATGCATTTTAAATGGAAAAAATCAAATTAAAATAGTAAGTACTTAATATTGGAATTAAGAGCTCATCTTAGGTGAGAATTTTTTTTCTATATGAAGATTAATATTTTGCTTGTGGACCTAAAAAAAAAAAAAAAAAAAAACTTTTGCAGAAATGAATCACCCTAATATATAGGTACTTAAGCCAATTATATAATAAAAAAAAAAAAAAAAACAATGTATACTTATTTACATCAAACAGAAGACTCTGACTCTGATTTATTCCATATAATTCCTGACTTAGGGAGTTTGAATCCCCACCGATCAAGAATAAATTTCCCGTCCAAAAATATATATGAATGGGTTACTAAATGTAATAAAGTAACCACTCTTATTGTTCACCACAGGGATTCGGATTGTCTCTTTGGCGGAGGAAGTGTTCAAGATGAGAGAATGATCTTCGGAGATGGTTCGTTTATTAGAGACACGAGCTCTTTCCCGTCGTCCAATCGCCACCAAATTCTCTCGACAAGTCTGCAAGTCATTCAACAAACATAGGTACCTCACCATAATGAAAGAATCAATTATATATAAATGGTTTGTAACAATGGTATTTTATCTTTAGGAATATATTATAAGAAAGAGATGACTAATTTCTTTAAGAGGCAATTAAATCAATTGTGTTTCTATTTCAATAGACCTATTACGCTTTTGGAAATTAAAAGTTCCAGAATGAGAGCAATAAGAGTCATTTGTATATTGCAGGGGGATAAATTTTCTGGTCATCTTGGTAAATAAAGTGTGTCCTATAATAGCAACAGGAATTTTAAATTGAGCACTATTTGGAAACAATCAAAATCTATAGGAGCCATATTTTTTAATTCTTATCTAGGCAGATTTAACTCTACATGAGAGCAGAACGCGTACAAGTTTGAAATTTTATAAAAATTGTACAGGGTGGGGCGCAGTCACTTCCTTATTTTAAAAAATCATAACACAAAAGGTATTGGGAGTATCGATTTAATTCTTTTTCTGTACACAGGGCTACATTTAAAGTTTTATTTCATTATGTTTTAAAAACGAAATCTCGAAGGTGGCCAACGTCCTCGTCAATAGCCGAATTTTGACATTTCTGTCCACTTTTTCAAGCATATCTATGCCTGTCGGCAATAGCAGCACGAATATTGATTGTCCTTCAGCTAATCTAGGGTCCTTGGACGATTCGTATAAACCAAAGATTTAAGGTAGCTTCACAGGAAATAGTCACAGGGGGCTAAATCTGGCGATTGCGCTGGCCATTGAAAATCGCCCCTAAGAGAGATGAGCCGTTCGGGGAAGTGTTCCCGCAAGAGATTCATGGAAGTTCGTGCAGTGTGATCCGTGGCGCCATCCAGTTGGAACCACACATCCCCTTCGAATTTGGGTAGAAAAAAACTCACCAATCGAAAAAGTGGACAGAAATTTCAAAATTCGGTTATCTCAGTGTATTGACGAAGACGTTGACCACCTTCGAGATGTCGTTTTTAAAACCTAATGAAATAAAATTTTAAATGTACACCTGTATACAGAAAAAATAATTAAATCGATACTGCCAATACTTTTAGTGTTATGATTTTTTAAAATAAGGAAGTCACCGCGCCCCACCCTGTAAAACCTTTGGACCTCAAATGAGAGCAAAAACGTTTATTTAATTTAGATATATATTATGTATAGAGAGAAATTAACAAAACAAAAAGAGCAAGGGGTGATGAAAATAAGAATTAGCTTGATGGACATAACATTACAAGTGCATTTATAATATTCATAATAAAATTTATAGTTTGTACTCGCTCTGCAATCTTGTAGTTTTGTTTAATGAAATTTCCATCATCTGGATAGCAAGTGTAAAATATGGTTGATCAAGATTTTAATGAGGAATTTAAAATTATTGTTGCTATTAGACATCATATATGTACATAAACTGCTTACAAATTGAAATGGACCACTTAAAAAAATTCAGATTTTTTAATGATAATTAATTGTTCGACTTTAAAACCTTAGTTGTTGAATTGTAATGGGTTTTGTGTTAAAAATAACCTAAACGAGTGTTAAAAGCAACAATTTATTTTTTATAAGTCGCAGTGGCTTAGCGAGGGAGGGTGCAATGGGGTATATCATGACCTGGACGCCACTCGCAGAGGTCTCCAAGAGAAACAAGAATATATTAAATTACTATATGTGTTTCTGGAGTGGGGGAAGGAGTGCCAATAAAGTGTCGTGCCCCGAGCGACAGTTATGTCGCTACGCCACTGAGAAGTCGAACAATTAATTACCATTAAAAAAATATGAATTTTTGTAAGTGGTCCACTTCAATTTGTGAGCAGTTAGATTCGATTAGCTTTAAAAATTAAATTATATCATTTGATTTTATATATATGTTGCAGTAAAGCCCAGTTTTTTTAGTAAGAACAAAGGGATTCTTACTAGTTAAAACGAGTTTCACTGAATACCTGTATGGCAACTAGAGTTTACTGATGTTGGTTGAGTTTGATTCAAAGGTCTAGAATCTTCATTTTTGACATTCCGCTTCATTTTGAGTGTTTTTTGAAAAGAAAATGTCCAAAATTACATCCTCTAGAACTTTGCAGTTAATTTTTGACATTTTCGTTTAAAATTTTTTGAAAATAAACAGGCAAAATGAGGCGATTCTAGACCTTTGAACCAAACTCAACCAACATAAGCAAACTCCAGTTCCCACAAAGGTATTCAGTGAAACGCGTTTTAACTATGTAGTAAGAACCCGTTCTTACTAAAAAACGGGTTTTTTACTGAAACATTTATAAAAAAAAATTTTTTTTGTTAAATTTAGATAAGTAGAAAAATTATTTTTCATTAGTTACCCAAAATTGTATATGCATTCAATTGATTTACTTTTCCTTGACTAGAATTGAGGGTACTTTTTAAATATTAAGATTTAATAATATATATTTGACCATCACCGAATAAAGGAACCCTATTATACATTAAATGATTTAAAAAATAACAATTCGTATTTTTTCGTCTTGAGTTAAATTTTCGAAAATATCTAAATTTTTTTTTTTTTTTTTTAGTCTATTTTTAAGAATTTTTATTTTATCTTGTCTTTGTCAAAAGAATTGTTTTCTCATATATTTTTATAAACATACCTCTTTGAGAAGGCTTGAGGCTCTTCGTCGCCATCTAGTAATTCGTGAATGACCATCCCCGGACAGGGGAACCCCAGTAGTGGTGGCTAATCGTCCAAGACGACGCCGACGACGCACTCTCTGATCTGAACGAAGCATCATCATGGATCCATTATTAAAATTCAATCCACGAGAACGTCGACGACGGAAACTTGGTGCTCTGCGGCGGCGAGCCGTCGCTTCTATCCCGTTCGAAAACACCCTTAATTCTTCTATTGACGGCAAGAGGAGAGAAACAATCTCTGGCGAGCTCCAAAATTCAAGTCAATTAATTGTCAAAGGGCATCAAAATTGAAGCATTGCATATCTTGTCAAGACCAAGTGTTTGGATCTGAAATCAAAAAAATAAAATATCCATTATATTAATTATTATTATAATTATAATTATTTTAATTTATTTTTTACTTTACAAAACGCAACAAGGCAAAGCATTGTAATAGTATAGGAAAAAATTGTTGTTTTTGCTTAGTTTTTGACCTATCTCAAAAACAGTTATTTAGTTGTTTTTTATGTTGAGATTAAGAGTATAATAAAGTAAAAAACATTATTTTGTTTTGCAGGATTAGAATTAAATTTACCTGTTTAATGTGTAAAAGAAATAAAATTTTATAAATATATGAGAGATCAATGGAAATTCATGTGGTGTGTTTATTCACGCCAGATTTTTACTTTGCCATACATTGTATGGTCAAGTATTGTAATCGTGCATGATAAAAGTGTGTTTTTTCCTTCTTTTTCGAAATATCTCAATAACGGCTGAAACTATTTTGATTAAAAAAATTGAGCGAAACCATGGCATTTCGCTCTATAAAAAAGCTCTAATAAGTGTACATCGAAAAATATATATTTTTCGAGATAATAATTGTTTTGTCAAAATGTCTGTTAGTTAGTCTGTGCGTTACCAAATTTTGTGGACGACCTAGCACAAAAACTAGTGTGAATATCAAAACCAAATTTCACACGTAGTTTTGGTCCATTGAGATTAAGAGCTGATTAGATTTTGGTGCATATCGAGCCAAAATTAAGGGGGTATGGGGGAAGGGGGTAAAAAATTAAAAATTATATTTTCAAAATAAAAAAAAAAAAAAAAACAAGAAAAATTAAATATACTATAAAATGAACCTATATTAAGGAAAATATTTTTTTTCTGGCGCCAAAATTGGGGGGGGGGGCAAAAAATAAAATCTAGGCCCTTCTACCAAACTACAAAACTCAACCAGAAGTGTATGGTAAAGTCAAGTGGATGGCCACATCAAAACGTGTCAATTTATTTATTTACTTTACAAAAAGCAATAATGCAAAGTATTGTAATTGTGTAGGGAAAAAATGTTGTTTTTGATTAGATTTCGACTTATCTCCCAAACAGTTATTTCAAATATGATATATATGATGTAAAATAAGCGAAATCAAGGACTTAAGGTCTACAAAAAATTCTTAATTGGAGACATCGAAAAAGGTCGGTCGGTGTTAATACGTTAGTTCCAGTGTGAATACAATTTCTTTGGTGCTATATTAAAACAAAAAAAAAAAAAAACAACAATAAGAATTTCAGGACGAAATTTCATATTTAGGCCTAGTTGTTTTATGTTGAGATTAGGAGTTGTGTAATACCTTAGAAATAAATATGCAAAAGGGTCTGGTAATTCACTTGGTGTGTTTATTAACGCCAGATTTTTTTTATTATATAGTATGGATAGAATTTAAATACATATTTTTCGAACCTTATTGACAACTTATTTAATTTCCCAAAGCGATGAGTTATTTCACAAAATAAGTCTCTGTTTAAAAAAAGGCAACATTTAGCCCGATCGTAAATCACAACGCATTTTTTAAATATAGGCTTACAACGTTAAGCTGTTTTGAAATACATCACATATATCAGTCGGTTTAAAAAATTCGGCCAGTTTTAAAATTCAGTTGAAGAAGAATAGAAAAAAGAGACAAAATCTATAAATCAAGATTGACTTTTGCATCGTAGAAACAAAGAGGAGGTGCTGGAATTATTCAGAAGTTGAATCTGAGTCGAACGTATTTTTTAAGCCGGGTCTTAAGAGATAGAAGTTTTCATGATTCTAGAAAGTTAAGATAGATAATTTTAGTTTTTATCTAGACATAAAGTCTTGAACGAATGCCTTGCTTAGATTTGTCACTAATTTAACTGCGGGGGGAGAGGAATGGGTGAATGTTTGGATTTGGCGAAAATGAAACTTTAGAGAGGATTAGTGTTTTTATCTAATTAGAACTTATGGGAGTTCAGGACAGCTTATCTATCTGGTTGATCTTCGAAAAAATCTTTTCTATTTCTGCATAGTGACAACGTCTGCTTACTAAATTTTTTAATAAAAAAAATGGTTAATAATGAGGTTAATTTTGAATAAAAATCTTTGTTTTGATAATATTAATAAAAAGAATATAAATTTTTTCTCGTTATAAAAAGATTTATTTAACACAAAAACGATTTCAAGAAATAGAGTTGGAATTCTACACTAGTGCTTTTGGTCAAATCTATTGAAAAATATATCATTCGATTCATAAAAGTTGAATTATTGATCTGTATAAATTTGTATAGAAGTTATTAGAAGTTAGCTTTAAAAGTTCGGCCCATGTTAAAAGGACAATTTTCAATTAATTTATTTCTCAGTAATGGGACAGACGATCAACTTCAAATTTCGGGAATAAATATTTAATACATCAATGATTCGATGGTAAAATTTGATAATTTTCTTATAAAAATTATAAATAGTCTCGAACCTCCTTAAACCATGTATCTATCATCTATTAGGAAGAAAAAGACGGAAACGATACTATGAAGGACCAGGGGTCAAGGGTACTAGTTAAGGCCGAATCTTCAATCGAAACGATTAAGAAAAACTTAATTAAAATTTATAGTTAATTATAATAAAATAAATATCGGTAAATATAATAAAATATTTAGCTTGGATGAGAATTTAAAATTTTTTCAATTTTAAAAATAAAACTTAGGATTTTCATTAAAATTTAGCAAAGTTTAATGTAAGAGTTTTACTAAGATCAAATAATGAACGAGTTTTTTATTAATAAAATAAAATAATAGCCATTAGGCATAGTTTCCACGTTTTATTTCTTTCTTAATTTCTTGTTTCCATTTTTTTTTTTTTTTACTTTTTCTTGTTTAATAATATTAGTGTTATTATTTTTCTTTAGCTTTGTTTTTGTCGTCTTTTCTTATTTGACCCTTTTACTTTCACTTATTTTAATGATAATCGTTAAGATTCTTGAATGTAGTTCAACTTTTTTTCTTTTAATTTTCTATTATTGGTCCTTTTAAAACTTTATTTCCAATTTAATATCAACAGGTAGTATACTAAAACCCAAGAAGATAATTATGAAATTGTAAGATTTTTTAAAATTAAGAAAATGATCTTTTGAAGAATTTTATTAAGAGTATATTATATCAGTAAATAATTTTAAAAGAAAGTATAAAAATTTTACTGTAAAATTTAACTTAACGATATATTTTTAGGTCATGATTCATCATCAGTTATCAGTGATGGTCATTTAGAGGCCGTTGATAAAAAAATAAGCAATTTTAAATTTAAATGATTTTTTCTATTTATAAAAAAGATGAATAATATTTCAAGAAACAAGAAAAAATTGTCTTATTCGGGATTCGAACACTGGACCTTTGTGAGTATCTAGTTACTTCCATAAAATGTAAACATATATATCGTGTATTTATGATATACTTATAAAGCAAATTTAAATAGTTATGCTTTTTGAGAAAAATTAATAACTAATTTTTTTATGAGGAAATATGTATTTAAACATATCTTATTATATTAAACGAGCAATTCTTGTATATATATAGAATCGGTTTCTCGTAAAACGGCTCTAACTATTTGGATGAAATTCACTGTTTAGGAGCGTTTTGTGTTGACAATTCGATCTGTCACGGTAGTCTCATCTTCGGCTAAATTGTTTTTGATGGGTTTTTTGTTCATTGAAATAATTATTCACAGGTGGTTGGTTGTCTCGATAAAAATGTATAATTGCATTTGTATTTAATTTCCCTTTAATAAATAATTGGTTTTTAATTTTAAATCCCACAAAAAGATCATTACAAATATTATTATATATTAGAATTTGCAAATTTGATTAATTGAGGGGTATTTTTATTGAATATTAAATTATTAAAAATAATATTAATATATTACTTTGAACTAAAGCAAAAAATTACCAAGCAACGCTCGGTGTTCCAGGTACTTTAATTTAATGTAATAGTATTCTAATTTAATTTCATTTAGCCATATATGTATAATGGATTTGGATTTAAATATTATTAAATTGCTATTAAGGTAAATTGAACTGGTGTTAAT
Organism: Forficula auricularia; assembly: GCA_024734495.1. NCBI lineage: Eukaryota > Metazoa > Arthropoda > Insecta > Dermaptera > Forficulidae > Forficula > Forficula auricularia. Next base: position 219,584 of record JALMQS010000624.1, on the reverse strand, counting down.
AATAATAATACTTAACAATTAATAATAAAATAAAATAAAAATAAGCAATGATAATAAGATAAAAATAAATAAATTTTATCTTATAAATTGTTTTCGAAAACTTATAAGTTACGATTTCCACCATGAACATTTTACCTTAAGAATTTAATATTTATTGACGAAATGGTATTATATATAGACAGTGGGATAATGAATGGCTGTCCAAAAGGTGCGCTTGGTCAAAAAAAAGGAATTGAATCAGCAGGAGTGCAGACAGAGATCGGACGGTGGAATCGTTCTTTTTCTCGCTTAGAGCGAACTGATCAAGGTGATGGTACAGTCGAGCCCAAGAGGCTGTCCGCCGCCCGAGGCCCGAGGCTCAGGAAGCGAGCCTATTCTACACCTCAACCTGAAAACATTGATCACCAGGGGAAGCGGGGGCATTTCTCTTTTCGTATTGCTTTTTAAAAGGTCTTGTCCAAGGTATCCTATCCGCCGCTTGCGGGAGGAGATGAACGAATATTCAGGAAACAAGTTAATCCAGTTGAAATCAGTTGCCACTTATTCGAGAGTTTTCTGCTCCACGTGGCCTGTTATCGATTTATTTATTTATTCACTTTTATTTTCATTTAATATGAATCAGGTAGATAGATTATAAGAATTGCAACTATTTCAATATGGCCCATTGCTAATATTATAAACATTGTATATATAAATAAGTAAATGTAAATATATAGATATATTCCTCCATAAATTTTTATCAGAAGAGTTCCGACTCAAAATAGTAGTCAATTAGTCAGTTAACAATTTTTTTTTTTTTTTTGAAACATATTATTTAGATATATAGCTGTTAAGGCTTGCATTTTTGTGATTAAATTTATTAAGAGTTGAAATTTTGTTTAAATCAAATATATTCCTCCATAAATTTTTATCAGAAGAGTTCCGACTCAAAATAGTAGTCAATTAGTCAGTTAACAATTTTTTTTTTTTTTTTTTTTTTTGAAACATATTATTTAGATATATAGCTGTTAAGGCTTGCATTTTTGTGATTAAATTTATTAAGAGTTGAAATTTTGTTTAAATCAAATATATTCCTCCATAAATTTTTATCAGAAGAGTTCCGACTCAAAATAGTAGTTAATTAGTCAGTTAACAATTTTTTTTTTTTTTTTGAAACATATTATTTAGATATATAGCTGTTAAGGCTTGCATTTTTGTGATTAAATTTATTAAGAGTTGAAATTTTGTTTAAATCAAATATATTCATCCATAAATTTTTATCAGAAGAGTTCCGACTCAAAATAGTAGTCAATTAGTCAGTTAACATTTTTTTTTTTTTTTTTTTTTTGAAACATATTATTTAGATATATAGCTGTTAAGGCTTGCATTTTTGTGATTAAATTTATTAAGAGTTGAAATTTTGTTTAAATCAAACATATTTAAAGTGAAACTTCGATTAACCGACAGGACTGGGACAGTGCCGGTTAATCGAATAGACGGATACAGTAAACGTTTAACAATAACCCACTTCACTCAACGATTGATGAAAATGCACGTTTACTTTGCTACGTTTCGATCGGGTTATTCTCCGATCGTTCTCAAGTATGAAATGTAAAAGTATGAACGAACGTAGAACAAGCCGATAGAAACGTCGTACTTGTATTGTATTATTTGTTTGTTGTTCAATAAATAATTATGTGTGATTTAAACAAAATTTCAACTCTTAATATATTTAATGAGATTTTGACTTATTTGAAGCAACTTCTGACTCTATTTATTCCATGCTGACTCTTGAAATTGTCTAATAAATATCCCACATCACAAGTCCTTCATTAGCCAGGCAAAATACTCTAATTTCGCTTTCTTTCCTCTCAGCCTTTAAAATACGTATCTTTACGAGTCTTAACGAATGGTCTATCAAATGAGCTCTTCTATTCCTCAAATCTTTCTATAAAGTTCTCTTATCACTGGTCCTGGTGATAACTTTATTTTTAATTTGAAGGGTTTTCTGAAAAAGTAGCAGTGATTTATCGTAAATCAATAATAGATTATGCACCTTTTAAAAAATAATATAATGCCCTCTCTAAAAGCAGGTTATTGACAAAAACCCTACCGGAAGATTTTAAAATATACCTATTTGATATGACTTTTTTTGTAGAATTAATTATAATATATGGAGGAGCTTGCTTACCTACAAGATAGCCTCTAAGTGATGTTTGAAACTAAATAGATATTAAAAAAAAAATATGTAATTTTTCGGAATATTTTGAGAAAAACACTTGTTTCTATAGAAATTCTTTATTATTATAAAATATAAGCTCAAATTTTAGATAGTTAAAGCATTCGATATATAATATATATTTATATAAAGTACCCCCCCCCATTTTATTCACTTTAAAAAATTAGAAGAGTTTTTTATTAATTTTTTGAAGTTATAAGAATTGACCGTTTTTATTTTTAGCATATAAAATGCTAAAATGCAACAATTTTCAACCCCTCCCCCTGGGAACCCCTGTTTATATAACCGAAGGCTTAGTCATTCTTTGATTTATTCTTAAGATTAATAGCTGTTTATAAAGCACAAAAGAGCTGCAATTTGCAAGACAATATTTTTTGTAGTTTGTTTTCAAATACATCTACCCTAGACCCACCCTGTGGTGAGCATTTAATCCATTAAGTTACAAGACATCAACTCACTTTATTATTATTAAACAAATTAATGGGCAAACCTTTAGGTGTTGAGTTATATTTGATATATATATAAAAAAAATAAATAAATAAAAACCTACTGGAGTATAAGGCTTTTAACGACTTGTATCGTATGGAAGGCAGAGCGCAAGTCTTCTTTTTAATTACCCAATTAATATTAAGATTTTTTTTGTTCTTACTTTTTCCTTTTTGACATTGGCCTTGAGTAAATATTCATTTTAAACAAAAGTAATAATTTTCCCAGACAAATACAGATTTCACTATAAAGACAGTCCAGGCGCGATCAGCTAAAATACAAAATTTTAAGATTAATTGAAGAAATACGCCAAACGAAATAATAAATTACAGACGAGGTTACGCTGAGTCGACTGATAAACTTCATTCATAAATAATTGAATTCAAAACTTAAGAATTTGTCTAAATAGATTAAAATGATATGCTTAATATCTTATATTAAAAAAAATATATATATATTTGATAGATGGGAACATATTTTTGTAAATCACTACAATTTTCTGAACGACTAAAAACTTCATAAAAAGACTTTTTTGTATTTGCTGAACTTTTTTTATTTGCTACAATTTAAATAAAGTTTCATTCTAATTGGATAATGGTAACATGAAGTTTTGAAAAAATGTAATTTTTTGCAAAAAAAAAATCGCAGTTTTCCCTTCATAAAATGAAAACCACTCATTCTAGAAACTTGATTCCATTTTCCATGACGCTTTTGAGGGTTCGGATCATATCCTGTCCGGAAAATATAGAATATTTATAAATCTAAGAATTTTATCAAAAAAGTGGTCCAAGTAAACGTTCAAGTCAACAAAATTTCCTAGACAATGAGATAGGAATCATGTTTTTAGGATGAGTGGTTTTCATTTTATGAAGGAAAAACTGCGATTTTTGGCAAAAATCGCGGGGGTTGTTATTTGACAGGCGCTAGTACCGGTTCTACTGAACCTAAATAGATTAAATTTTTATCATTTTACGCATAATTTAAAGAGCTTTAATTTATCTAATAGATATCTTTTTGATTTTAGAGTTATTCAAGAAAAACTGAAAAAACTCCGAAATTTTCTCATTTTGAGGCGCGTAGAAAAATTTCCACAACACAGATTTGGGGGGAAACTTTAGGTTAGTAATATTGGAGTATCAATAAAGGTATTCCAGCAATAAAATCTTTACGGAGAATTATTTACTGTTAAAATCGTAATTTGCCTGGACTATTAAGCATTATATTTTTTTTTTTGACAGTCGACTCAACGGCAGCCTGTATTTTGATTTTTTACTATATATCTTAAAAAATATGTGAAATTGTAAGATTTCAAATACGAAAATTTATAATAATTACATTCTACAGATAGTGTAGCGAAAATAGAAACGTTGACCCGCTCATCATAAGGGCCACAACAGTGAGTGTTTCTCATTTGCCTTAATGCAACGAAAACGAAACAATGGCCCTCATGTTGAGCGGGTCGTTTCTGTTTTTGCAGCACCAACTAACTCTACTGTAAATATTTGTAATATTTTTTCTTCATTTTAAGTAGGTAAAAGATAGCGTTACGATTTAAATCACTCATAATAATTATAGTATTCAAATTTGAATACACTAGTAATGAACCTATGTACCTTATTATATTATTTTCTATACATTGAAATTTTCATATTCAAAAAAAGACAAAATTAACAAGTCAGATAAATTGATTTATAAAGAAGTTAGAAGTATGTCTCTTGGAAGACAATAGATATTTTGAAATAAAAACTACGTAATATATGACCTAACATAGTCTAGAAGTCTTTGTGAATCGTTCGATTTAAATCCAATTAAAACTAATTTTGTTCCGAATGATTAAACATCTTATCTAATAATTTTTCGATTAATTTATTAATCTACTTAAAATACATTTCTTTAACATGGTAATAATATGCCAATGTATTGAATATTTATATTTTCAAGCTATTATAAGTTACTGGATTATAAATAACCAGCTGCGAAGCCCACCTTCGGCATCTTGACGTAGTGGGTTTTAAAAGAATAATTTAAATTTCCTAATTTTAATAAATTTTATTTGTCATGAACTATTAGTGGGTTTTAGAATTAAAAAAAATCACGTCGGCGTCGTCCTGCAAGCCGATTATAATAAGTAGAGATATAGATGGATAGATAAATAAGGCAAATAAATATTTTTAATAAGACTTAATTAAGAATCTTGGGTAATAATTCATTAATCTAAAACACAGTGTTTGGTAATATATGTGAACATTTCTTTATTTTAAATTGGTAAGACGGAAGAAAATTTATTGAACTATATTATTTTATGTCTTGTTTTTTTAATGAATAATTGGATGTTTCGGACACCTTCAACCATTCTCAGTACACTTTCAATTTATAGAATTATATGTTGATTCTTTATATTATATACCTTAAATATATAGTATGGGGGATTTTCTTTAGAATAGACAAGTAATTTTTCAAATAACACTGTTCGACAAAAATTAAACAAAAATTTCCCCCTTTAAACCTAACAATGGATTCCAGTAGTTTTATACGCTGATTATCATGCAATTTCCCGATTTTTTACAACACATCAGAGTTTTGAGATATTATCGGACAAAATGACGAAAAAGGCCATTTTGGCCTATTTTCCAGTCCCATTAAATATTAAACTGCAATATTTGAAATCAAAATATTTTGTTGACTTAATAGAAAACGGCTTCCTCTTTGATTTTCAAATTACCACTTGTTTTTTACCTCAATTAGAACTCGAGTTATAACTAAAAAAACTAAGACCTTATGTTTTTATCTATGATTATTATCCTTTATAACCACGTAGTTTTAGTTTTTTAGTTATAACTTGAGTTCTAATTGAGCTAAAAACAAGTAATAATTTGAAAATCAAAGAGGAAACTGTTTTCTATTAAGCCAACAAAATATTTTGATTTCAAATATTGCTGTTTAATATTTAATGGCCTTTTTCTTAATAAAAAATCTGTCGTGTTGTAAAAAATCGGGAAATTGCCTGATAATCAGTGTATAAAACTCTACTGGAATTAATTGTTAGGTTTATGAGGAAAAATTTTTGTCGAAAAGTGTAATTTTTCGTAAAAAAAAATTTCGCCAAATTCCTCGTCTGTGTAGTTTTCATTTATGTTTTAAAATACAAATTAAAAATTTTTAATCTTTAATTACTTCTATTTTCTATCAATATAGCCTATATGCTGAGAACGCTCTCGAAATATTTGGAATAACCATTTGAAAATCAAAATAAATTACTGGAAAGAAGCAAATTCAGTTTATTTATCCTAACAATAAAAAAGTAATATTATTATTAATTTTTTTTGCAACGAAATTTTCTCTGGAGAGAGACGGACTGGTAGAAATTTTAATTGAAAGTAATGGAAGGCAGCCCAGAGGTAGTGAGAAGAAAAAAATTAACACGTATAAAATAAGGTGTAATTTATTGGAATCCTTCCTCCTTTCCTTTCAAACCGACGTTTCGGAGGATTTTTCCCTCCTTCTTCAGGGTTTCAAAGGGTCAATGAATGAAACAAATAAAATGTTTCCCCGTGGAGAGAAGAAGGAAACATTTTATTTGTTTCATTCATTGACACCTTTGAAACCCTGAAGAAGGAGGAAAAATCCTCCGAAGCGTCGGTTTGAAAGGAAAGGAGGAAGGATTCAATAAATTACACCTTATTTTATATGTGTTAATTTTTTCATTCCTCACTACCTCTGGGCTGCCTTCCATTTTCAATTATAATTATTATTAATAAATAAATTTCTAGTAAATTATTAAAATATGGAAGATGATTCTTAGGTTGAATAAAAAAGACGCTAAAAAAGTGAAATAATCTGGAAAACGAAGGCGAGTGATTGGCATAGGCCACGTGTTCGCGACTACAACCATGTGTTCCTTCCTTTATTTAAGTCGGAAGGTTATTCTGGGCTTTTGAAACCGTCAATTCGTACGAGCGGCTGAGAGGCGCCTGCTTGGGTAGACCAGAGAAGGAATTTAGGAGCTAATTCAGCTTTTGCAGGCATATTCAGAAATAATTGGAAAGATTTGGTTTTGCCGAGAGTAGCAGAGCTGTTGATTCATAAAGAGAAATCAATGAGGTTGTCTTCAGCTTGATGAAAATAAACATATACATATATTATATAGTATACCAGGTGTACCGGAAAGTCATTACCGGTTTTTCTAACAGATGTCGCTAGGCTTAAGTATGCAATGTTATGATTTGACACATATGCATTTTATTCTACTGACATCAAGCTTCAAAGCTATACATGTTATATTTTGCGAAAGTAACACCTTCATAGATTTATACCTCTTTGAAAATGTCAAGTTTCATGTCTGAAAACGTGCATTTGCGGCACGCATTACTTTTCTTATTTAATCAAAAGAAAAAAGCCGCTAAAAGTCATCGTTTGCTGGTAGAAACTTACGGTGAGCATGCTTTAACCTTAAAAACATGTGAGGTGTGGTTTCGAAAATTCAAAAGTGGTGATTTCGATGTGTAAGATAAAGAACGTTCTGGTAGGCCAAAAAAGTTTGAAGATGCGAAACTACAGGAGTTATTGGATGAAGACCCAACCCAAACTCAAAAACAATTGAAAAAACAATACACCGACAACAAATGATCAATTTGAACCACGCATTGATCGAAAAACGTCCAGAATGGGCCCGAAGACACGGTAAAGTGATTTTACAACACGATAACGCGCCGTCTCATAAAGCAAAACCGGTCAAGGAAGCGTTGAAAGCACTTGAGTGGGACATATTATCGCACCCGCCGTACTCTCCAGACCTTGCCCCGTCCGACTATCAACTTTTCGCATCGATGGGACACGCGCTTGCAGAGCAGCACTTCGCCAATTTCGAAGAAGTTAGAAAATGGCTCGATGAATGGTTTTGCTCAAAGGACAAACAGTTTTTTTGGGATGGCATCCATAAATTGCCAGAAAGATGGGCAAGTTGTATAGAATCAAATGGCCAATACTTTGAATAAATAAATTTTCCATTTTCTTAAAAATTACGTAGTTTTTTTTCGAAAAAACCGGTAATGACTTTCCGGTACACCTAGTATGTGGTAGGTTGTGGTTATAAAAAACAAAATAAATTGCCTAAGTTCAATTAAAGACCATTTTCCTGTTTGTTATTTTTTATATTTGGTTTTACTTTACTATATGAAGAAGTAATTGATGTTTTATTTTTTTGAAATATCTCAAAAAAGGCAAAATTATTTTAATTAAATTAAGCAAAGCGTTAAGGTATTTAAAAATGCTTATATATAGTTATAATGAGCACAATAAAATTTCCGAAAATATTTTCGTGAATGGGTTCGTGTTTCCGTGATTATTACAATACTCAATAAGATAATATTAAAACACAATTTCATATACGGGGTGTTTCAGGAGGAATGGTAAATATTTTAGGAGGTGGTAGTATAGACGAATTGCAATAAAAAAATCCCATATAACATGTGTCCAATTTTTATTGAGTACAGAGATACAGCTGTTACAAACTTAATTAAAGCAAAGGCAATGAGGAGGTTCAAAGTTGATTTTCAAAAAAAAAAATTGGACACATGTTATATGGCATTTTTTATTGACTTTTGTATATACTACCGCCTCCTAAAATATTTACTATTCCTCCTGTAACACCCTGTATAGTGTTTTATTTTGAGATTAAGCTTTGACTAGAGTTTGGTTGAAATCTGGATATATGCATTCTTGACGTCTTTTTTAAAAAATAATTAATATCTCTTAAAATTAAATTTTTACGATGATTACTAAACAAGGCTTTTTGTAATTTTGTAAGCTTTAAGACAGACATTTCGTTTATTTTATTTTATTTTTCTTATTAGTTTTAAGCCTTTTTGAAATATTAAAAAAAAGTAAGCAGCAAAAACAAAAATAAATAAATAAAAAATTGAACGAAATCACTGTCTTAAGGCTTACAAAAAGCTTTATTTAGTAATTATGGTAAAAATTAAATTTTAAGAGATATTAATTATTTTTTTAAAAAAGAAAGATATATTCTGAAATTTTATTTGCACGAAATTTTCTCAGGAGAAAGATGGACTGGTAGAAATCTCAATTTAAAGTAATGGAAGACAGCCCAGGGATTTTAAACACTGCTGTGGAGAGTGGAAGGAATCATTTTATTTGTTTCTTTCATTGACCCTTTGAAACCCTGAAGAAGGAGGGAAAAATCCTCCGAAACGTCGGTTTGAAAGGAAAGGAGGAAGGAATCCAATAAATTACACCTTATTTGGATGTGTTAATTTTTTCTTTCCTCACTACCCCTGTGGGCTGCCTTCCATTACTTTCAATTGAGATATTCTAAAAATTTTCACAATTTTAAGTATACTTTCGTAAATTAATATCATCTAAAAATGGCCATCCCACAGGATCATTTTAATGTTAATTAAATTTAAAAATATTTAGCCTAATTCTATATAATGAAATTTTTACAGAGATATTTCACACACCATAATAAATAAATATTTCTTAATTTTGACCCCACAAAAATACAGTTTATAATAATCATCTGATTAAATGACCAATTGGGTTCTGTTTCTCGTTTGTACGGAACCTTAAAAAACTACCTAAGCAGGCATAATAAATAACAACTGCGTTAAAGACGAGATTTTTTTTTTAAATGTTTGTGTATTGAAATTCACATGAATATAATCGAAGCGGGATCAGGTTGTTTCCGTTGGATTCCTCTATACTTATTAAACATAATTGTTCTTTTCAGTGCAACATGCAAACCAAATGAATACTTCATATGAATAATATAATAAATGGATTATACTCGAATAAATGCCAACAGTTTAACGATAATCCACTTTATATATCGTGTAAGAGTGCATATGTAGTTGTGTTTAATGATTTTTTTGTTTAATAGGGATATTGATTTTTTTTTAATATACTAACTAGGTTCCCTGATACAAGGCCGTGCATAAATTTAATAATTGAAGAAAAATGTTTCATACTAATTTCTCATTCAATTTACAAAATCAATTGCAAACCATGACCAGCAATAAAATAACATAATTTAATGATGATATAAAAAGAATAAGATAGAAAACTCAATATATATATGTGTATATTATATACACTCAAAGCCTCTTCATATAATTGTTTCTAAATATAATTAATTTTATAATGGCAATTTATTTTCGTCTCAATTATTAACCATAACTGCTTCAAGAATAGAAGAATCCTCCTCCGGCTCCACAAGAAACATCGACTCCGACCTCCTACATAATCTCTGGTACTCTCCTTCTTTCTCTTGACTTTAGAATTGTTCTACAGTCTTGTTCCATTATTTATTTATTACAACTTTTGGCCTTCAAAATCAGATGTTTCATTTTGGCCATCATTTATATAGATTGAACATTATATTTACAATTTTGATAATGCAGAAAGAAAGAAAAAAAAAATAAAGAAAATTTATCATAAAACGAAAATTTTAGAAATGAAATATGTTGAATAGTTTTATTGGTAAAATTTCAGGTAAATCTTTATTAATTTAATCTGATATCTAAACTAAAAATTAATTAAATTAAACCTAAAGTTACGTATTTAATCAGAAAGCTCTGATTTGTTTTGGAAAATAATCCGTAAAATTTACCCAGTAATGATAGTTTATTATTAATAAGTTACACTTTTAGTAACTCATCGTAATATCATTAAAGTTATGATAACGTAAACTAAATTCATTAGTAATTTTGGCTCAATTAATTCCGAGGGGTGCGCCGCGACCTAATATCGTGTACACCTACTTCCACTTTAATTTCCAAGTAAAAGACAATAGAATAAGGGGCATATCTAATGAATTCCACTCTCGGGTCACCCCTCGATTAATTCTATTCTCATGTAGATTTTTTTTTTACAAGAAGAAGTTGAACCAAAAAGGTACAACCTCTCTAGTCCGTGGTGGACCCTTGCATTGTGAAAATAAAGAGAGATTTAGGGATTGGGTCTGACTCGAAGGTATCTGTGGATGGTTAAGTTATCAACGTATTAATCAAAGTACAACTTATACTAATAGTTAAATTATTATTTGAATTGTTTTTTACTAAAGTTTACATATATTTGGCGTGATAAAAATAGAAACATTGACCAGTTCAACAACAGAAGCGCGGAGGTGTTGAGAGGATTCATGATTTTATTTTTGTACTATTTATTTGTTGGAGAAATGCGGGAAAAAGGGAAAGGCCCCTCGATCAACAAATTGAAAGGAATGTAAAAAAATTTGTTTTTGATTTTTATAATAACTATCGAAATAGGTACCTATACTTAAAGAAATTGGATTCAAGTCAAAATGGAAGTCTTGTATTTTAAAATAATAACAAAAAAGGGTCCCTAACAAGGTACGAATTATTTTCTTAATGAAATTTTTTTATATTTTATACTTACATAAAATAAAAATTCGTTCATTTTTGAAGTTTTTTAAAGCACCTTTTATTACAGAATTTTTTCACAATTTTTAAAAAGGGCTCTAATTAATGATTTTGGTAAAATAAATTGTCATAGGACTAGACGAGATAGGTAATTAATATCTCCAAATAAAATGATTTTTAGATTGAATATCAGAATAAGTTTGTATTTTCAGTCTTTGTATAGGGATACAAACGATACATGGATGTTTCAATAGTAAACATCGATGTTCATTATTAAAAACCATCGATGCATCCATGTTTTTCTATGAGATGTTTTTTACATTGACGTTCCATGGTTCCAAGAACAACAATGAAACCGTGTGACAGGGAAACGGCGTTCAAAACTATTATTTTTAAATTCAGTTAATAAATAAATTACTCTGGTTTTCGAAAAAAGTCTATTATGAGAATCTCATAATAACCTTCTAATAAAAAATTAACAACTTAAATCGTATTATACCAAAAAAAAACTAAGGATGATACGATACATCGATGTTTTTATATATATCGATGTATCGATACATCGATGTGTTTTTGCGATGTTTGCATCCCTATCTTTGTAGTCCACTTCAATTTTTTAATCAAAATCTTGAAGAGCCGTTTTTTGGGAAATTTTGAAATTTTTTGAGTTAAAAAAAAATAATTATTTTTTACTTTTTGGAGGATCATTTTTAAATAAGCTATTTTTTTAATATATTTGTTTCGTCTTTGAAATTTGAGATGGAGAAAAGGGTATTAGATATATACAAAATACCCTGTATTAACTTATTTTTCGATATTTTGTACATTTTCTATTATGTTTATTTATGTTTGATTTCTGTAGGCTTTGTATTATATTAATTTATTTTTTTGATTTTCTGTACAACTTGTATTATGTTTATTTATTTTCAGTTTTGATTTTTTCCACATTTGTGTTATATTAATTTATTTTTCCGACTTTCTGTACATTTTATGTTATGTTTATTTATTTTTCTGATTTTTATACACGTTGTATTATATTGATTTATTTTTTGATTTTCTGTGCATTTCGAATTGTGTTTATTTATTTTCTATTTTTTCTATTTCGCATTGTATTTGTTTATGGTTGGTTTTGCATATTTTGGGTTGGATCTGTGAATTATCTGGTTGTTTTCTCGGATTGTCCATTTGTATAACAAATTGTTCAGAACAAATAAAGAATCTATCTATCATACAAACTACCCTTTAACTAACTAATAGCTTGTAAACCTTGGAAATTTCATTTTTTTATATTAATTACCAAAATTGATTGATTGTTTTGTCATCGTATATGTGAGAAATTCAAAGAAAAGCGGCTTATTAGAAGTGGGACAAAATTCGATTACAAGATTCTACCAAAACTGAAAGGGGAAGCAAATTAATTAAAAGCATGTAATAATAATAATAATAATAATAATATCGATAATAATAATCAACCAAATAGATTTTATGGATCGAAATTAAATGTCAAGTTAGAATGAAGTTAGTGAACGATAAAATTGAAAATCGAATGAATAATAATGAAACGGTGGTAATTTCTGTTTGGAAACAATAATCGATTATCCCGGGAAGAAAAACAACAAACTATATCCCGAATGGAGACAACTCCACAACACCTCCCTTGGCCTAGGCTTGCGCGTTTCGCCTAAACTTGGATGGACTTGGATCGATATCCTCTCTCTCAGGATATATAGCATATAGCAGTAGCTAAGTGACGCAAGTGACTTACTTACATGGGAGAAATGCAGTTGCATCTATTTTATGACTTAGTGCAGGAATAAAAGGTGCTCTCGAACCCTATTAGCCATTAATTAACCTCTTATTTGTGTACTTGTCTAGACTTGACTTTCCAATAGAAAGAAATACAATAACTTTTTTTTTATCTTGCAAATAGGTTGAATGTCGAGTCAATAAATAATTGAATTCTTCCTTATACAGAATATTCAAATGAAAGGAAAACCATTCATGAAAGTAAAAAGCATAGATTTTATTAGAAATTGTTGATTTTTAACATGATACACTTAAATAGTATAATAAAAATTGGTACTTTCACAAGAATAAAATGAAGGAATTTTTTTTTAATTTTTAGAAATTGATTAAGTCTTAGTTTTTTTAAGGAATAAATCAAAGAATGTGTTTTCTGCTTGATATTTCTAAGACATTTTTTTATTTATACTTTGGTCTATCTATTATTTAGATCGTTTTGGGTTTCAACTACAGTCTAATTTGTAAAATTGTAAAATTTATTTTAGGGTAATAAAAGGGTAATCAAAAGTAGTTTAGATTAAAGAGAACCATTGACAAAAATATTCTAAATTAATAATAAATATGAGCTGCTCTCCGGGATGCCTACGTTGCAGGCAATTATTAGCAAGACTGCCTTTTTTTTAGGAATAGTAAAAACTGAACCCCATTAGTGTCGCTATTATGTCTGCCGGTAATGAATTTTTTCACTTTTTGCTTAGAAATGTCTGAAAGTGTGAACAAAATATTATCCAGCTATGATTTTTTTCTGTCTGAATTCCAATACCTAAAATAACGTATAAAGAATATTCTGATGTCAATCAAATGTTTGTATTTCCAAAAGTATTATGCTGATTAGACTTTCGGAGTTTAGATTAAATCGGTGGCTGATCACTAAATCACCAAATCACTAAAATTAGCGAGTACTATACTGAGTTTTCAAAAAGCTTTCACTTTTTTCTCAAATTTTATAGGATAAATAAATATCATTTAATCGAATGAAACTTATATTTGATTTATAGTTTTATTATAAATAAAATAAATAATAATTTTGATAGGAAGAATGATTAAATATAAAATTAGGTTACATATAATTCCTAAAGTGGAATATTCTCGAATAGCGGGAAAGCAAAAAGCAAAACAAACATATCCCCAGTAGTTGAAGCAGTGCCAAGAAAAGTGTAAATATTATATAAATACATAACACAAATGAGTAAGATATGTTTTCATTTTTTTATTATAAATTCTATGATAAATGATTGAGGAAAGTGTATTGTCATTTTTGTAAACAATAACATTTATTAGATGAATAATGATGAATGAGATTATTCATCTGTACTTTAAAAGTTTGATTAATAATTATAAATTTTCAAGTTTAAAATACGCCAAGTAAATAAAAAAATATTATTGAAGGAGGCAATAAAAGAGTGTCTTCTGCTGGAATTTTAAATTTTATTTATTTATAACGAGACTATAGTTTCGATAGCTTTGCCCTCTTCATCAGTCTATTACAATGGATTCACAGGAATAATTATGAATTGTACTGAGTTTCATGAATTCATAAATTAATTCCGTGTGAATACATTGTAATAGACTGATGAAGGGGCAAAGCCCTCGAGAGATATAGTCTCGTTATAAATAAACAAAATTATAATTCCAGCAGAAGTACACTCGATTTGGTCTCGCTACAATCCTATAGAACTTGACTATCTCGGCAGAAAAACTTTCAGATTTAAAAAAAAATATTAATTTAAAATTAAATAACTGGGAGATTTTAATTTGCCGATGGTAATAGATTCAAATTTTCTTAGAAAATCATAAGATGTGTCATTTATTACAGCGATTCTTAACAGGGGGGCCGCGAAAATATTGAGTTGAGCGCATAGGTAAATTTGACCCAAACAGACAGACAGACAAAATTACAAGTTGAATAAAACAGTGTAAATTTTTTTATAAGTCTAGGTTTACAATTTTTTTACTATAGCAAAAATACTTTCATTTGAAAATATACCCCTTTTTCAAGGAGTTATTACTGACAATCTGATGAAGCATTTTTTGTTCATTAAAAAACGTTAAAAAATATACATATATAAATGTTATGTTAAGTTCTGCTTTTTGATTTATTTATGAATTATTGTTAAATTTGAGTTTTTTTTGTACGAGTAATTAAGAGTATGTTACCTAATGGTGGGGGGGGGGGTACTGGCCGCGAAAATATTTTAGTATTTTAAGGGGGCCGCGAATATACTTTCGGGTTTTAAGGGGGCCGCGACTAATAAAATGTTAAGCACCACTGATTTATTAGATCCGATAGAATGGATTATTTTTAATTATATGTCAGAAGGGTTGTTTTTCCCCCTCCTCGGAGTGCGAACCCCTGCGTAGCCAAATTAATTAATTATTATTATTCTATTCATAATTAAGTACCTGGCCACCGAGCGATGCTCGGTAGCTTTTTGCTTCAGTTAATAGCTATATATTAATCCCCGAAACCCCATCACTTCACCCCACCTCCTGCACCCCACCCCATCCGGCACCTACACCCCAATGTTGACGAAAGTTCGTTCTGGTGCAAAAATGTTTTCGTTGATTTTGGGTTTTTTTAGCTTCAGAACTTAGGTTCGAAAATATAGAAAAATCAAATGGTTATGGGTCATTTTAGCCGATGATATGAAATTCGTACACAAGTTTGTATTAATAAGAAATACCTCTAGGCTGAATTTCAGCTTTCTGGTTCAAACCGTTCGCTGACAAAAAATTGCCACATCACCGATTATTGAAAATGTTTTCATTATATCTCAAATTTTCTATTTTGAATTGGTGATGAAAATTGTGCATATTTTGTTTTAATATTCAAACTCTCCTCACTATGTTAGTTAGATAGAGAGATTAATTTAATATTCATATATGAATAAAAAGTGAATGAAAGAATTTTTTGGGAACTCGAGAAGAAGGCAACGTTAATTCAAGGTTATGGCAGAATGGGAAAGAAAAGTGAGCGGACATTTTTAAGAGAGTTTTAAGAAATATAAAACAAAGAGTTAAAACATTTATGTTTGATATTCTTATAATGTTATAATGAATAGTTCTTGATAAATATTATTTGATGATAAAAATATGAATCATTTTATATATAGATCTATATTTATTACACTAAGATGAATCAGATTCTAAATAGATTGTTTAAGTTGATTAATAAGTATTACTAGAGTGTTTTTAAAATAAGCTAATACAAATAATTTACACAAATCAGACGAATTCAATCTTAGCCTGGTCAAATATTAGAACCGAGCACATAATTTTTAGTTAAATCTAATACATTTATTAATTATTATGTAGGTGGGTGAAAATTGTAAGATATACGTTTATTGATAATAGTATTTATTTTATATATCTTTAGAATATTATAATATTTTGTGGTAAAAATTTGAAGGTCTTGGGGAAGTAAAAATAAAGTGAAAACAAATGTAATTTTAGTATTTTATTCAGTGGCGTACCTAGGGGTCCGTACCGAGCGGCACATTTTTTTTTTTTTGGGGGGGGGCATTTTTGATATTTAGTTATAGTTGTAAAAACAACTAGTTCACTTCATAAGATTATTATTCGATTTCCTTGAATTATGAATTACTATATGATTTCGGATATTTTTCGTCGTCTTCAGGCCTCAATGTAGGGTAGAAAATATTGTCTCTAAAAATTTTGCTCAGAGTATTCCTGGTACGTCAAAGTCCGTTTGCAATTCAAAATATAGACGCCGATTTCAGTGAAGGAGTAAAACGTCCTGGTAATACAATTAAAGCCAAAGGTGAAACAAGAAAGTTTAATCGCGACTGTTTTTTTTTAATTTTGCCTAATGGTGAAAAGCTGTTAAGATCGTGGATGGTGTATACACCATCGAAGAAAAGTATTTATTGTTTTTGCTGCAAACTGTTTGATGATCTTTGTCAATCAAGTTTTAACACGGAAAATGGTTTTAACAAATGGTGGAAACTTAATCCTTTAAAAAAGTAGTCTTGTATTTTTTTAAAAGTTATATTTATAGGTATATCAACTTATGTGGCCTCCTTTATTACTGCCTAATTTAAATATGGCATCCAATGGTAAAAAAGTTACCAACCTATAGTTTGTCTCAATTACAATTATTTTGAGACCGCCCCGGTCGGCACAAGTTCTAGGTACGCCACTGATTTTATTGGGTATATGTGTGGACAATTTACATGTTCACAAAGAGAAACAAAGAGGTTGTCCTCTGCTTGATGCAAACAAACATACACACATATATATCGAGATGATATATCTGTATATATATATTATTTATTTGTTTGAGGCTATAGTTGGTCTTCATCATCAGTCCTTCTTCAATTATAAATGTTTTTCATGGAGTCAATATCATATGGATATTGAAAACTTGGTATTCATACATCACTGGTGGTCGGCTAGGAACTAATAAATAAACTTTATTAGTTCTAGCCGAACCAGTGAACGATATGGAACATCAAGTTTTCAATATCCATATGATAATTGACTCCATGAAAAGCATTTATATGTGAAAAGATAGATAAGTCTCAAACTATAGCCTCAAACAAATAAATATATATATATATACAGATATATCATCTCGATATGTATGTGTATGTATTGCATGCAGGACGCCTTTTGTTTCTCTTTGTGAATCAACAACTCTGCTACTCTCGGCACAACAAAAGCTTTTCAATTAATACTATGATAGTTTATAAAATAAATTTTTTTTAAAAAAGTCCTTTTTACACCCGATAGTTTCATTTTTACCCCATTTTTTACCCTACAAAACTGCAACACCCATCACAGGCATATCTCAGCAAGCCAGTATAAAGTTTTTAAAATAAAAGCAAAAATACATTTAAAGTCATTTATTCCATTTACTGAGATCACCAAATTGTCAAAAATGTTAAACATTCTTCGCTAAACCCTTCTCTCAAAAAAGTATCCCTTTCTTTTTTGAATTTTATTTTTTTAATAAGGGAACAACTGTCCAGCACCCTATATGAATTTTTTCTACTTGATATTAATATCTTTAGAATATATAAAAATTCATATTAAATAATAAATTCGATTATATAAGAGATGAAAAAAAGTTGAAGGTTAAATCATTTAAATGGTATTAAAATAAAAATGATATTACGCATTTATAATCAAATAAATAAAAATAAATTCAAGAAATTGGAGAATTTTAAAATGCTTAAAGAAAAAAAAATGAGTAATTATTCTCGTGTTAGTGGGAGATTAAACCCCTGGTGATCACCTACGACCTTGCCCCGGGCATGTAGGTCCCAGCTAAGTTAGTTCTAGGCGTAGATATATATCAAATAAAGTTATATTTAAAGAAAAAATAGATGTTATATACAAATATCAACCTTTAGGACTTTTTCAACAATATTCGTGATAATAGATTACACTTCTCGACAAAAATTGAACAAAAATTTGTCTCCGTAAATCTAACAATGAATTCCAGTAGAGTTATATACGCTGATTATCATGCAATTTCCCGATTTTTTACAACACGTCAGAGTTTTGAGATATTATCGGTCAAAATGACGAAAAAGGCCATTAAATATTAAACAGCAATATTTGAAATCAAAATATTTTTTTGACGTAATAGAAAACAGCTTCCTCTTTGATTTTCAAATTACTAAAAAAAATAAGACCTTATGTTTATATCTATGTTTATTATCCTTTATAATAAGGTAGTTTTAGTTTTTTAGTTATAACTCGAGTTCTAATTGAGCTACAAACAAGTGGTAATTTGAAAATCAAAGAGGAAGCTATTTTCTATTACGTCAACAAAATATTTTGATTTCAAATATTGCTGTTTAATATCTAATGAGACTCGAAAATAGGTAAAAATGGCCTTTTTCGTCGTTTTGACTGATAATATCTGAAAACTGACTCTGTTGTAAAAAACCGGGAAATTGCATGATAATCAGCGTAGAAAACTCTACCGGAATCCATTGTTAGGTTTACGGGGTGAAATTGTTGTCGAACAGTGTTATTATTCACTTGGAAGAGCCAAAACGTTGGGAATCCCAAGTGTAGAAAATCACTTCTTTTTGCAATTTTTTTTTGAAATATTCATAGTTATTGCAATATTAAGGGGCCGCCAATAAATTAGGTCACACAGTAAGGGGGAGAGGGGGCATCTCAGATTTGTGACAAAATGTGACAGGGGGGGTCCCGGGGATCTTAAAGATTGTGATGTCACAAAAGTCAAATTAAAACAAAATTCAAATTTATTTTTTATATTTCGGGTTATTAATATTCGAACCTGAAAATGTTGGTAAAATAAATTAGAAAAAAATTTCTACAATTATTAAATTATAGGGTATAAAATTTATAGAGTGAAGTCACAAAATACAGGAGAGGGGCTCAATGAAAATGTGACACGGGAGGGTCTAAAAATCTTGAAATTCGTGTGGTGTTCCATTACAAATGGAAATTAAAGCGACAAATTATAGGGAAAATCACAAAGAAATATTGATTAAAATTAAATTTAATTCTATTGAAAATAAATAATATTGATTTTTGCAATATTTTTAATTTCAGCCTTTTGAAGTTTTATAAAAAAGAATATACGTAAGTGTTAAGTAATACAATATTTGTTATTTTATTCGAAATGTTAGTATTACAGTCAGATGAATAAAAAGATAATACCTATAGGTAAAGAATAAATAAATATATAATGGATTCGCAATAGAAATTTCATTCTATTTTAATACAAAATAGTTCTTACGTTTTGAGTCTCTCAAAGAATTGTATAATTATATAGGTATTCTTAATGAACAATGTTGCGCCCATGTCTCTGAATAAATGAGTTCTTCTATAAATATATATGGAACTCATTGAGATGATATATATCTCTCTCTAATATACAATTACATTGACGTTGTGGCAGAGAAAAGAATGATGCAAAATTACGAAAGCTCATTTTATGACTTAGACTTACAATAAAAAAGTATTTAGAGATATAATAATAATAATAATAATAAATAATAATAAATCTTTTCATAAAGATGAGGTATTGTTATTAAAAAAATCGAACAAGAAAATACACGTAATATAGAGATTTTCCTATTTTTACTAAATTAATACAAATAAGGTAAAAAATCCCAATGTGGATATAGTCCAGGCAAATTACGATTTTAACAGAAAATAATTTCCGGTAAAAATTTTATTGCTAGATTACCTTTATTATATATTATTATACTTCAATATTACTACCCTAAGTCTTCCCCCAAATCTGTGTTGTGGAAATCCTTCTACGCGCCTCAAAATGAGAAAATTTCCGAGTTTTTTCAGTTTTTCTTTTCTCTAAAAAGGCTTATCAAATCAAAAAGATATCTATTAGATAAATTAAAGCTCTTTAAATTACGAGCAACATGATAAAAATTTCATATATTTAGGTTCAGTAGAACCGGTACTAGCGGCTGTCAAAAAACAGCCCCCGGGATCACTTTTGAATACACACCCCCCATTTTGATCATGAAGGTGTACGTTTTCGACAAAGACGTCTCTATACATTTTTAAACTAGATTAAATTTGCTACAATTTAAATAAAGTTTCATCTTAATTGGATAATTCTTAAATTTATAGATATCCGGGATTTTTCATGACAGGAAATGATCCATTGTTTCAAAAAATCGCAGTTTTTCCTTCATAAAATGAAAACCACTCATTCTAGAAACTTGAATCCTATCTCATTGCCTAGGAAATTTTATTTACTTGAACGTTTACTTGAATCACTTTTTTAATAAAACTCTTAGATTTATAGATATCCAGCATTTTCCATGACAGGATATGATCCGAATCCTCAAAAGTGTCATGGAAAATGCTGGATATCTATAAATCTAAGAGTTTTTCAAAAAAAAAAAAGTGGTCCAAATAAACGTTCAAGTCAACAAAATTTCCTAGACAATGAGAAAGGAATCAAGTTTCTAGAATTAGAGTGGTCTTTGTAGAAAACGTGCTCCTTCATGGTCAAAATCGGGAAAAATCAAAAAAAGTACGAGTTTTAAGGATATTCAAAAGTGATCCCGGGGGCTGTTTTTTGACAGCCGCTAGTACCGGTTCTATTGAACCTAAATATATGAAATTTTTATCATTTTACGCGTAATTTAAAGAGCTTTATTTATCTAATAGATATCTTTTTGATTTGATAAACCGTTTTAGAGTTATTCAAGAAAAACTGAAAAAACTCCGAAATTTTCTCATTTTGAGACGCGTAGAAAAATTTCAACAACACAGATTTGGGGGAAAATTTAGGGTAGTAATATTGGAGTATCAATAAAGGTATTCCAGCAATAAAATCTTTACCGGGAATTAATTCATGTTTATGCCAATTTTTCAAGTAATTTGCCTGGACTAATATTTGAAATATGAATTTTCTTTTTTCAGGTTTTATTTAAAAATTAAATTATGAATTCAAAATATTATTGATTAATAAATTAATTTTTTCGTTCATTATTTATTAAAAATTTTGATTCAATTCTGAAAGTTATTCACTAACTTATAGATCAATATAAATGAAAACCACCTGTTCGAAAAATGAACTCGTTGCAATTCTGAAAGTATATATATATATGTATACATATATATGTGTCCTAACAGGTTGACCTCTTATAGTTAGGTCCATTGTACTTTCTCTCGTTTCTCTCATGCTTATTAACAGCGAGTGGCCATCGAACCCAGGACCTTCAAATTACTAGTCCACTTAATCTAAGAAAAAGTTTATAGAAGATAAATATTCGATTTTTTAATAAAACTGTTCAAAGCAATTTAATATTGATCGAAATATCGAATTTGAATTATTATTTATTTATTTAGTTGAAAAATAAAAAATTTGTAGTTTAAATCAGAATCACTGGCTTGACGTCAGAAATCAGCTTTTAATATATAATGTACACGAGGAATATTCCAATATTTAAAAATAGGATTCAAAATGGTGTTGGTTTCTTTAACATTAACCTAAGATTGAATATTTTCCCCGTTAGGAAATAAAGCATTTTTTTTTTTAATAATTTGAAAATTTTTTATGTACATTTTGAATGGGAAGAAATAAGTTTAATCAAAGATCGTTGTTCGTGTGTGTGTGTGTGTATGTAGGGGGGGGGGGGGGCAATTTCCCCTTGGATTTCGGAGCTATTCTATGTTGGTTTAATTAAGGTGAATTTTTTGTTAGAAATGGCCTTGGTATTTATCATTTATTTTCTTTCGTTTGATATATATAGTTTTAATGATAGTTAATTTAAAGTTTTAAATACTTACATCATATATTTAAAAAATTTTGTTTACTCCCCTCCCTAAGAAAAAGTTAAACGCCGCTCTTGAATCAGACCCCCTGACGTCACACCTTTGGTTTCAGTAATTTAATAAAAAAAATTATTTTGAAATATTTTTCAAAAAAATAAAATGTTTTTAATAGTCTAATTGAGCTATTGATAACCATAAAATATAAATTGGTATGTACATAATTTATGAACACTAAAAATTTGAATTTTTGTTGAGGTCGCTTAGAGAACTAATTTCTTATGATTTCTTAAAAAAAAAATTATATAAATAAAATTTATTATATAATAATATCTACTATTATATTTATTTTATTAATCGGAGTGCATGATCTAATTATGGTTACCCATTCAGAGTTAGGCTTGAGCAAATATCAGCGTTTCAGCTTACGGATCACCTTGAACTCGCTATGGTCAACTATTTTCATCCATCTTAAACGTAAGCAAAAAAATCAAAGAAAGGTCCCCATTGTATTAAATTAGGCTTAGAGATTAAAAACTCGGTTAAGATTATACTAAATTGGAAATCAAAACTCATATGCAATATTTAAATAATAAATAATATTAGAGAAATAGTAATAACAGGCTAGTTATGAACTAATAAAGACCTCTTTGTGAAACACCACTATAATCCGTCAAATAATTCCTGAAGGCATGTACCATTTTAGTTTTTGCACAACGTTTCGTCCGTTTACGGACTTTATCAAGTGCTCAATCAATTAACAAATTAAACGTACATAAAATAGTGAGAACATCGAGAAAACAATTTAAAAAATTTAAGTTGAAACGAAACGTTGTGCAAAAATTAATAAAATATAAAATTTGTCCAAAACACCTATTAATTTATTAATGTTATTTATTTTTAGGTTGTCGACCAATTATTGTTTACCTAATTATTTTTTGTATATTTTAAGGAGCATCCATAAATTAGGTAACGTGTTTTGGAAGTTTTTTGAACCCTCCCCCAATGATGAAAATAATTTTTAACATGTTTGGAGCTATATTAGGAATAAAGATACTTAAAAGTAGTTAATTCTTAAAAAGAATGATACACAATTAAAATTTTGATATAAATGTATAAACTATTATAGTGGGCCCAGGAATTATTTAACGGATTATAGTGGTGTTTCTCAAAGTGGAAATAAAATTAAAAAAATTAAAAATCTTTTAAATTATTTTGGAGATTTTTTTTTTATTTATCTCTATACATATTTCGGGCTATGAACCCTTCATCAGGAGGTTTAACAGAAAACAGTTTTCATAGCCCGAAATATGTATAGAGATAAATATAAAAAATCCCAAAATAATTTAAAGATTTTTTAATTTTATTTCCACTTTGTGAAACACCACTAGAACCCGTTAAATAATTCCTGTGTTTAATATGTTTCACTATAAACCAACACCGCTTTCCCTAAACTTTATTATAGAGGGTTTACAATAATATATGATTTTATCCAAACTCATGAGTTTAATATAATAATATCATGAAAAAACTTGCACCATTATATTGCTAATTTAACGCTTTGGTTTATTAAAATTAAAGGTTTTTTTAGCATTAATTATTATCTACCTTCGATACCATATGATAAAAGTTGAATATGGAATGTTCTTCCTTGCTGAATTGCAAGAATATTAAGAATAAATATATAGTATGTGAGTTAATGATGACATTTTTATGTTGAAACGTTCATAATAAATTTCTTTAGATCTATAAAATATAATTGAAATTTAGTTCCTGACAAAAAAAAAAAAGAATCTTATTCTTCCTATAAAAATTTTCAGATTAACTAAAATTATCTAAAATTAAATTAGGTTGGAGCTGGTGGTGTTTCACAAGGAGAAAATTAAAATACAAAGATTTTTTTAGTTTACTCTATATATTTCGAGCTCTTAACTCATCGTCAGGGAGAACATTGACTGAAAAAAAAAAAAAAAAAAAAAATGCTTTGTATTTTGCACTTTTTCTCCTTTGTGGCTGCACCACCAACTCCAACCTAATTTAATTTTAACAATGTCTCACTATAAACCAACACCGCGTTCCCTAAATTTTATTTAAAATTATCTAGTCTAAATTAAAGTATCTGTAAAGACCAGTGGCGGGCGATGATATTTCAATAAGGGGACGCTGTCCAAAAAATATAATCCTTCAATTTTTAAAATGTTAGTTTATTTTTCGCTCCTTTTTGTAAAATTCATCGATAAACGCAGAATGTTTCATTTTTTTTTCAAATTTAACATTAGATTTTTATAACGCGGTATGAAAATACTCTTGACGTTTTGAATTTTTAGGGATGCGAAGCATCTATTTATATATTAAATATTGAAAAACAACGATTTTAAAACTATATAATTGACACAACCGGAAAACACAGGACACTTAATAATTTTAAAATAAAATAAATTAAAACAAATTTTAAGAAAACTTTTGACTAGAACTTTTCTCATTTAATTATGTTAATGTATATAATTTTCTTCTATAAAATAAATTAGGTTGGTTGTCAGATGAAAAATAGTATGGTACTCGCGCTTGGCTATTTGTTGTTATTAAAATTTTTGAGTACATAAAAGAAATATTGATATCATTTATTTAAACTAGCGGGAAGGCTATTTAATAAGAATGAATGCTATTGGATTTTTTAAATTAATGCAGTGTTTATTGAAGGTATTATTTCCTTGTAGAGTGCCTGAGGAAGTCTTAATTAAAAGCGAAAAGTCGCTATTAATAATATGCATAGTATTCACTTATTTATTTAGATGATCATTTACCCTCTTAAAATTTCATCATTTAATAGATTAGGGATCTGAATCAAGGGGGAAAAAATTAATGAAAAAATGTTAATTGAAAAGATTTTGTTTGCCGAGGGTAGCAGAGTTGATGAATCATAAGGAGAAATCAATGAGGTTATTCTCTGCTTGGTGTAAATAAACATATATTGAGAAAAAAAATTCTTGATTGTTTTATTAATTAAAATAAATACAAATCTTTAAAAAAAACAACGTTGAAAATTTAATTTAATTAAACGTTTGAGGATTGTTTTTTAAAAGGTTTGTATTTATTTCATGTATATGTTGCAGTAAAAACCCGTTTTTAGTAAGAACGGGTTCTTACTAGCTAAAACGCGTTTCACTGAATACCTTTGTGGCAACTAAAGTTTACTAACGTTGGTTGAGTCAGGTTCAAAGGTCTAGAATCTTCATTGTTGATCTTCCGCCTCATTTTGGGTGTTTATTTTCAAAAATATTTAAACGAAAATGTCAAAAATTAGAAGCAAAGTTGTAGTGGAAGTAGTTTTTGACATTTTCGATTAAAGAATTTTGAAAATAAACACCCAAAATGAGGCGGAAGATCAACAATGAAGATTCTAGACCCTTGAACCTAACTAAACCAACATCACTAAACTCAAAGTGAAACGCGTTTTAACTAGTATGAACTCGTTTTTACTGCGACATATATACGATATGTATATAATTTGTTGGACTATATAATTTCGAAGGTTTGACCTTCATCATTCGTTTGTTGAGTTACCAGGTTACTACTCCAAAAAACGAATTTACCTTCATCAAGTCGGGTATTTCAACTCATGAGAAATAACAGATAGAATATTTCTAATTAAAAAGACTGATGATGAAGGTCAAACCTTCGAAACTAGTCTAGAAGAAATAAATTATATACATGTTTATATGCATCAAGCATAGGACAATCTCAATAGTTTCTCTTAAAAACAGTTGTTAATTAAAAATATTGTTTATTTACTTAATTCTCATTGATTTACGCGACGTTTCGCCAATTTTATTTTGTCTTCATCAGGAGTCTCAATGATTATAATTAATTTTACGATATTCCTTTTATGGCCCGAACAATTATTTAATTAACAACGTTTAGGGAAAGCGGTGTTGGTTTATAGTGAAACATATTAAACACAGGAATTATTTAACGGATTATAGTGGTGTTTCACAAAGTGGAAATAAAATTTTAAATTTTATTTTGGAGATTTTTTTTATCTCTATACATATTTCGGGCTATGAACCCTTCATCAGGAGATTTAACAAAAGGCTGGTTAAACCTCCTGATGAAGGGTTCATAACCCGAAATATGTATAGAGATAAATAAAAAAAATTTCCAAAATATAATTTAAAATTTTTTTAATTTTATTTCCTCTTTGTGAAACACCACTATAATCCGTCAAATAATTCCTGTGAATTATTTAATTTATATAAAAGATTCAAATGACAGGATTATTATAACCGAGGGGTGAACCGCGATTGGAATTAGGTGTACACGTGTCTTTGGAATTATTTTGGAATTCATTAGATAATGCCCCATCATCTATTGTCTTCTACTTGGAAATGAAAGTGGAAGTGGAAGTAGGCGTACACGATATTAGGTCACGGTTCACCCCTCGATTATAACTATTATTATTATTGTTGTTTATTTACATTTCTTTTTAAAAATTATCATGTTTGTTTATTTTATTTTATTTATTTTTTGTTTGTTTTTGTTTTGAGTGTATTATAATAAATATTGATATAATTTTAATATGCAAGAAATTTGTTAATTTGATATTAACTAAACGAGATATTAACTAACCTCGAAGCTCGGCCCTCCGGGCTGGTGCCCTGGCGGGCAGCGTCTCGGTCCAAAAATTTTATTCCTCTTAAAAAACCACACTCCAAATGTATACCCGTAAACTACCGAAAATACATCGTCTCTTAAAAGTTTCGCCTCTTTAATTTTTGAGTGGCGGGGGGGGGGGGGGGGGGGAGGAATAATTATGAATATATTTAAATTTAAAATTTAAATTTCATTTTTCCTTTTCAAAACAAAAATAATGAAATGATTTATGAACTGCAAAAAATTCGCAGGCTGAATCATGGAAATTATTCAAATTTACGCGGTTCAATTAATTTAATTAATTACAAAAATATATTTAATGTTTCTTAATTTAAAATGAATTGGAGTCTTTCATTTCAAAATTCGAGTGCAAATTAAAATTATATTTCAAATTTGCCTGGTTAATGAAAATCAATTGGAGCTGTCAGTTTAAAATCCGAACTGACAATTATATTTCAAATTTGCCTCGTTAATTAATATATATTCAATGTTTTTTAATTTAAAATCAATTGGTGTTTTTTCATTTTCATTCGAGTTCAAATGAATACAATATTATCTCGACACAAAGTTTAAATCAAAAATTTATAGTTTTAGTAATAGAAATCATGGTATAAATATTAATCTTACATTGGTCTAGTGGTTAAAACAGATGACCTTAGTTCAAGAGTTCGTAGGTTCGATTCTAGTCAAGAGGGAAATTTTTTTTGAGAAATTTCTCTTAGCGTTACAAATTAATCTAGATCAATATATATAGTATAATTTTTAATTAGAATCTAGTTTGAATGAATAAAATAAAATAAAATAAAAAGTAGAATCTAGTAAGAATGTAAATGATTTTTTATTTCTAAAATGAATCCATTGGGCAGGAGGAGGTTGTTCGTAAGAAGCGCGCCGCTTACCGGCAATGATTGATCGGGGCGCCGGGTAAAGGTCACGTGGTCCCCACGGCCACCAATCAGACGATCCCGAAGACCGTCTTCGGATCAATGAGCGCCACCCCCACCCGCGCGCGCCGAACGGAAAAATACCCTCAGGGGGCGCACAAACGCGACCACTTTCCGCGGATTGTTTTTGAAAAAAATAATGAAAAAATCTATATATATTATTTTTTTAATTAAAATTATATTTAATAATAATAATAAAAAAAAATCAGAAATGAAGAATAATTAAAGGTTAGCTAAACACTTACACGATTATTTCACGTGGATTGGTGTTTGCGTTATTTAGACCTCTAAATAGTTATTATTCATTTATTTATTTAATTCTCTTATGGAGAGGAAAGTGGTTAGCGAAGCAGTGCGGCAAAGCCACTGACTCCAACCAAGTTCGCAACAACGCCCACGTAGGAACTCGAAGGAGCCCCCCATGGGACGGCGCAGGCGCACCCCGGCGCCGGCCGGTCAATAATACCAACCACCCTCAAAACCACCCCCTTTCGTGACGCCACAACTCAAACACTTTTTCTTTCCAATAGAACTAGATCTCATCAAACCAATATATAATATACAATTCTAGTTAAAAAAATTTCTTAAAAAAAATAATAATAATAATAATATTCACATGCACAAACAAATAAGCACCCTCCTCTTCTTATTAGAAATCCTCACTACATTACACTAAGCCCGCCGGGCGGCGGGAGCATTAGATTCGTTCAAAAATTTTCGTTTTCATTGAGTTTAAAAAAAAGTTTGAAACTGGAGAAAAATTACTTTTTTTGTCTAGATTCTGATACGCTCGGTAAATCAAATAAGTTCGTAGAAAGTTCGTTCAGGTGTCATAATGTTTGTATTTCCACAAAGAAGAAGTGATAAAATTTGGAGGTTTCTAGCTTTGGAATGAACTTTTGGATAAAAAAAAATGTGTGTGAGCCTCCCATTCACATAAACTCACGAGGGAAGTGAAACTTCGTTTTTTTTATTGAGATATCCAAAAAAAAACTAAAAAATAAATATAATAATAATATAGGTATTTAAAAATAACATAACATAAATATATTTATATCTTACATCTCCAAAAAAATAATTAAAAGTCAAAATATTTTTAATTTTGGCCGCTATATACCAGTGGTGTAGCCAGAAAATTTCCATGGGGGGGGGGGGGTCAATCCTCAAAGCAAAATATTTAGTAGGATTTTTTTTTATTAAAACAAATAGGTACTTCAAGAAATTAAAAAAAGACCATACTTCTTGTTTAAACATATGAAATATATTTAATTACGTTGAGTTTGCCATAAGAAACGGTTTGTCGTCGTTACTCATCCCATGAGCCCTGCCTTGGGGGGGGGGGGTCCTCGACCCCCTCCCGTGGCTATGCCTCTGTATACTACAAATAACATCTAAATAAATAAATAATTTTAATAAATTTTATTTGACATAAAATATTAGTGGGTTATAAAATAATAATTTAAATTTCTTAATTTTAATAAATTGTATTTCGCATGAACCTTAAGTAGGTTTTTTTTTAAATTGTTTCCCCCCTATTGATTTCTCCTTTATTGTAACAAAAAATAAATCTAACAGATACATCGCTAAAGAAGTTTCACTTCAAAAAATCCAAAAAATTGAATTGTTTTATAGGGTGCACTCGAAGTATACCTAATTTGGTGCACATGTTTGTATCAATAAGCTCTACACTCAGTATTCTAGCCCAAATCATTCGCTGACAAATTTCAAAATCGAAGCAGAGTTAAAAGAGTAATAAAAACAGGAAATTTTTGAAAAGTATTAGCTTCGATGAACACACGGGTATCTGTAAGAAATCCAAAGTTAGTGAGTAGCCTTGTTCTTGTTCAGGTAGCTATTATAGAACATTGGTTGTATTTACAATTGTGGTATATTAAACGTTTTATGCTTATATTCTGCCGCATAAAATATACAATCAAATGTTTGTTAAACCTCGCAGTCATACTCATTCAGAGTATGTCATTGTTTGTCTAGACAGGTAAGTAGGTTAGATGACAAAATTGAATAGTAGATAGAATTCTTTTAGAAGATATAAAATGTGTTGTTTTTTTTGGAAATAAACCAAATAAAACGACAGGGGAAATATTTTAAAATTTTTGCTAGAAAAATAAAACATAACATAGAAGAGATTCTATGAATTAAAAACAGAAAAGTTCGTTCTGGAGTCAAAATTTTTGTATTTTCAAAATAAAAAAATTAATTAGATTTCGGTCTTGGGGGAGCCCAAATAAAATTTCAAATTTTTTTTCAATGATAAAAAATTTTAATCTGAGAACTTCTATGACGCAACAAGGTTTAACGGTGTTTTAAGCCTATAGCTTATTGAAGTGGACGATGAGCTTAGCTGGATTTCAAAGATATAGGTTTGACGAGGGGTGAACCGCTACCTAAAATCGTGTACACCTACTTCCACTTCCACTTTCATTTCAAGATGACAATAGATTATCTAATGAATTCCAAAGTAATTCCAAATAATTCCAAAGACGGTGTAGACCTAATTACAATCGCGGTTCACCCCTCGACGTTTGATGAATCATTAAAAGCCAGAAAAAAATGTATTTTATTTTTATTTTGCTTTGTTTTATTTAAGTAAGTATTTTCTCCTACAGGGGGGAGGGGGTTGAATATTTTTGAGGGAAGCAATCAGAAAATTATATTAATTTTTCACCTATCACTAATATAGTCAAAAATTCACAAAAAAAAATAAATAAATAATATTATGGTAATGAAGATAAAAATAAAATTTAGACAAATGTGTGACATGGCTATTTGTTGAAGTCCTGAAAAAGTCGGCAAAGTCGACGAAACGTTGGCTGATAAATAAAAGTTATACATACAAACTTGTCCTTATTTTCCTATTATAAACTTTCAAATTAATATTATTATTATTATTTTATGATGATAAATAAATGCTGATGAAAATAGAGTAATCAATGAATGTTAAAGAGATAAAAGAATGAAAGAGACCCTTTGATCAGCATTCTCCCAAATTAAAAACGTAAATCTGCTTGCTCATCATCCCTGTTGAGTTGGTTAACCCTTCTAAATTGGTGATAGACAACTTTCGAGCCTGATTTGTAAAATGTATAAACAGATTTTGAGATTTGTCTTAAATTAATTTATAAATTTCTATAATTTGTTAACAGAGATAATAAATATATGATTATAATAGATAATAATTTAAAATTTAGCTGAAATGTAGTTTACGGTCAAATGCGGTCGGTTCTATCTAGATCTGGGTTCGATCAGATAAAA
The DNA here is from genome assembly GCA_024734495.1 of Forficula auricularia. Lineage (NCBI taxonomy): Eukaryota > Metazoa > Arthropoda > Insecta > Dermaptera > Forficulidae > Forficula > Forficula auricularia. The sequence continues at coordinate 188,556 of JALMQS010000624.1, read as the reverse complement.
AAAGTGCAAGCTGTATGGCCTCCAAATATTCACAGGTTCGGTTTTATATAGATCTACGTTGATTAGATTAAAAAAAATAATTGGTTCTATATTTCTATGTGACGTCACAGACCGAAGATTACATTTTTACCTAAAATCTATCTATATAAATAAAAATGTACTGTTACGGTTAAGTGATACGTTGAAGGATCTCCGAAAGTTCTTCACCGATTTCTTTGAAATTTTCACACTGTTCCATTCAAATACACGAGTGTTTTTATAGATATCACACCTGTGGCATGTAAAAAATATTTTTTTCGAGGAAACAACGCCAGCGCCTCTCTGGGGGGGGGAAGCAAACAAACAAGATGGCTGATAATAGCTTTTTGGAAATCTTTCAACTGTCAATATTATTTTTGGTTAAGGGAACAATTTTGACAAGTAATATATAATTCATTTACTGTTTTAATACTTATTCTATAATTATTTCCATTTTCAATTTATTTTCAAAACTATTATTATTTTTTAAATATATTTTTATTTTTGAGTTAGTCCCAGCAACGTGTGGTCGGGTCAGTTATTATCTATATAAACTTTAACCATAAAACGAGACGCTCCCCGCCAGGGGCTAGGTGACGCCGGGCCTTCGGCTAGTTTCTAATAAAATCACAAAAAAAATGATACCAAGGATCCAACCAAAAAAGTAGAACCGCGTTATTTTTTTCGTTAAGATTTTATATGAATAATTATTTTAGTAATAATCTGATAGAGGAAATCTATACATACATGTATATATAATTATAAATACTTAAATAATATTAAAAACGAAAATTAAAAGTATCTAAAGAACACTTAATTCGACAGGAAAAAAATAATTTCGTTAATGTTTGGCCTTGAAAATTCTTCAAGAACATTTTTATGCTATAATTAAAGTTTAAATAAGTACAGTAAATAAATAAATGGAAACCTGAGCTTTATTGCGAGAAAAGTAAGTAAGGAAATTACCAGAGATTCTGCCTGTACCTAAAGGAATGAATCCCTCTTTGTTAACAAGAGAAACACGTGTACTTGTGTGTAAATAGTCAAAAAATTATTTCTGTATAAATATATATATACGAGCTTTTCGTGCGTGCCTTCGGCACGCCCTCGAAGCTCGGCCCTCCGGGCTGGTGCCCTGGCGGGCAGCGTCTCAGTCCAAAAATTTTATTCCTCTTAAAAACCACACTCCAAATGTATACCCGTAAACTACCGAAAATACATCGTCTCTTAAAAGTTTCGCCTCTTTAATTTTTGAGTGGCGGGGGGGAGGGGGGAGGAATAATTATGAATATATTTAAATATTAAATTTAAATTTCATTTTTCCTTTTCAAAACAAAAATAATGAAATGATTTATGAACTGCAAAAAATTCGCAGGCTGAATCATGGAAATTATTCAAATTTACGCGGTTCAATTAATTTAATTAATTACAAAAAATATATTTAATGTTTCTTAATTTAAAATAAATTGGAGTCTTTCATTTCAAAATTACAATTATATTTCAAATTTGCCTGGTTAATGAAAATCGATTGGACCCATCAGTTTAAAATCCGAGCTGACAATTATATTTCAAATTTGCCTCGTTAATTAATATATATTTAATGTTTCTTAATTTAAAATCTATTGGTGTTTTTTCATTTTCATTCGAGTTCAAATGAATACAATATTATCTCGACACAAAGTCTAAATCAAAAATTTATAGTTTTAGTAACAGAAATCATGGTATAATTATTAATGTTAGATTGGTCTAGTGGTTAAAGCTAATGACCTTAGTCCAAGAGTTCGTAGGTTCGATTCTAGACAAGAGGGAAATTTTTTTAGAGAAATTTCTCTAAGCGTTGTTACAAATTAATCTAGACAAACATATATAGTATATAAAAAAACATTTTTAATAAATGGTTTATTGAAATTTGTAATAAAAAACATTTTCATATTAGATCGAGTAAATTATTCGCTGTAAATATATTTTTAGAGAGAAAATCAACGTTCTACATCGACAGATAAGATGCAATTTGGTGAGTTGCAAGCGAAATTGTTTCAATTTTCGGGATACCATCTTCCTTCCAATCTCTCAGAATGACTTGGATCAAATTTTTTTTTTGAAGTGAAACTTTTTATAGAGTAGTAGTAGTTGAAGTACAGGGTGGGGCATAAAGTTCTACCACATTTTGAAGAGATATAAAAAATGAAAAAATTTAACTAGAAAAAAACTGAATATATTTTTGAAAAGAACATAAAATTTTTATTGTTTTTTAATGTGTTTTAAACATTATCAGACTAAATGGGGGGGGGGGGGTTAAAAATGATAATTCTAGCCCTTTCGACCAAACTCAATCAAATTTTGTATACATATTCTGTGGGTCCCAAAAAGGCTAGAAATGTAAATACTAACCACCAAAAATGGGCCCCCAGAAGGCTAGAAATGCAAAAAACTAATCAAATTTTGTATGCATAGTTTGGTCGAAAGTTCGAGAATTTTCATTTATGACCCCCCTCCCCATTTTGGATGGTTAATTTTATCTTTATTTTATCCACAGGATATGTATACAAAAATTTGGTTGAGTTAAATCAAAAGGGCTAGAATTTTCATTTTTGACCCCCCCCCACCTTTATTTTATCGTGTTGTAAATCTGTTAAAAACAAAAAAAAACAAGAAATGTAAAGGCTACGAAGAAACTGAAACTAGTCAAAATAAGGAAATGGGAACTGGAATTCATCCAGAAAGATTTGCGATACACTCTGGAATCTCTCAGTACAGTGTCTAAAATTATTTAATTATTATTAAATTATTTATTTAATAATTAAATATTTGATCATTATTATTTGATAATTAAGTTGAATGATTGTTAAAAATAATTATTAGAATTTTTTTTAGATCTAATTGATTTAATATTTTTTATTATTTGATGTCGTATAAAAAATAGTTCTAACAAAAGTAGTTCAGCTTTTTTGTAGATTCAGAATATGTACAGAAAGATATAGGTTTCCATTTAAGAAACAGAGCTTGACCTAGAAATACCTTTGAAAGCTTGTTCTAGGTCGACAAACAATAGCGTAGTTTAGTTTCCCCTTAATATAAATAAACTTTTATTTGAAACTTTTTTATATAATCCATTGTTTTTGAGTTATAAGACTGTCTCAAGATAAGAAACCCACCCGGTATAATTGTAGAGAGAAAATCAACGTTCTACATCGACAGATGTAATTTGATGAGCGAGATTGTTTCAATTTTCGGGATACCTTCTTTCAATCTCTCAAAATGACTTAGATCAATTTTTTTTTTGAAGTGAAACTTCTTATAGAGTAGTAGTAGTAGTTGAAGTAGAAATGAAACGTTATTTCCCAAAAGAGATGGAAAGAGTGGGCGGAAATTAAAGCACCATTTCAAATATTTTTCCTTGTTCATTTGATAATTAATTCCTGTCAATATTTTAAATGGGATAAAAGACGCAGACCTCTGATGACACTCCATTGATTCGACATCAAAAAATATATAAATTTATCCCTTTAGCACCCCTCGAAGTAATTATTTTCATTTACTGAGAATTTATATAGGATAGATTTTTAACTTCTAATTCGGACTTTTCCATATCAAATTCAGGATATTTCAAACCAAATTCAGGATTTTAAAAATCAAAATCAGGCTTTATTAATAAACAGTTGAAAAAATAGAAAAAAGTCATAATTAAGAAAAAGTCTTAATTTAATTTAACTCTCAGGAAAAGTTTTCAGTTAAAAAGCTAAAATGTGTTATACTAAAATGTGTAATACTATATATGTTTGTCTAGATTAATTTGTAACAACGCTTAGAGAAATTTCTCTAAAAAAATTACCCTCTGCCTAGAATCGAACCGACGAACTCTTGAACTATGGGCATCAGCTCTAACCACTAGACCAATGTCACATTAATATTTATATCTTGATTTCTTTTACTAAAACTATATATTTTTGATTTAGACTTTGTGTCTAGATAATATTGTATTCATTTGAACTCGAATGAAAATGAAAAAACACCAATAGATTTTAATTTAAGAAACATTAAATATATATTAATTAACGAGGCAAATTTGAAATATATATATTCGAATTTTGAAATGAAAGACTCCAATTCATTTTAAATTAAGAAACATTAAATATATTGATAATTGTTCCCCCCCCCCCCAGCCACTCAAAAATTAAAGATGCGAAACTTTTAAGAGACGATGTATTTTCGGTAGTTTACGGGTATACATTTGGAGTGTGGTTTTTTAAGAGGAATAAAAATTTTTGACCGAGACGCTGCCCGCCAGGGCACCAGCCCGGAGGGCCGAGCTTCGAGGGCGTGCCGAAGGCACGCACGAAAAGCTCGTTCTAATATATTTGAGGACCAATTTTCAGCTCATCAACTAAAACCTTTCAAGATTGGCATTTTGTACTCTCAGGAAACGTTTTCGGCTAAAAATCTAATCTTTGGTGCATTGTAAGATATTTGCGTACCAATTTTCAGCTCATTAACTAAAACCTTTCAAGATTAGCATTTTGTACTCTCAAGAAACGTTTTCAGGTAAAAAGCTATAATTTAATATGTAAAATATGCATGGTATTATAGAAATTTTGAATTTGATTTGAAAAAGTCTGATTTTTAAGTTAAAAACCTATAGGTATATATATACGTCTAACAGTGCTGTAATAGTTTTAACTGAAGTAAATGAACTTTCAAAGTTTCACTTTTATCGTATAATAATCCTAGAATAGACATACACCCTATTTTATTTACGTTCAAGGACGTAGATAGGGGAGAGTTCAAACCCCCTCTCCATAATATAATAAGATACCTGAAAAAATCACTTGCTCAGTGACGCCCTTCATAAAAAATTTATACCTACACCAGTGTTTACGTACGTTACTATACACTAAATAGAAACGGGAGATTCTAATTATATCTAGTATGTGTTTTTTTTTAGTGATTGTTGAGAATTTTTTTGTTTCAAGGACAACTTAGTCCAAAAAAGTGTGGTTTAGAAAATATCTGTGAATGTGTATGTATTTTATTAATAGTCTGGCTAGACTGTTTAAGCCAATAAATAAAAAAATCCAATTTAGAGATGTTGACGTCAAATCATTTTAATTATTATTATTTTTTTTTTTTTAATACTTTCTTTATTCTAGTACAGTAGAACCTCGTTTATCCGGACTAACTGGGACCAAAGGCAAAACGGATAATCGAAAATCCGGATAAATGGGTAATAAAAACAAAACAAATCCTCAAATAAGCGAATTTGAATTTATTACGATTATAAAAAACATGTTTATATCAAAATTAAATAGAATAGAATTAAATTCACTTCTTAAATATTATGAATAAATTTTTCTAATTTTTCTAATTAATATAACAAAGAATAATTGTTATATCAATGAGAATTGTTTTTGACCGCGCTTATTTGAAAAAGATATTTATCGTGAGATCACTGCGGATTACGCTATTGGAGTCTGCGGAGTCTTAAGTCTGGACCAAGAAAGAAAAAGATGTGATCTACTTAGTTACAATCCAACGTCATTTAGCGTATAGCCCGCATGACATTCGGATGGATCACCAAGTGAATTTGAAATCTCAAATGTTATATATTTAATCTCCCAGTCCAGTTATTTCCATTCTTTGTTATATTAATTATAAAAATTATAAAAATTTATTTAAGATCATTATTTCAAGTTAGAAATATATAAGTTCAAATATTATTTTCACTCAATATTTGACAAAAATTCCCTACATTTGATTCACGATTGAATTTAATATTATGGTTATTTACCTAACCTGGGTTGATTTTTGAACAAATTCCATCTTTCTTCAAAAAAAGAAACTCAAAAAAGATGCTTAAATCTTTAAATTAATCATTTAAATAAAGGACCCGACACTGAAAACTATTTTCAGTTTAGCCTGATTTTTTGCTTTCCCCTTCGAGTTGAAAAGGAATGAAAAATCTGTTACTTTATTTCTTATATGTATATGTTGCGTATCGGAGAGAGATTCGTCTTAAGGGTTTGGCTTATGGCCCGGCAAGCTGGTTAGCGCTTGGGTTCGATTCCCGAGGGGACGAAGCCCTCTGATGTGCAATGTAAAAATATTTCTACTAAAATCTTTGATTCGTTCCCAAATAAAAATTCAATTCAAGTGTTAAATAGAACCGCTTCAAAAAATCCATAGCAGCACGTATAAAAATTTCCTTTTGGTATAATTTACACATTCTTGATCTTAGTTAGTTACAACGTAAATCGACGAAATATTAACACGAAATTACTTTTTAAAGTCGGTGCCAAACAAACTATACCTATAAGCGAGCGTACCCGCCAAACGTACTAAGTAAGATCCGTCGAGTGCGATTCATAAAAGGTATATGTTTGGCACCAACTTCAAAAAGTAATTTCGTGTTAATATTTCGTCGTTTAGTTGTAACTAAATAAGATAATAATTATTTTATACCTTTTAGTGTATTTTTATATTTGTTGCACTTAATTTTTTGAAGTCGGTTTTTATTTTTTCTTAAAAATTTTTATTTTTCTCTTTTTAGTGATGTTATTAATAGTGATTATATCATCAGAACTTGACCAAATTAATATGACACCATCCCTAAGACACCCCCTTTCGGATAAAAAAAGAACCATCGAAATCGGTTCATAAACAAAGAGGTTAGGTCTAAACAAACCTAAACAAACCTAATAAAAAAGGTCTAATACCTATGAAAAAAAATCGAAAAAAAAATGGGACCAATCGGAAGCTAGACTGGACCCAATGCAAAAAAAATTTTCAAAATCGGTTGACAATTGGCGGAGATATGAGGTAACATAGGCACAAAAAAAAAAAAAAAAAATTCAATCGAACAGAGAACCTCCTCCTTTTCTGAAGTCGGTTAAGTAAAATTAGGTTCGCTTCTTTTGGAATAGAATTGTTTAAAAATTTTGCTATAAGAGTTGGGAATGTATACATTATTAACACGAAAATCTCTACAAACTGGATCGCGGATGGACGATGTTTTACCGCTGCTTCGTTTTTAAGCCTCTCAAAAACGATTTTTACTATAGTAAATGATGTGATTTGTTGAGATTGATATACAATATATTATTGTTACTGGAACTGAAAGATGGAGACTCGAGGGGAATGCCGGCATTGTTTTCCTTCTGCTCTGTTCTTTTCAAAAACCCTGATGGAGGGGCCAGCCTCCGATACGTCGGTTTTATGAATAAAAAGATAGTGTAAATTATCTTCTTTTTTTGGACTACCTCATCGATATCCACTTGATTTTTACTATTATAATAAAAAATTTAAGTTAGCAATATATACGAATAAGCCAGACAAGTTTTATCAAAAAGGTGGTTCAAGTAAACGTTCAAGTCAATAAAATTTCCTAGACAATGAGAAAGGAATCAAGTTTTTAGGATGAGTGGTTTTCATTTTATGAAGGAAAAACTGCGATTTTTTTTGCAAAAAACTGCAAACTTCAACCTCATTGCACGGGTTACCATTATCCAATTAAGATGAAACTTTGATTAAATTGTAGCAAATTTAATCTAGTTTAAAAATGTATAGAGTGGTCTTTGTCGAAAACGTGCTCCTTCATGGTCAAAATGGGGAAAAATCGAAAAAAGTGCGAGTTTTTGGGATATTCAAAAGTGAATCCCGGGGGCTGTTTTTTGACAGATGCTAGTACCTGTTCTACTGAACCTAAATAAATGAAACTTATACAATTTTACGCTTAATTTAAAGAGATTTAATTTATCTAATAGATATCTTCTTGCTATGATAAGCAGTTTTAGAGTTATTCAAGAAAAACTGAAGAAACACCGAAATTTTCTCATTTTGAGGCGCGTAGAAAAATTTCCACAATACAAATTTGGGGAAAAACTTAGAGTAGTAATATTGGAGTACCAATAAAGGTATTCCAGCAATAAAATTTACCATATTATTTCCAGTGAAAATCGTAATTTGACTTGACTATAATCTGTAATGGAAATTAAGATTTATTGAATGCTCTGAGAATGTTCTCCTCTTAGAGCAAAAAAGAATAAACAAAAATAAAATTCAATATAATACAATAATATATATATATATATATTAGCTACATAGAATAGAAATTACACAGCATACAAGAAATTCGTCCCTTGCTAGGGACCATCTTTTTATTTACTACCCAAAGTGTCCTAAGTAATAAAGTATCGAATCACGCTCAGGGTGAGAATTTTTCATAAAGAAAAATCATTGAGGTTGTCGTCTGCTTGATGCAAATAAACATCACATATTTATGTTTAAAATGGGCAAAACAAAATCTTTTCAATTATGGCAATTTTTCATCGTTAAAGAAAATTAGGGGCGGCTATTCAAAAATAAATAAAGGCAATGGGAAACCACCCCCTGGGAAATGTTCTTAGAGAATTTTACAGCTAAATCAAAGTATAGAGAAAAAAAGAAGAATTAAGTACTTTCAATGAAAAAATAAATAAATAGATAGGTGTCAAATATATTCAATTATTCTTATAATACTCAAAAATAAACATTATTAATTAAATTTAATTAGAATAATATAGGTTTTCTTAAAAACATTTAGATAAATGATTTTAAGAATTATTATTATGACTTTAATTCGTACTGGAAATATATAAATTGATTATAATATAGTCCAATTATTAGAGAATGAGACGTGAATCCAAATTTATTTTTTTCAAATTTTAAATTGTGAGGGGGAAGAGATTGGCGGGCTCATTTCTAAAATCAAATTTTCTAATAATTTTAATAAATAATAAATGATAAAAGCAAATAGTAAATTCTTAAAGATTTAAATAAATTATAAATGTTTTAAAAAAGAGGACAATATGATTATTTTAACATGTCAAATCTTGTACAATTCCTTTCAGCCGTAAATTGATTAACAAAAAAAAAACATGGCGTGGATATAAAGTGGAAAACCGCGAAATATTATTATTTAGAATAGAAATGGTTTTTAGTGATAATATATGAGTTGAAAGGGTTTTAGAGTAAAATAAATCAATTTACCTGTACACGGCTTGATGACGTGAAGTTTATTGTTCGTTGAGGTTTTCTATTAAATAAGAATTTCACAGAAGAGTTAAGAGAGAAATGTTCGGCTTGACAGCCCACGCTAGGAATCGGGCGACATAAGACAAGTAACACCTCCAAGTGGACGAAATGCGCAACGCAGCGGATCACGTGATCAGGTCCATGACCAGTTTCTGAAAGGGGGGCGGGCGGCGGGGAGGGGAGGGAGATGCGCGGGCTTTTCTCCCTTTCTCTACCCCTACACCCACTAGCCTATTTTTTTTCTTTAATGATCTTCTCAATGAAAAGGTTCACCTTTTAGAAATCAAGAGAGTTTCTCATATTGTAAAAAAATATTCAAGAGGCTGAATTGGAGTCGATGATATGCATGGGGTCGGTGGGTCATATTTTTTTTTATTAAAATATTAGAGAAGGAGTTACACCAAAAAGGTGCAACCCCTAAAGGCCTGGGTTGGCCCCTCCATCATGAAATGAAGAAGAGAGAATTTTATGGGCTGGGCGGGGGTCGAAGGTATCTGTGGATACGGGTCTTAAATAGCTGAAGGTTATAAGTAGCGGGAAAGATGGTGGCAGGGAGCGAGTTCCAGTCTCTGGAGGTCATAGGGATAAAAGAGTTGGCGAAAGCGCTTGTTCGACTTTTATCCAATTTGACAGCGAAGGGGTGCTGAGAGTTCGAAAACCGCGTGTTTCTCGTAAAGAGGGCTTTAGGGGGGATAATTGATTTCAGCTCGACTGAACAGACACCGTGATAGTATCTGTAGTACAGGGAAAGGGCAGAAACGGTTCTTCGGGTGAGCCAGGGAGTCGAGTGAGTTGGTTAGAACCGGGTCTCCTATTAGTTTAATTGCTCGCTTCTGAATCGCATCCAGTGTATCCATATTTATGAATAATTGATAATTAAGACTTAAAGAAGAAGAAAGTTCCACTCTCTAGAAATCCTAAAGATAAAGGAATTAGCAAAGCCCTCTTTCTAAGAAACACACGGTTTTCGGACGCCCAGCACTCTTTCTATGTCAAATTGGCTAAGAATCGAACTAGTTTATTCATAGGACCTCCAGAGATTGGAACTCGCTTCCTGGCTCCGTCTTCCCCGCGACTTAAAACCCTATGAGGTTTAAAACCCGCATCCACAGATGGGCAATTCTACGGTAACTGTGGAGCCGCGATCTGACGATGGATTCTTATAGTACTGACCAAAATAAGAGTAAAATGAAGAATACCATTTTTCGAGATATCGAGTTTAAAAAATAGAGTTTTTGTATTTTTTTCATTTTTCAATTGTTTTTTATAGTATCATGGGTTCAGTGTGGCGCCACTGTCTGACGACGGATTAGCAACGCAGTTTGGTTCAAATCAAAAAATGTATTTTTAATTAAAAAATAATTAGTAAATGCCCAAAAAAATTCGAATATGTAAAAGTCGTTGCCGGTTCGGTTAAGATATATTCAGTTCGACTCGGTTCAGCTCGTATATCTTCATTTCGGGCTGGTTTTTAGGCGATTAGGTTGGTGTGTTTTTTCATTTATGATAATGATTCAATAAACAGATAAGCACAATGCACCACCTAAAAGTCTAATATGGTGATTGGGTCAGAGTCAAAGATGAGTGGAATTTGGATAGAAAAAGGAAGAGTTTCACTTTTTTGATTTTATAATAATGAAAGAATTAATGAAATTAATTTGAATTTATTTTGTTACTTGCAAATTATAATGAAATTAATTCAATGATGTTCAGGTATAAATCTTCAATTAATCGAAATACAAGATTTATAAACAGAATTCATCTCTCCTCTGTCAAATTAAAAACGAATTCTTTTACCTCTATGACTTCTTGGAATTGAAACTTTCTACTTTATTCCGTGACTTGGATTCTTCAATTCTTTAAGTCTATATTATGACTCCTGAAATGTCTTCATTTTCTTTCTTGGATGCGAGAGTCAATCCTGATTTATAGATGTTACTCCTTCTTGGTTGACCTTTATTAAATAAAAAATACAAAAAAGAACAAAGAAACTCATTCACGAATACATTTTTTCCTATGACTTTTAGTGGCTGAAACTACCTTGCATTTTTCTAAAATCTTCAAGGGTTATGAATCTTAGTCTTCAACTCAACCGCTGATATTTCTTCCTCCTCTTCTTTCTTAAGATGAGAATGTCAATTCTTAGTTTTAGATGTTGCTTCTTCTTGGTGTCTCTTTCTAGCATACTTATTATAAAAAAATCTTACAAACTTATCCGTCATCAATTTGTTTAGTCCCATTTTTCTTTATTTAATAATATAATAATAAATTAAATGAGTATATTTATTGCTTAACAATTTAACAATAAAAGAGAGAAGGGAATTTTCAAGGAATTTGAAATAGAACACCTCAGACATGTTCTTTGATAGGCCAGGCCCAGAAATCGAATAATAATCTAAATAATATATATGAAGGGTTTCGATTTTAAACTGATGATGAAATCTGTTGGTCTATGATGGATAGTTTCATTTCCAAAAAATGAAAAACACTGATTTCATACTAAAACCCAGATTTCTAAAACTCTGATAAGGGTTAAGAGTAGCTGAAGTTCACTTTAAATGTCGTTTTATGCCAAATTAAAAATATGACTAATTAAAAATATGACTACGTCGTTTTTACTCTGAGGATTCGGATCATATCCTGTCATAGAAAATGCTGGATATCTATAAATCTAAGAGTTTTAACAAAGAAGTGGTACAAGTAAACGTTCAAGTCAACAAAATTTCCTAGAGAATGAGATAGGAATAAAGTTTTTAGGATGAGTGGTTTTCATTTTATGAAGGAAAAATTACGATTTTTTGCAAAAAATTTCAGTTTTTCAAAACTTCAACCTCATTGCGGCAGGGATTACCATTTATCCAATTAAGATGAAACTTTGTTTGAATTGTAGAAAATTTAATCTAGTTTAAAAATGTATAGAGTGGTCTTTGTCGAAAACGTGCTCCTTTATGGACAAAATGGGAAAATATCAAAAAAAGTGCGAGTTTTTGGGTGATCCGAGTGGGCTGCCGAGGTCGAAAACTTGGATTTTGCGCTTGAGCCCCAACGGTTGGTCCGACAAAAAAACATAAATAATGAAATTTGTAGGAAATTTTATGAACTTTTATTTTGAATAGGAAGGTTATTTACGAAAAGTTGATAATTTTCGAGTTATAAGCGAAAAACCTCCAAAAAATGAAAATTTTCGCTTTTTTGCATTTTCTTACAATATTGCGTCACGAAATTTTGGTGGGAAACCTCAGATTTGGATTCAGCGCCCCAAAAAACATATATATCCAAAAAATCAAAACTACCCCAAAACTTTTTCTGTCAACACTGCATTTTATAGATGATCAAGAATTAATTACCAAATTCGGCAACATAGCTCATTTGGTCTGATCCTATGTAATAATTAGCTTTCCTTCTATAAATGTGTTTATGTCTGTGTGTAAATGGTGTAGTGGTTCAGATTATAGCCAGTCAAATGCTTAAAGAGAGCCGGGCTGGATCCCGGACTTCCCGCTTCATAGAGAAAGACTCATTCTCTCTGATAACCTGATACCAGTATTTTTACTTTACCAGGGTATGGTCAAGTATTGTAATCGAGCATGAAAAAAGAGGATTTTTTCCTTCTTTTTTTCGAAATATCTCAAAAATGACTGAAACTATTTTGATTAAAAAAATTGAACGAAACCAGGGCATTTCGGTCTACAAAAAAGCCCTAATAAGTGAACATCGAAAAAATTATATTTTTCGAGATAATAATTGTTTTGTCAAAATGTCTCTTAGTTAGTCTGGCTGTCTGTCTGTCAGTCTGTGCGTTAGCAAATTTTTGTGGACGAGCTAGCTCAAAAACTAGTGGGAATATCGAAACCAAATTACGTAGTTTTGGTCCATTGAGATTAAGGAGTTGATTAGATTTTGGTGCATATCGACCCAAAATTAAGAGAGGTGGGGGGGGGGGGGGGGGGGGTGGAGGGTCAAAAAATCAAAATATAGGCCCTTGTACCAAGCTCAATAAAAATTTGTATACATAATCAGTAGGCCCAAAGTAATCTAAAAATGGAAAAACTAACCCCCTTTCCTTACATGATTATAAATAATTTTATTAAATATTAAATATAAGTGAGGGGCCAGGTTGTATGGTAAAGTCAAGTGGATGGCCACATCAGAACACGTCAGCTTATTTTTTTTTATGTTTTAATCTTTTAAATTTGAATTTAAAGTAGAGTGAGCATGAGTGAGTATTAGATATAGGAAATATGTACTCCGATTTATAACACAACTTGTAAGCGGTGATTTTTCTTGTTAAATATATTTTTCCTTATTAATTCTTGGAATTGTTGAAATATTGTATTGTCATCGCAAATACGTATGTGTGAATAATTTTAAGAAAATTAGCTCGTTAAAAGTAGGTCGAAATTTGATCCGAAGATTCTTATCCAGGCACATAGAAAAAAGACGATTATATTATTTTTATATTTTCAATTTATTCTCAAAATATAATTTATCAACTATATATTAACGAAATTTAACAATTGTATATTAACGAAATTTATCAATTATATGTGAACGAAATCATTCGTATTGAGTTAACAAATGAAGGAATAAATTTCTATCATTTATTATATTGAAATCTCATTAAATATTAATAAAGTATTCAAGTTAATTTATTCAAATTAAATGGCATAAATTACTATATTTATAATAAAATATATAAATATCAAATTTACATTATAAAAAAAGATAAATAGAAAATTTTGAAAAATCATAGTTTATATTAATAAAACATATTCTTTAATGTATTTATAAAATGACAAAAAATAAGATAAAATAAGATTTGATCAAATATAGATAAATTATTTTTTGATAAATAGAAATTATATCATTAACGACGGTCAGTTTTTCCATTTTTCCTCTTTCCTGAGAATAAATGTTGAGGCATTTTCGTTCCAATAAAACGATCAGCTTCTCCTTTCATTCCCTTACGTGCGATCTTGCCTCGAAGCGCTTTGTGAGCAATATTTTTCAATTTTGATTTCATCTAAAAACAAAAAAAGGAATATTAATAACTAATAATTAATAAATAAAAATGAGATTTGATAAGAATTGTATAATTTGATTGAATGGAAGAAATGCATGTGATTTAAAAGTAATTAAATTCTAATTTGGACTTTTGTTTATAAATAAATAATGATGAGATTTATGATGACCTCCCATAAGGGTCAAATATTTAATTATAATGTAATATATAGGAAAAAAAATGTATATAAACTCATTACTTTCATTCTGAAACTTTTGGGTCCAGAGCACGTTATAAATTTACATGAAGCTAAAAATTTTTTTAATTTTGACAAGGCTTGGTTCGATCACATATGTGTACCGCATTTTGTGTATAACTGTAAGTCTAAACAACCAACTTGGTCAACTTGTAATTTTGTATAAAATATATCAATTAACATCTATTTGTAAAAAATTTTTTAGCCTAATTAACTGAAGATGGCCAAATAAAATTCAGGCCGAAACGTTTTATTAAAGGTGTTTTATTGAACCCAGTGATTCCATCTTTGGCTGATACCTCCTCCTTCATCTAGTACATTAATAAATAAATGTTAAAAGATTTAATAATTAATGATTCTTTTCAAATTAAACGGAGAAATAAATTTTTTGTATTAAGTAAAATAGAAATATGAGCCGTTTATTTTGAAAGTGGCCTAAGTCCATTAGTTGTTATTTTGAGATATTTGTATTTATATTTTTATAAATACATATATTTATATATATTTTGATGTATTTATTTTGACGAATTCGTGAGGATATTGTACTCCTTGGCTATGTATGATATTATAAATTTGAAAAGAAGACATCTATGTCTAACTAAATCTGTCATTAACTCATTTTTTTCAAAATTGGACTTAGGCCACTTTCAAAATAAAAGGCTCATATGATGTTTCGATTTTAATTTTTACTCTTGTAAATCCTAGTATGTGCACCACAAAACTTTCACTTTACCCTCCCCGTATTTTATATTCATTGAATTTTCACCTTTCAAATTAAAGTTACCTCATACCAGCGATTCTTAACAGGGGGGGACCGCGGCATGCGCGGATCCAGGGGGGGCGATGGGGCGACCGCCCCCCCAAAGCAATGGAGATCAACATTTTTTACATGTTTATTTAATTTTTTTTTATAACATTAAATTTTAAAATTGAAAATAATAAAGTTCTATGTGGGGGGGGGGGGGGCGTCTCTGACGTCTCTGAATTCGATCGCGACACACTTCCGAGATCAAAAGTAGATCTTATATACCGGCGACCGCCCCCCCAAATCAGAGGTCTGGATCCGCGCCTGGACCGCGGAACGTATTACAAACAAACAAGTATAAATATTTATGTGAAACCTACCTAGTATTTTATATTTTAAATTTTAAAAAGTTTATAAAATTTTTTTCAAAATTTACTCTACTTTATTTTAAATGTTTCACCAAGAACCCACACCATCATTCTCCCTTAACAAAAATAGAGGTAATAGTTCAAATATTGATAGTAATCAAGCACATGCATGTGTATGATTATGTTAATCGATTATGCTATACTGATGAAAATGAAGATTAAACTTCGTATACTGTGGATTAAGCCGGCGAATCTCACAAATATATTGTATATTTTTAAAGACTTTATAATTGTATACTAAAATGGGCCCCTAGTAGAATTTAAACTTGTAAATATTTATCTATGTATAGAAACAATCCACAATTATAATTGTAAATACCTTTGTAAATTCACATAGATTTATTTATCAAAAATTGTACCTCAATAAAAACTTGAATAAATAAATATTGTATACTAAAGGCATTGTGAGACAATTTTTTATTAAAAAGAATAACAAAAATCTCAACATTTTAAAAAAGTTATCAATTTTGTGTAGGCCCGCGAGTTGGACAGAACTGGCGTAAACCCTCAAGTACTACTCCTTTGGGTCTCCCCAATCATTTTCAAAGGGAAGTAGATATGTACTAATTGGGCTACTTTTGCCGGTGATCATGTAATTTCAATATGGCCAGGTTGTTGGTTTTTGGTTTGAATAAACTTAAAATATGAAATTTGAAAATATATACTCATAGCAAGGTCTTTAATGCCCATTTGGTCTCGAGGTGGTCGAGACATACTTCTAGATCGCATTTCTGAATCCATTCGTGGACGTTTAGGTGCAGAATCCGAAAAAGTTCTTGATACCGAACGAGCTCTTTTAGTAGTTCTAGTAAAGTTTGCCTAAAATTTAATGTGAAAATTAAATTTAAATATTGTTCTAATAAAATAAAAAAAAGTAAAATAAAAAATATCTACATCTTCAGTTCCAGACATATCAACGCCAAGATTTTCCAATTCTGATCGAAGTTTGGTAGCACTTCGACCTGCGAACAGCTGCACCAGATGTCCTGGGTAGTTTAGGTTTAGTTGAGTTTTTAGTGAGGGCAGCCTCCTGTTTCATAATTGATCGTTTATCTCTAATTTTTCCAGCTAATTCTCGAATTTCATGTAATGTTAAAGTTTCTTCTTGAACCGGAATTTCATAAAATCCAGCCTCCGTTCTCAAACCTTCTTCTTTTTCTAATCTTTCCAGTTTCTAAAAAATAAAAACAATAATTATAATAATAATAGAATAAGAATGAAAATTATTGTGCTAATTAGGTAAAGAATTTTACTAAAGCTTATGAAGCAATTAAATAAAAAGTATATAGGTCATAGTTTTTTTTGTATAGATAAGAATAACGATATCTTAGAAAATATTGTTGATACTGTAAAAACGGGATAACTTAGAGGCTGGGGGGGGGGGGGCAACTTTGAGACATTCGACATTTTGATATCCAGCCAACATCATCTTTTATGAATTTTCACACCATTAGTGCTGGTGCATTTTCTGGAATGTGATGCTACTTGGCCGCATATATTTGAACCAGTAGATGCACTGGCGTCTGGTGCAGGCAGAGTTTCCCTTCATAAACATTATTATATTAAAATTGTCATCAAACACCGATGATCGTTTCACCCGTAAAACATCTTTTCCTGTAGAAAAAAGGCGTTCAACTGCAGCGCTAGACGGAATAGCAGTGTTATATTTAATATAAACAATTCTATTAAAACCGGTTCTCCTAGAAATGCAGCATCTGTAAAAGAGTCTTTTGACTTTGAGTACAGCCAAGTTCTGATGAAAAATGAACTAAACTGATCACACAAAATCACTGCAACAACCAATGTAAAGGACTAAAGTTAACGGAAGTTAAGAAAACCATTAACATTTTTTTAAGTTTAGTCGAGGCCATCACACTCTCGTGGAAGGGAGTGTGGTGGCATAAAGCGGTGGGGCCCCTCATCGCCCTGGGTATATCGCAAAAAACAATAAACAATTTGACATATAGGGCGATGAGGGGATCTCTCCTTAATTTTTACACTTTCAGCAGAAGAACATATAGAGCGGGTGGCGTATGATTATTAATTGTAAATACAAAAAAAAAAAAGAAATGTGAAATGTGAGTCAGGATTAATCCTGGCTCTCTCATCCACCCGCTCTGAATCTGAATTTATTTGTTCTGAAGCTGAAGGTGTAATGAACTTTATCTTTGTAAGAGGCGGCCCGCTCCTCGGAGGCCCAATAAACAAAATAAAAGTTAAATCGTTAAGCAATTTGTTAATTTCGTTAATTAACGATTAACGGATTAACGATGTTGTGCCCAGCTCTGGGTGCAGGACATTTTGTTTGCCACCGCTTGTCTACCATTTTTAAGTTTTTCTTGAAATTTTCATTTGCTTTCGAGAAAGTGTGAATATTTCACTATTGGCAGATAGGTGTATTTAGAACTACATCATTTGACATATATTTCGCGTGATTTTCATAAATTTAATTCTATTATTAAATTTAAGAACCTCAACTTTGTGAATTTTCAGAAGTGAGCGGGCTAACATTGGGACTAACCGAAAGTTGCAATTCAAGAACAACTTGCCAGAAAATGATTGATTGGTTTATGAACCGACATAAATCAGTGTTGACGCAGATAACTGCAAAAAACATATCATATTCAAGGGCGAAGACGCATGAAGAGGTTACGTTCTGGTAAGATAAGAGGGTGAGCTTACGAATTTATCCAAGACGGATCATTGAAATGAAAATTGACGAAGAATTACTCATCTCTGCGATGAAGAAGTCTGCTCAAAATTGGAAATGGCCAGCTAAGGCCGTCGAAATTTTTTACTTGAATGATGAATGAAATGGTTCAGAAAATCAACCCATCTACTCTACCAAGACGATAAATTTTCCAAGTTCAAAAATTAAATGTGTATTTTTGATTTGTTTTAAAGTCACTTAATTAAAATCAATTTACCATGGTATAGATGTTTCTTAGTTTGCTATAAAAATTTGTCTATACTTCCTAACCATCTCTCTTGATTTTGATTTTGAGTCCCAATATTTTCAAATTTGTAAAAATTGTCATGTAATAAAAAAATTAATTAATGGTCTAATAACTTTGTCTTAAGTCTATGTTCAAATACTTTCGGACAACATAGAGACAGATCAACTATTGCCTAGTTTCTATGCAAAAACAGTGCTATCCCAAAGTTACCCCACTTCTCGGGGTAAAATTGGGCAATGAAGATGAGTTTTTAAGAAGGAGTCATGGGTCGTAGAGTAAAATAATGTCCTTTATTTTGAAAAAAAAAAAACGAAGCTAATTTCATTTAACATCATGGTCTCACAATCTAGCGTAATATACCGGGTGAGTTTTTTATCTTGAGACAGTCTTATAACTCAAAAACAGTGCATTATATGAAAAAAAGTTTATTTATATCAAGGTAAGCTATTGTTTGTCGACCTAGAACAAGCTTTCAAGGGTATTTCAAAGTCTAGTTCTGTTTTTTAAATAGAAACCTATATTTTTGTTTACATTTCCTAAATCTAGTAAAAAAAAACTGAACAGCTTTCATAAGAACTATTTTTTTATACGACATCAAATAATAGAAAATATTAAATTAATTAGATCTCAAAAAAATCCAAATAATAATTATTCTTAACAAATATTCAACTTAATTATCAAATAATAATGATCAAATATTTAATTATTAAATAAATAATTTAATAATTTTCCGACAATGTTCTATGACATTCCAGAGTGTTTTCGCAAGTCTTCTGGATGAAACATCTTTCTTCAACAAAAAATGCTCCATTTTTATTATGGTAATACAATATAACTATCTACTGGATTGACACGAGAAATAAACTTTTTAAGTTCAAGAATTTTAAATAGTTCTATTAAGTAGAAAATAATCCCTTAAATCTGTCTAAAATGAAGTTTTAAAATCATTATAAAAACTTATTTTCATTGTTGTGACGTTTTAATTTAATAATTAATTATTTAATAATTAAATATTTGATTTTTTGAGACCTAATTGATTTAATATTTTTTTTATTTGATGTGGTATAAAAAATAGTTCTTATGAAAGTTGTTCAGTTTTTTTACTAGATTTAGGAAATGTACAGAAACATATAGGTTTCCATTTAAAAAACAGAACTTGACTTTCAAATAACCTTGAAAGGTTGTTCTAGGTCGAGAAACAATTGCATAGTTTAGTTTCCCCCTGATATAAATAGACTTTTATTCATATAATGAACTGTTTTTGAGTTATAAGACTGTCTCAAGATAAAAAAAACTCACCCAGTATATTGACAGGAGTGGTGAAAAACCTGAAAAAGTGTCCCAAAGTTACCCCTTTTAACGATATCAAAATCCTTCTTAAATCGAGTCTGTTTTATTTTTGTTAGGAATCGTAAAAAATAATTCTAAGAATTTAGAGTAACAATACAAAATCAAATAATGAAAGAAACAAAATAACCATATAAAAAAAGATTATAAAATTAAATACCTCTAGAATATCTGGATCAATAAAATCAGCAATATTATGGCCTTCCCAGAATTCTGGAATAATATCATATTTATATTCCTGAGGCATATCAAAATTCTTTTTCAAATCCAAAACATAATCATCGCCTTCTTCCATTTCTATATCCTTCTCCAATTTGCGATCTGGTTTATTTGCTTGCATTCTCTTTTTCAATACACTCTCTAAAATAGAAAATAATTTATAAAATAATAGACAGTTTTTCATTAAAATATTTTTTTTTCAAAAATCTCTATTTTTAAAACATTTCTTTAAATTTAACCCTTCACTGCATGATTTTTTTAATTGGAATGAAAAAATTTAAATTAGGTCAGTTTTTGGCTTTTATTTAAAGTAGTTCTTTCACAAATGCAAAAATTCAACAAGTCTTCGAAACTTGGAATATTAGTCATTAGGAGCAGAATACACACACTGTCAAAATTTGAAGACGATTTACCACACCAAACATGAAATAATTGCGATTAAAAATGAAATTTTTACACATGGTAGATAGTGTAAGGGTGGGAAAATGATCATTATTTTATTTTTTTCATTGAAGGACTTTCACCATCTTGATGAAAAACTAATATTTGTTAGAATAATATATTTGGAGTAACGTAAAAAAAAATTGAAATTATTTACCACGTAGTTTTGATAAAAAATACAAAAAACAAACATATTTGGGCGATTATTTTTAGTGGAGGGGATAAAATATCAATGGGTTGGAAATGATCCATTCATAAATAGAAAGTAGTAGCGTAAAATGTACAGTCACGGTAAAAAAACATAACCTAAAATTTTAACACCGTTCATATTTATAGAGTGGTTACGAGCCTAAAACTTTTTGCGTGGATTGTCGCCGAAAAGAACACTCCTTAAGGGAAAAATATTTAAAACAATTAAAACAAGATTTTGAGAAAAATAAACATAATTTATGTATTGTATCATATATGATACATTGTGTGAATGGTCTTACATTTAATTTATATGGAAAGATTTAAAACAATTTCTATTTTTGTTCAAATATAAATGTAGTTCACATTTTTCACACTGTATATAAGATAAATGATTACATGTCGGTAACTTACATCATTGTCTTAGTCTTAGGGCCAGTTGTATGTCGGTTGGTAAACTCTTTTTAAACGTTGACAATCGGTAAAACCTTAAAATTCACCTTGTGCCCGGCGGGATGGCCAATCAGATGAAGTGTATGTGATCTAATTGGCCATCCCACTGAGCACAAGGTGAATTCTAAGGTTTTACCCTTTGTCAACGTTTAAAAAGAGTTTACCAACCGACATACAACTGGCCCTTACTTTTTTCACTACTGGGATGTGAAAAATACCATCCATATATGGTATGTCCCATCTACATGATGTATCAGATATAATACAATTAGAAAAACATACAAAACAAAAATAGAACTTTTATTAGATCAACGATGTTAAATATATATAAAATACATTCCTGTTTTATAGTTCAGTATTTTTTTATTTTATTATTGTAGCCAAAATGGTTTAAAATGAGGATGCTATGTACACACTCTTTGAAAGGCCGAAGCGTGTATGCAGAATGCAAAACAAATAACTTTATTTGTAGTGCAGTGACAAATAGCGGGAATATTTTGAACTAGATATATTCTTTCTTTTGTATTAAATGAGATAAAATGTGTTGAATAGTAAGAAAACACTTGCTTAGTTTACTAAATACCAGGTATAAGATATGATACACTATGCAGTGAAGGGTTAATTAGGATTAAAATTAAAAATAACAAGTACCTGGAATACATGGTGGACGAACTTTATTATCTCTTGGTTGTGGAAAAGCAACTCTCAACCTATTCAAAATATTTTCCACCTTTTTGGTTCTTATTTTCTGATTAATTCGATGTGTCAAAAGTTGTTCGCATGCCTTTGAAATAATAGATATATTAGATAAGAAAAAAAAATAACCTTAAAAAATAAAATTGTAAAAAATGAATCTTACTTCTGTTTTAACTTCCATTATTCCTTGATCAGTAAGTGTGCTCATTTCCATATAAGGAATTTTATCTTCTTCGAGAAATTTGAATAAAGATTTGTCTTCTTCGGAGAGCTCTTCAAATTTTAAGACATCCATTTTATTCATGACAATAATCAATGGCTAGAATAGATAATTAAATTAAAATATGTTACGATATAACTTAAGAAATTTATATAAATATATTAATTACCTTGTTCACAAAAAGTGGTTTCATGCTGTTGAACAATTTCACCTAAAAAATAAATAAAATTGACAATAAAATAATATCCAAAACAAATAAAAATAAACTGCAACATTAGTACTTTATTCCAGTACTTTTTTAGTTTTTTCTAAATATCTTGAAAATGACTTAACCAATTTTGATGAAATTTAATATTGTAATTAAGTACCTTGAGGACTATAAAAAAGGTTATTTAAAGTTTTTAGTAAAATTGTATTATATGTATAGTATATACTCTAGAATAAGATAGTACTTTTTTAAATTCTTTATTATTTTATTTTAAACATGGACTGCAAATAGCTAGTGAAATCTGATTAATAATCAAGGAATAAATATTAATATTAATATTTGCGGTCCATGTTTAAAATAAAATAATAAAGAATTTAAAAAAGTACTATCTTACTCTAGAGTATATACATATAAATACAATTTTACTAAAAACTTTATATAACCTTTTTTGTAGTCCTCAAGGTACTTAATTACAATATTAAATTTCATCAAAATTGGTTAAGTCATTTTCAAGATATTTAGAAAAAACTGAAAAAGTACTGGAATAAAGTACTAATGTAACATTTCCTTCACTTTACTAATGAGTTCAATCTACACCTAATATAAAATAGTAGTCTTAGCGAGCATCCATAAAATTAAGAAAATCGTAGAATTCATTTTTTGTGCAAAGTCTCCAGATAATAACTAAAGTTTCTAATTAAAAAATTCAAAGCCAAATTACCTGTTCAGAGATTGGATATCCACATTGTCCGGATAAATCCATAAAATAAAGAACAGCAGCATGGATCTGTGCAAGAGCACATATAGCTTGCATTTCAATAGTATTTCTATCTTCTAGAGGGCGATCTAAAATTCCTGGGGTGTCGATAACTTGCCAACGCAAATATTTATAATCCATATGCCCTACATGAAGAGCTTTTGTTGTAAATGGATAGGGTTGAATTTCTACATCAGCCCTTGTGATCTGTTAAAAAATTATAGAAAACAATATTAATATCAAATGTAATTTTTATTTATATTTACAAATTTAAATGAAGAAACTTTACTTTATTCATAAAACTGGATTTGCCAACATTTGGGAATCCGCAGACGAGGAGTGTTCTTCCATAGGGATCAATAGATGGACTCCTGGCTAAATGTTGCCGAACGACTTCTAAATATTCAAGATTTGGTTTTTGCCTTTTCATAATGGTGGCCATTCTAGAGAAATTTAATAAAATTAAAAAATTAACATAAAATTAGAATAAATATTGTTTTTTGCACTTTAGTTCATTTTATTTTTATTTCTACTTTCGAGAATCTACTCTTATTAAACGAGCAAAAATTGTATATATATTTGTATCTTAGTTCTATTTTTGAAAACGGCTCTACCGATTTTGATGAAACAAACTCTATTAACAAGTTTTGAGGATGAGAAAGCGATCTGGCTAGGTCTGGACCTCGACAAATTTAATCTTAATTGATCTTTTCTTAATTAAAGTAATTATTGACAGATGAAAATCTCAATAAAAAATTTTGTTTACATTTTTTTCAATTATCTTTTATTTATTAATTGGTTTTTTTAATTTTAAAACCCACTAATAGGTTATAACAAATATTATTATATTATATTAAAATTAGGAATTTTTTGTTTGTGTTTTAAATAACAGGTGTTTAACTCATAACATTACAGGTGGGTTCATAACAAAACAGGTGTGTTTACAAATAAAGTGGTTGAAGTGGCTTTTTTTTATATAACTTGGAAACAAATCTTATTTAATTTTATGTTTTTATTTCAGATCCTATACGATTATTTTTTTATTTTATTATTATAACTACATAGCTATAAATAAAACAGCTCGGCAACTTTTTGCTTCAGTTAAAAGTTATATATTAATATTATTTTTAATTTAAAATTCTGATAAAAACCACTGCACCTATGCAAAAACTGGGTGCGGGAGTGGGGCTGGGGGTGCAGGAGGTGTGGTGCAGTGGTGGGGGCCAGGTGCGGGGGGTGTGGGGCGGGGTGGGGGTCCGGAGGGGGCGAAGTGCGGGGTTTTAGGGGGCGGGGGTATCGGGGGGTCCATATATACTATATATAGTGTACTATATATATTTGTATTTTTATCAGAATTTTAAATTAAAAATAATATTAATATATAGCTTTTAACTGAAGTAAAAAGTTACCGTGCATCGCTCGGTGGCTCCAGGTACTATCTATTTATCTAAAGTAACGTTTTGCTCGATGTGACTATCACGATGATCGTGCAACGATTATTATTGAACGATCATCGTTGGTTACCATTTTTGCTCGGAATGGCTGTAGTTTATTGATTTTCCATTAGTTGTTTGTTTTCATTCGTAGTCACATCGTCCTAAATTTAACAAAATGAGTTTAAATTTGAGTAGAGGTAAAAGATTATTACTCAAATATCTTTTGATTGGGGAGATGGAAGACGACGAAATACTTCTTTATAC
This sequence comes from Forficula auricularia, assembly GCA_024734495.1. Classification (NCBI taxonomy): domain Eukaryota; kingdom Metazoa; phylum Arthropoda; class Insecta; order Dermaptera; family Forficulidae; genus Forficula; species Forficula auricularia. The sequence continues at coordinate 163,854 of JALMQS010000624.1, read as the reverse complement.
GTATTGGATGAAAAGAGCCAAAAAACACCGTATATTTGAGCTCAAAAATGAAGAGGGAGCGTATCAAAAATTGGTTGCTGTCCAACTGCGCGAAGACAACAAAAAGTTCTCCGAAACGCTAATTTTGAAAGATTTGAAGTAAGAGGCTTGTTTGTTGTATATTTCATCATCGATGAGAGGCTAGGATGGCAAGATCGTCCAGTTAATAGAATGTGCCAGACTAGAGTCAAGCTCAAAGGGTCTTTTTCCCCGCCCGTTCCCTTGGCAGTGGTTTCGCTAGAACCGACCGAAATTAATTAAATACTGCTTTCCGAAAAACCATTGATCTAAATTTAATTAATTTAAAAAAATTTAAATAATCAAATTAAATTTCACCATTGATCTGAATGAAAGAACAAAATTCTTTAAAATTATTGGTAGGTTTCACATATCGTTAATGTGAAACCTACCAAAATATTTTTATCCAATAATTCTTAAAAAATATTTCTACCAAGTACCAACACCAAATTCCTTAAAAACTATTACAAAATTCTTTGTTTACTTTGCATACGAATTACACAATGTTGAACAATATAGTTATTGAATTTATTAAAATTTTGTTCATTTTGTGGTGCGGTTTCGTCAAAAAAATGTGATAGCTGCCACAGTGAGGGATTATTCGCCACTTCCTCCACGAGAATTTCATCATCCGCTTAGGAAAATGCAGAAGCCGTGGTACACTAGGTCTTCTCTCAACAAATAACCGTTAGCGACTGACGATTATATTCAACCTTTTCCTGAACGACTATTTCAGACGAACGATCGTCGTTAACGACTCTACCGGCAGTCGCTCGAAGAAAAATACCTCCATAAGAAATATAAAGAAATAGTGCTCAACGATTATTATCGTTGCACGATCATCGTGATAGTCGCACCGAGCAAAACGTACCTTAATATTCTAATACGGGCAATAATGTATATTTGTAATTTTTTTTAATGCTCTAACAATTTTAATAAAATAAACTTTATTAACCATTTCCGAGGCGTGCGTAAACATTATTGAGTTGAGGTTTCTACTTTGGGAAAACTTGTTTTTAGCTTCTGAGCTATCGGTTGAAAGATGGAGAAAATCAGAAAAATTTGAATAGTTAATGAACGGATGTGGCTAAAATTCGTCTTAATAATCTGCATCCTTGTGTCAAGATTTAATTTTCAAGCTCAAACAGCTCTCAATAACGAAAATATTGGCTAAATCTTCGAAATTTGCTAAGAATTGACAGAGTCTTGGAAAAAATGTTAATTCCTCTTATTTATTTTTTTTTAATTTTATTTATTTTAGCGATCGTAAACATTATGGGCCTTGAGTGCAGTGGATACACTTATCCTATATATACCAGGTGAGTTTTTTATCTTGAGACAGTCTTATAACTCAAAAACAGTGCATTATATGAAAAATACTTTCAAATGAAAGTTTATTTATATCAGGGGGAAACTAAACTACGCTATTGTTTGTTTACCTAGAACAAGCTTTCAAGGGTATTTCAAGATCAAGTTGTTTTTTAAATAGAAACCTATATTTTACATAGCCTAAATATACAAAAAAAACTGAACAACTTTCATAAGAACTACTTTTTTATACGACAGCAAATAAACAAAATTTTAAATCAATTAGAACTCAAAAAAAAAATCTTAATAATTATTGAACTTAATTATCAAATAATAATGATCAAATATTTAATTAATAAATAAATAATTTAATAATTTTCAGACAATGTTCTGTGACATTCCGATATGTACCTATAGGAAAGATACATCTACTGAATACCGCATCAACTCACAACATGGCTTGTCGACAAACAATGTCACATAAATTAGCAGCATTCCATTCAATGATCCACCGTTTAAATAGTATCCGATTAACGAAAAGAGCATTTCTTAGCAGAACTAGAGATAATCAAAGAAATAGCTATAAATAATGGTTACATGAAAGCAATTTAATAGATCAAATATTAAAAGGTAAAATTCAAAAATCAAATTTAAATTTAATCTATTCACAAAATTCACAAATCAAAGATCTGCCAAAAACTAATACTACCATACGTATGGTAAAGATGTCCATGCGAATAAAGAACAGCTGGAAATTAAAATCTCTGGAGTTTTACGCAACAATCTTTATGATCAACTGTCATTTTTACATTAGGAAGTGAATTAAGTCAAATTAAAGATAAAATTCCGGAAAATGAAAATCCGGTGTATACTAAATTGACATGCCAAGATTGCAGTGCAACTTTATATAGGAAAAACGGAAAGAAATTTATCTATTGAGATCAAATGGTACACAAGAGATGCCTGCAAATTAAAATATGAAAAATTATGCATTTGCAGAGCATTTAAATGCTCACAATGCATCAGTTTTCCAGATCAATCTCAAAATTTAAATTAGATCAAAGAAGATCAATGACCCTTAATTCTTTCTTTAAAAGAATCCATTGAAATTTTAAAAATCCTCTGAAAAAAAAGCCCAATTGAATCTTTAAATGAAAAACTAGGAAATTATCAATGACAACCTTTTTCAAAAACATTCCATTCATTCAGGTAACAACTCATTAGAAAATGCCTAAACAGTCCTTTTTACCCTTTGACCCTTTTTAAAAACATTCCATTCATTCAGGTGATAAACTCATTCAAGAGAAATCGCCTATACAAAAGAGCAACCCAGATATTGAGCCAGTTATGATTCTACAATTCCCTAGAAGAAACATGAAGAAAAAGAACATTCACATGTTTTCCAAAATTTTCTATGTATAAATCTTAATTTGTAACTAATTTGAAATATTTGTGATAGACTGATGATGAAGAAGCCCAGTGCCTTCTGAAACTATAGTCCTCTAGAAATAATTAAAAATTATTTTATTTAAAAAACAGAAGACTCTCTCATTTTATTTTATTTTTAACCTAAAATAAAAACAATTCTGTTACCATCGACAGTGAAATCTTTTATTCAACTAATATGTATCTCAAGTTTTCTGCATGAAATGAATCTTTCTTCAACAAAAAAATGATCCATTGGTAATACAATATAAATATCGTTTTTAAGGAATTTGGTGTTGGTACTTGGTGAAACATTTTTTAAAATTATTGGATAAAAAATATAAATATCTACTGGATTTACATGAGAAATAAACTTTTTAAGCTCAAGAATTTTAAATAGATCTATTAAGTAGAAAATAATCTCTTAGAGCTGTGTCAATTTAATAATTATTTATTTAATAATTAATTATTTGATAATTAAGTTAAATAATTGTTAAAAATAATTATTAAGATTTTTTTGAGATATTATAATTGATTTAATATTTTGTTTATTTGATGTCATATATAAAAAAAATACTTCTTATGAAAGTTGTTCAGTTTCTTTTGCAGATTTAGGCAATAGGTTTCTATTTAAAAAACAGAACTTGACCTTGATTTACCCTTAAAGCTTGTTCTAGGTCGACAAACAATAGCGTAGTTTAGTCCCCCCCCTGATATAAATAAACTTTTATTTGAAAGTTTTTTCATATAATGAACTGTTTTTGAGTTATAAGACTGTCTCAAGATAAAAAAAAAACTCACCCGGTATAGATTAGAAACCTGACTGCGACTCGGTGTCCAAAAAAGTACTTAAATATTTGAGTAAAAGAAAAAAAAACTATTGAGGAAAATATATATGATGGTATGGACGACCTACTACTTCCTGTGCAATACTAGTTGACACTAAATGTAAAAGTAAATCCAGGAAAATCTAATAAAAAAATATTTTGCAAATTTTATTTAACATTATTCCAATATTTCTATATTAAAAAATACTAAATTCTTATAAAATTCTGTTGTTTTTGTTTTAAAAACAAATTTTGGAAAAAATTAAGAAAACCGATAGAAAGAAGAGATGTGAGGGACAATTTAAATAGATAGAGTGAAAGAATGGTTTAAATTTAAAAATAGGAAGGAGAAACTTAAGGTCTAGTATAATATATTTATATAAAATTTAAAATGACTCATTTACCTCTTCCTAATGCTGCTATTTTCAATTGTTTGCATCGATATAATGAATCTCCAAATTTTAATAATTTGGTATAATCTTTACCAACACTGAAAAGTACATAAAATTAATTTGTTAATGAAAAAGAATTATTGATTTTAATCAGTGATATTATGAATATACTTACTTATCAATTAAATGTCGAGCAGTATTTAATTGACCAAGAGCTAATTTGTAATGGTCTTTGTCGTAATTAATTGTTATTAATTCAGCATAAAATGGATGAATATCCTTGAAAAAAAAATATTATAAATAATTCAATCCCTGGCTCATCGAAGAAACGTTTCTCCCCTTTCCCTGTACTACAGATACTATCACGGTGTCTGTTCAGTCGAGCTGAAATCAATTATCCTCCCTAAAGCCCTCTTTACGAGAAACACGCGGTTTTCGAAAGCTCAGCAGCCCTTCGCTGTAAAATTGGATAAAAATCGAACAAGCGCTTTCGCCAACTCTTTTATTCCTATAACCTCCAGAGACTGAAACTCGCTCCCAGCCACCATCTTCCCCGCAACTTATAACCTTCAGCTGTTTAAGACCCGTATCCACAGAAATCTTTGAACCCTACCCAGCCCATAAAAACCTTTCTTCTTCCTCTTTTCACGATGGAGGGGCCAACCTAGGCCTTTAGGGAATGCACCTTTTTGGTGTAACTCCTCTCATCATTTTCATTTAAAAAAAAAAAAAAAAAAAAAATCGGTAAAATTCTATTTTGATGTTTTTATTCTATTTTGAGGTGCCAATCAGTGGCGTAGCTACAGGGAAGCAACGCTTTAGAGGGCCCTTTAAAAATTTATTTATTTATTATTTAGATATCAAAAAATGATATATTTAATTAACTTTTTTTTTTGTTTATAAATATCATTTCTTCTTATTCTTTTAATCCATAATCAAATATTTAAAAGGATCGTAGAGAGTTGGACCAGATTTTAAATCAAACGCAAAGTTTTTTAATTAAATGGGTCAAACGTTTCGTCACTGATTATAGCGACTTCCTCAGTGGCTCATTTTACAAACTTATTTGTCAGGTGTTATAACTACAAGAAAAAACATTCCAAAGATTATGTTTTCACCAAATTATTCAATTTGTTATCAATAAAATCTTTCATCAACCATTAAAATAGATTTTATTCAATTTTGATTTTTATATAATTATTATAACGAAGAACAATTACAATTGTTTTTTTTTAATGTTTTATATTGTCTTGATAACAAATTGAATGATTAGGTCAAGACATACTCTTGGAATGTTTTATCTTGTAGTTATAACACCTGACAAATAAGTTTATAAAATGAGCCACTGAGGAAGTCGCTAATCAGTGACGAAACGTTTGGCCTATTTAATTAAAAAACTTTGCGTTTGATTTAAATTCTGGTTCAACTCCCTACGATCATTTCAAATGTTTGAGAATAGGTTGAGGTCGTTTCGGCCCCAAGGCCTCTAATCATTCGCTTTACCGCATGAGGCTCTTAATAATTTTAAATGAATGCTAGCTATCCTGAGGGACATTAAAAGGTTATTCTCGCATAGAGTATCCAGCTTGTTTATAAGAACAAATCAGAGTGGATTTGCTTAATTAAAATGTGTTAAGATTTTGACAATCAAAAATATTCATTCTCTTTAAAACCGAAATGAGGATTAAGTCAGAGAGAACGTTTACTTTGTCTAGCATTCCCTCGGAGCAACGCAATTAATAAACGTGCTTAGATTACACTGCACGAAATTTTTTTTTCCCGTAAACATAACAATGGATTCCAGTAGAGTTTTATACGCTGATTATAAAGCAATTTCTCGATTTTTTACAACACGTCAGAGTTTTGAGATATTATCAGACAAAATGACGAAAAAGCTCATTTTGACCTATTTTCGAGTACCATTAAATATTAAATAGCAATATTTGAAATCAAAATGTTTTGTTGACGTAATAAGAAACGGTTTCTTTTTGATTTTCAAATTACCACTTGTTTTTGGCTCAATTAGAACTCGAGTTATAAGTAAAAAATTAAAACTACGTGATTATAAATGATAATAAACATTAAATTGAAAGTTTTTGCCGAGAGTAGCAGAATTTTTATATATTGAAGGAGACAATAAAAGAGTGTGTCTTCTGCTGGAATTATAAATTTTATTTATTTATAACGAGACTATAGTTTCATAAATTAATTCCTGTGAATACATTGTAATAGACTGATGAAGAGGGCAAAGCCCTCGAAACTATAGTCTCGTTATAAATAAATAAAATTTATAATTCCAGCAGAAGACACACTCTTTTATTGTCTCCTTCAATTTTAATAATAAACATACTACCTTGATCTAAAAGTTTCAGAAATTTATTCAGAAAATCAAAAATACAAATTTATTCATCAAAATCGATATTGTCCCCTTCAAAGTACTCTCCAACTACTGCACTGCACTTATGCCAGCGCTTGATCCAATCCTTGAAACATTTTTTATACTCGGTTTTCGGTATGGACTATTAGAGCCGTTTGCGATTTTTACGATTTTAAAAATGAAATCGTCTTTGCATCAGCGAGTTTATATTAAATGTTGAGTTAAAAACGGTGCGAAATTGTTGAAGAAGTGTTACTCTATCGAAAATAAACTTTTATATGTGGACCAAGATTTGGTGAGTCTGTCGAGAATGACGTACTCAGTCGACATCGAAAACCGACGAAAACGTCGATAAAATCAAAAAAATTCTGGCCGAAAACTGTAAATTGACCATTGGAGAGATGGCAGCGAACTTGAACATCGCTTATGAATCCGTTCAAGATATTTTGTTTAATGATTTGGCTTTGAGACGCCAAAAAAGACCCGATTTGTGGGAGCCACGCAACGTACGGACGAACAATATCATCGTTATCCGCAACTTTTTCACCAAGAACGGAACGAATACCATCCAAAAACCACCGAATTCACCTGATTTAGCCCTCTATGACTTGTTCCTGTTCAGTCGACTCAAAAAACTGATCCGGGGAACGCGTTTTAGCAGCCAAGAGGAGATAATACAAAAATTGGAGACAGCTCTGAATGCCATACCGAAAATCGAATATAAAAGTTTCGAGGATTGGATCAATCGCTGGCATAAGTGCGTTGCACTCGGTGGGGGATACTTTGAAGGAGACAATATCTGGTGAATAAGTTTGTATTTTTAATTTTATGAATAAATTCCTGAAACTTTTTGATCAAGGTACTAGATAAAAACCTAAGGTCTTAGTTTTTAGACTCCTGATGATGGGCTAACCCCCGAAATATATCGAATTCAAAACTCAATTTTGTTTTATTTCTTTTTTGTGAAACCTACCTCGTATCTTACTCAAGTTTTATTATTATATTAAAATGTTTCACCTAGAACCAACACCGAACTCCTTAAAAGTTATTAGTTTTTAAGTTATAACTCGAGTTCTAATTGAGCTAAAAACAAGTGGTAATTTGAAAATCAAAGAGGAAGCTGTTTTCTATTACGTCAACAAAAAATATTTTGATTTCAAATATTGGTGTTTAATATCTAATGGGACTCAAAAATAGGTCAAAATGGTCTTTTTCTCCATTTTGACCGGTAATATATCAAAACTGACGTGTTTTAAAAAATCAGGAAATTGCATGATAATCAGCGTAGAAAACTCTACTTGAATCGATTATTAGGTTTAAGACAAGAAATTGTTATCGAACAGTGTTATATGTGTTTGAATAAATTTGTTATAATTGAAAAGATTTTGTTTGCAAAGAGTAGCAGAGTTGTTGATTCATAAAGAGAAATCACTGAGGTTACCCTCTGCTTGGTGCAAATAAACATAAATATATAAATAACAAGGAATATAATATGTAAATATATATAATTAATTTTTTTTTTTTATTAAATATAATTAATTTAATCAGAGTAATTAAACCCATGAAAATAACAGTGAGATAGGAAAGTTTAATCTAAAATATTGTTCTTATTGTTTATTTATATTGTTGTTTATAAATCTTTTATCATTAATTAATAAAGCCCAATTTATTGAAGTGTAAACTTGTTCAATTTATAAAAATATTTCTTAAAGAGATTGACCTTTGAAACTAGAGTCTCAAACAAATACATTTTGTATATATAATATAATATGACTATTTGCACTAAGCAGAGGATAGATGATTTCTGTTTATAAATTTGTTATAAATAAATACTCACATCTAATTTTGGAAATTCTTGAATAATCAGTGAAAGACGATCATGAAAATTTTGTTGTGTGAATTTCACTTTTCTCATATAAAAATTTCTTATTCTCGATATTTTATAATTTTTATGTATAACTGTTGGAGTTTTCCTTTGCGTTTTTGATAGTATAATATCAATAAAATCCTGAAATAAATAATTAAATCAATTTCGACTATGTCATTTAAATGCAATTATTGAGAAATAATTTAATATTTTAAGTATATATATTTTACCGAAGACGGAGGAACAACAGTTATTTTCTTGAAATTATAAAGAGACATTTTAATTTGTTTTATATAAAGAGTTTTTTTAATTAAAAGAACAAGCAGTAATTGCTTAAATTTTAATATTAAATAGAAGAATTTAGTGTAGAAAAGACATGTGGAAAAATTCTTAACCTAAAGGAACGTGTTGAAACATGAAGTTGGTGAAAGAGATTGTACATTGTACCAAATCGAGAGAAAAAATGCATTTTTTGGCCACCAGAGAGCTCTTTTGTTTTAGAAAAAAAAACCCACAAAATTTGAAAATATTACAATTATAAAAATAATAAATAAATAAAAATAATAAAAAATAAAAACCACGCTATTGTCAGTAATGCACTAAAAATAATGTAATCTATCTACTCTTATTAAACGAGCAAAAATTGTATATATATTTATTTATATATTTATATTTTTTGCAACGAAATTTTCTCTGGAGAGAGACGGACTGGTAGAAACTTTAATTGAATGTAGTGGAAGGCAGCCCAGAGGTAGTGAGGAAAGAAAAAATTAACACATATAAAATAAGGTGTAATTTATTGGAATCCTTCCTCCTTTCCTTTCAAACCGACGTTTCGGAGGATTTTTCCCTCCTTCTTCAGGGTTTCAAAGGGTCAATGAATGAAACAAATAAAATGTTTCCTTCTTTTCTCCACAGTAGTGTTCAAAAACTTTCTTCATTTTTTAACAAAGGCATAGAAAAACAAATTTTTTTCCCCTCCTTTTTCTTAATTAAGAAATTTTGCGCTTTTCAGCATTAATAAAATCAGTTATTATGAGAGGCCTCTAAAAACTCTAGAAACTTGATTCCTATCTCATTCTCTAGGAAATTTTGTTGATTTGAACGTTTACTTGGACCACTTTTTTGTTAAAATTCTTAGATTTATAAATATCCAGCATTTTCCGGACAAGATATGATCCGAATACTCAAAAGTGTCATAGAAAATGCTAGATATCTATAAATCTAAGGGTTCCAACAAAAAAGTGGTCCAAGTAAACGTTTTGAAGTAAAGAAAAATTTCCTAGAGAATGAGATAGGAATCAAGTTTCTAGGATGAGTGGATTTTATTTTATGAAGGAAAAATTGCGATTATTGTCAAAAAATCGGAATTTGTCAAAACTTCAACCTCATTGCGGCAAGGGTTAACATTATCCAATTAAAATGAAACTATATTTAAATTGTAGAAAATTTAATTTAGTTTAAAGATGTATAGAGGGGTTTTTGTCGAAAACCTGCTCCTTCATGGTCAAAATGGGAAAAAATCGAAAAAAGTGCGAGTTTTTGGGTTATTCAAAAATTAATTGAAAAGTTTTTGTTTTGCCGAGAGTAGCAGAGCTGTTGATTCACAAAGAGAAACAAAGAGGTTGTCCTCTGCTTGATGCAAATAAACATACACACATATATAACGAGATGATATATTAGAGTTCCTAGCCCTCCAGCAGTGACGAAGGAACACCAAGTATTCAATATCCATATGATATTGACTCCATGAAAAACATTTATAATTGAAGAAAGACTGATGATGAAGACCAAGTCTTCGAAACTATAGTCTCAAACAAATAAATAATATATATACAGATATATCATCTAGATATATATGTGTGTATGTTTATTTGCATCAAGCAGAGAACAACCTCTTTGTTTCTCTTTGTTATTCAAAAGTGATCCGAGGGGCTGCGAACTACTGGACAAAGTCATTATATTATGTATTATGGTATTATAATTGGAATAATTAGTTCATATAAACATCAATTATCAAAATTTATTAATTTATCTATTTAAAAATAAAATTTAAAACATAATAATTTATTAGGTCTAGAAATAGATGAGTATTTCAAACATTTCTAATTTGGATGAATTTTTAAAGAAAAAAATTATAATAATATTAATTGTTTATTTGTTTATATTATTATAATTGGAATAATTAGTTTATATCAAAATAAAAGAGATGACACTAGTAAATATTAACAGCCTTAATTACTATAGGATCAAATGGGAATAAAAGGGGATGATCTGTGTAGTGACTTTTTTTGTTAAATAATATAAATAGATGGTGTTTTTAGTAGGTTATTTAGCAGTCTTGGACTGCTCGGCGACTGTTCCTTCGGGACGGTCCAATTTTTTGCTTGTCTCAAATGGACATTCGAGTTTCGATTATCCTCGAGAAATGAAAGGATAATAAAAGAAAACTCGGATATTTGAGACCTCACCGCTTAAGGATTTTATATTCATTTAAAATCCCAATCACAAAGGGAAAGAGAGGGTACGCTTTCTCTTTCTAATTACTAGGAAATAATCTGTAAACAGGCGTATAAATTAAAAAGAAATTATTTTAATTATATAAATAAAAAATTAAAAGTCAAATTTTCTGGATTTCCATTTTCAATTGCAACTAGAGAATTTAGAGGTCTCCTGTGCGTAGTTTAGGGTTTATCATCCTTTTTATTTATATAATTTTATTTCCAATATGCGTTAAAGTTAAATAAATATATTTAATTGCAATAATCGTGATCGAAATTTTTGCTTAAGACACGGATATAGCATATGTAGATGAATAAGTAAATAAATTATCTGTTTCTTTGTAGGAACAATAAAAGAATATACTATATAAATGTTAATTCACTAATATTTATTATATTCCTAGAATATTTAAAATTTTTTTTTTAATAGTTACATAATAGATAATAACAAATTTATTAATTGATCAATTTAGAAATAAAATTTAAAAAATAATAATTCATTATGTTTAGAAATAAATGAGTATTTCAAAAATTCCTAATTTGGATGAGTTTTTAAAGAAAATAATTATTTTAATATATTGATTGTTTATATATGTATTATTATTATTATTGGAATAATTAGTTCATATAAACATCAAGAGATGACACTAGTAAATATTAACAGCCTTAATTACTATAGGATCAAATGGGAATAAAAGGGGATGATTTGTGTAGTGACTTTTTTTGTTAAATAATATAAATAGATGGTGTTTTTAGTAGCTTATTTAGCAGTCTTGGACTGCTCGGCGACTGTCCCTTCGGGACGGTCCAATTTTTTGCTTGTCTCAAATGGACATTCGAGTTTCGATTATCCTCGAGAAATGAAAGGATAATAAAAGAAAACTCGGATATTTGAGACCTCACCGCTTAAGGATTTTATATTCGTATAAAATCCCAAACATAGAGGAAAGAGAGGGCGATAGACACGCCTTTTCTTTCTCACTCGTTTCCGTTAGTCTAGAATTGCCCGTTTTGCTAATTACCTTTACAAAATTTAATAAATTTTTTTAATAATGAAAACTCGAGTTTATTTCAAACGAGTTGAGACACGCATGGACAAGTTAAGACGCGTTGGCGGATTAGATAAAAAATATTTTTTCAAATATTTCGTATTTATTTATTTTCTTTGATCAAAAAATATCAATTACGTAAAAAAAAATTATCGATATATAAGATACAGATTATTTTCATTTACTATAATCAAAATACAAGATACAATTGTAATTTATAAATTAAATTGTTTTCATTATTATTTGAAATTATATTCAGACTACTTACAAACGCAAATTCTATTATATAATTAATTCACTTGTTAAAATGTATTTTCACATAACAATCCGCCTAATTTTAATCTTATACCTGGAAAAGTTTCCTGAACGTATAAAATGCCAATCTTGAAAGGTTTTAGTTTATGAGCTGAAAAATTGGTACGTAAATATCTTAGAATGCGCCAAATTTTAGCTTTTTACCTAAAAAAATTTTCCCGAGAATATAAATTGTCATTTTAGAATAGTTTAAGTCAATAAGCTGAAAATTGCTACGCAAATATTTGAGAATGCACCAAATTTTAGCTTTTTAACTAAAAACGTTCCTAGAAAATATAAATTGTCATTTTAGAATCGTTTTAGTTAATGAGCTGAAAATTGGTACGGAAATATTTTAGAATGTACCAAATTTTAGCTTTTTACCTGAAAACGTTACCCGAGAATATAAATTGTCATTTTATAATAGTTTTAGCTAATCAGCTGAAAATTTGCACACAAATATCTTAGAATCCACCAAATTTGAGCTTTTTGTCTGTAAACGTTTCCTGAGAGTACAAAATGTCAATCTTGAAAGGTTTTAGTTAAAGAGCTAAAAATTGGTTCACAAATATCCTAAAATGTACCAAATTTTAGCTTTTTACTACCTAGATAATGATCAGAAAATTGGTATGCAAATATCTTAGAATGTACCAAATTTCAGCCTTTTCCGAGTATATAAATTGTCAATTTAGAGTGGTTTTAACTAATGAGCCGAATCTTGCTACGTAACTATGTATTTTTGAATTTTAATGCACCAAATTTTAGCTTTGTATCTGAAAACGTTTCCTGTGAGTATATAAATTGGCAATCTTGAATAATTTTGTCTAATGAAACTCGGTACGAATATAAGTTTTTTCACATTATACTATATCAAATTTTAGCTTTATATCTGAAAATGTTCCCTGATTATAGGTAATATACATTTTTTGCATGTCTGTAATATTTTGATTGAACAGTAAAAATATATGATTATAAACTGGACGGGCGAAATAATAAAATTTCATTTAATAAACACAAATCTATCTATTTGGAAATAAAAAATAAAATATTTTAATACGTATATTTAGAAAATTATAAGTATTTTAGAAACGTGTGAAGTTGGATGGATATAATAAGAAAAAACTATTTTTTCTTTGATGAATATTTCAATTATAATGTCCTCCGCCATGTTAATAAGATTGTCAAGAGAAATTAATAGAGAATTAATTAATTAGTTCAGACGGGTCTCAAAAGATGACTCTGCTAAAACTAATAAACCCCTGGTTTACTATAGGATTCAATGTAAATAGATAGGGAAAAATTTGGCTTATTTGGTAGTGTCTTTTTTTGGCGAATTATTATAAGATTGGATTTTGAGTGAAAAAATCGCCATTAGTTCAGATGGGCCTCAAGAGATGACTCTGCTAAAACTGATAAACTCGTGATTTACCATAGGATTCAATGTAAATAGATAGGGAAAAATTTGGCTTTTTTGTTAGTGACTTTTTTTGACGAATTATTATAAGATTGGATTTTGAGTGGAAAAATCGCAGACTGCAGCTGCCCATTGCCCCCTTCGGGGGTTTGCAATGCGGGTTTAGCAACCCACAGGCCTGGCCACAGGCACAGCTGGTGATGCGCCCATACACAGCCTCTCCCAGTACGGTGATGCGGCTTATACAGGTGCGAGTAGGATTGGCCAATCCGAAAACCCTCTAGCCTCTCCCGCGCTAGACCATGCGTTACGTTCTATAGCCTCTGGTCTAGTATAGCACCAAAAGGGGGAGTAATATCCCCGCTCGGCCCTGGCGTACGCCTGGGTCCTGAGTGTGCGATGCGACTACCACCGCAACACAAGAGTGTGTAATGCCTTCGGGTGCGTAATGCCTCTTGCTAAATTTGCGTGGTTCGCCCAGGTGCGCCTGGAGGTCCATCTCTCTCACCTAGCTAGCCTAGGGCCGAGAAGGGGGACAAGGGCTGCTATGCGCAACACATAGCCTCTGGCAGCCAAGTCAACCCCACCCTTCACGCGGGGTCCTCTGTTCAAAACAGATGGGGCAATGGCGAAAAAACAAAACTACCTTTGGCTAAACTAGAACATCTATCTAGTCTACCATTGGAAGAAATAAAACATTGGATTAATTCAACAACTGTTACTAACATATTCATACTCATATAAGAAATTAAAAAATAAAAATTGTATTTTGAAATGCAATTCATTCATTCAGACAGTATCAGTATATACAATGAAAAAATAAAGTAAAAATCTTGAAATTTTCATTTTTTTTATTTGAAATTGAAATGTCTAAGTTCACAAAAAATTAAAAATATTTTGTAAAATCTAGTGACACACGATTGGTATAACTTTTGACGAAGAACAATTCTCTCATTTACTATTTATGCCGAAATTTCATTAGATTTCAAAATATTACGAAAACAATCTTGAAAATAGTTGTATTTGTAAATCAACTTTTCATTTTGATAAATAACTCAAAAATTATTCAAGTTACACCTTAAATATTTATGGATTTTAAAATTACTCTTTCTAAAAAAAGAAGTTTGTTATTCAGTGTTTTTGTCTATTATTAATAGTTTAGAATTTACAATGACTTGTGAAATAGCAAAAAAAAAAATTATTTCTATTAGAAGGCGATGAGAGACACAGGCGCGGGGATTTTCGTGGAGTCGGCAGTCGACATCTAGATCTGTAGATGGAGAGACAGCGGGCCATTCGGCTGCCGATTCGACGAAAACCGGCTTCTGTGTCATCTATTTTATGGAAAGATTTTGGAAATCTGAAATTTCAATGAAATCGTTAAAAAGACATTCAATTTATAGTAGTTGTAAAAGTCGCTCTTTCATTTATGGAAGTTCAAAGGACAGGTGCTGCCATCTCTTGATAAAACATGCAACTTGAAGCAAGTTCCTGAGCAAGTTTCCATGCAAGTTTCGAAGCAAGTTTTCCGGAAAACTTGCTTCAAAACTTGCATAGAACTTGCTCAGGAACTTGCTTCAAAACTTGCATGGAAACTTGCTCAGGAACTTGCTTCAAGTTGCATGTTTTATCAAGAGATGGCAGCACCTGTCCTTTGAACTTCCATAAATGAAAGAGCGACTTTTACAACTACTATAAATTGAATGTCTTTTTAACGATTTCATTGAAATTTCAGCTTTCCAAAATCTTTCCATAAAATAGATGACACAGAAGCCGGTTTTCGTCGAATCGGCAGCCGAATGGCCCGCTGTCTCTCCATCTACAGATCTAGATGTCGACTGCCGACTCCACGAAAATCCCCGCGCCTGTGTCTCTCATCGCCTTCTAATAGAAATAATTTTTTTTTTGCTATTTCACAAGTCATTGTAAATTCTAAACTATTAATAATAGACAAAAACACTGAATAACAAACTTCTTTTTAGAAAGAGTAATTTTAAAATCCATAAATATTTAAGGTGTAACTTGAATAATTTTTGAGTTATTTATCAAAATGAAAAGTTGATTTACAAATACAACTATTTTCAAGATTGTTTTCGTAATATTTTGAAATCTAATGAAATTTCGGCATAAATAGTAAATGAGAGAATTGTTCTTCGTCAAAAGTTATACCAATCGTGTGTCACTAGATTTTACAAAATATTTTTAATTTTTGTGAACTTAGACATTTCAATTTCAAATAAAAAAATGAAAATTTCAAGATTTTTACTTTATTTTTTCATTGTATATACTGATACTGTCTGAATGAATGAATTGCATTTCAAAATACAATTTTTATTTTTTAATTTCTTATATGAGTATGAATATGTAGTACATCAGTTAGTTGTTGAATAATTAATCCAATGTTTTATTTCTTCCAATGGTAGACTAGATAGATGTTCTAGTTTAGCCAAAGGTAGTTTTGTTTTTTCGCCATTGCCCCATCTGTTTTAAACAGAGGACCCCGCGTGAAGGGTGGGGTTGACTTGGCTGCCAGAGGCTATGTGTTCCGCATAGCAGCCCTTGTCCCCCTTCTCGGCCCTAGGCTAGCTAGGTGAGAGATGGACCTCCAGGCGCACCTGGGCGAACCACGCAAATTTAGCAAGAGGCATTACGCACCCGAAGGCATTACACACTCTTGTGTTGCGGTGGTAGTCGCATCGCACACTCAGGACCCAGGCGTACGCCAGGGCCGAGCGGGGATATTACTCCCCCTTTTGGTGCTATACTAGACCAGAGGCTATAGAACGTAACGCATGGTCTAGCGCGGGAGAGGCTAGAGGGTTTTCGGATTGGCCAATCCTACTCGCACCTGTATAAGCCGCATCACCGTACTGGGAGAGGCTGTGTATGGGCGCATCACCAGCTGTGCCTGTGGCCAGGCCTGTGGGTTGCTAAACCCGCATTGCAAACCCCCGAAGGGGGCAATGGGCAGCTGCAGTCTGCGATTTTTCTACTCAATATCCACACTATATAATGATTCGTCAAAAAAAGTCACTAACAAAAAAGCCAAATTTTTTCCTATCTATTTACATTGAATCCTATGGTAAATCACGAGTTTATCAGTTTTAGCAGAGTCATCTCTTGAGGCCCATCTGAACTAATGGCGATTTTTTCACTCAAAATCCAATCTTATAATAATTCGTCAAAAAAAGACACTACCAAATAAGCCAAATTTTTCCCTATCTATTTACATTGAATCCTATAGTAAACCAGGGGTTTATTAGTTTTAGCAGAGTCATCTTTTGAAACCCGTCTGAACTAATCAATTAATTCTCTATTAATTTCTCTTGACAATCTTATTAACATGGCTGAGGACATTATAATTGAAATATTCATCAAAGAAAAAATATTTTTTTCTTATTATATCCATCCAACTTCACACGTTTCTAAAATACTTATAATTTTCTAAATATACGTATTAAAATATTTTATTTTTTTATTTCCAAATAGATAGATTTGTGTTTATTAAATGAAATTTTATTATTTCGCCGGTCCAGTTTATAATCATATATTTTTACTGTTCAATCAAAATATTACAGACATGCAAAAAATGTATATTACCTATAATCAGGGAACATTTTCAGATATAAAGCTAAAATTTGATATAGTATAATGTGAAAAAACTATATATTCGTACCGAGTTTCATTAGACAAAATTATTCAAGATTGCCAATTTATATACTCACAGGAAACGTTTTCAGATACAAAGCTAAAATTTGGTGCATTAAAAATTCAAAAATACATAGTTACGTAGCAAGATTCGGCTCATTAGTTAAAACCACTCTAAATTGACAATTTATATACTCGGAAAAGGCTGAAATTTGGTACATTCTAAGATATTTGCATACCAATTTTCTGATCATTATCTAGGTAGTAAAAAGCTAAAATTTGGTACATTTTAGGATATTTGTGAACCAATTTTTAGCTCTTTAACTAAAACCTTTCAAGATTGACATTTTGTACTCTCAGGAAACGTTTACAGACAAAAAGCTCAAATTTGGTGGATTCTAAGATATTTGTGTGCAAATTTTCAGCTGATTAGCTAAAACTATTATAAAATGACAATTTATATTCTCGGGAAACGTTTTCAGGTAAAAAGCTAAAATTTGGTACATTCTAAAATATTTCCGTACCAATTTTCAGCTCATTAACTAAAACGATTCTAAAATGACAATTTATATTTTCTAGGAACGTTTTTAGTTAAAAAGCTAAAATTTGGTGCATTCTCAAATATTTGCGTAGCAATTTTCAGCTTATTGACTTAAACTATTCTAAAATGACAATTTATATTCTCGGGAAAATTTTTTTAGGTAAAAAGCTAAAATTTGGCGCATTCTAAGATATTTACGTACCAATTTTCAGCTCATAAACTAAAACCTTTCAAGATTGGCATTTTATACGTTCAGGAAACTTTTCCAGGTATAAGATTAAAATTAGGCGGATTGTTATGTGAAAATACATTTTAACAAGTGAATTAATTATATAATAGAATTTGCGTTTGTAAGTAGTCTGAATATAATTTCAAATAATAATGAAAACAATTTAATTTATAAATTACAATTGTATCTTGTATTTTGATTATAGTAAATGAAAATAATCTGTATCTTATATATCGATAATTTTTTTTTACGTAATTGATATTTTTTGATCAAAGAAAATAAATAAATACGAAATATTTGAAAAAATATTTTTTATCTAATCCGCCAACGCGTCTTAACTTGTCCATGCGTGTCTCAACTCGTTTGAAATAAACTCGAGTTTTCATTATTAAAAAAATTTATTAAATTTTGTAAAGGTAATTAGCAAAACGGGCAATTCTAGACTAACGGAATCGAGTGAGAAAGAAAAGGCGTGTCTATCGCCCTCTCTTTCCTCTATGTTTGGGATTTTATACGAATATAAAATCCTTAAGCGGTGAGGTCTCAAATATCCGAGTTTTCTTTTATTATCCTTTCATTTCTCGAGGATAATCGAAACTCGAATGTCCATTTGAGACAAGCAAAAAATTGGACCGTCCCGAAGGGACAGTCGCCGAGCAGTCCAAGACTGCTAAATAAGCTACTAAAAACACCATCTATTTATATTATTTAACAAAAAAAGTCACTACACAAATCATCCCCTTTTATTCCCATTTGATCCTATAGTAATTAAGGCTGTTAATATTTACTAGTGTCATCTCTTGATGTTTATATGAACTAATTATTCCAATAATAATAATAATACATATATAAACAATCAATATATTAAAATAATTATTTTCTTTAAAAACTCATCCAAATTAGGAATTTTTGAAATACTCATTTATTTCTAAACATAATGAATTATTATTTTTTAAATTTTATTTCTAAATTGATCAATTAATAAATTTGTTATTATCTATTATGTAACTATTAAAAAAAAATTTTAAATATTCTAGGAATATAATAAATATTAGTGAATTAACATTTATATAGTATATTCTTTTATTGTTCCTACAAAGAAACAGATAATTTATTTACTTATTCATCTACATATGCTATATCCGTGTCTTAAGCAAAAATTTCGATCACGATTATTGCAATTAAATATATTTATTTAACTTTAACGCATATTGGAAATAAAATTATATAAATAAAAAGGATGATAAACCCTAAACTACGCACAGGAGACCTCTAAATTCTCTAGTTGCAATTGAAAATGGAAATCCAGAAAATTTGACTTTTAATTTTTTATTTATATAATTAAAATAATTTCTTTTTAATTTATACGCCTGTTTACAGATTATTTCCTAGTAATTAGAAAGAGAAAGCGTACCCTCTCTTTCCCTTTGTGATTGGGATTTTAAATGAATATAAAATCCTTAAGCGGTGAGGTCTCAAATATCCGAGTTTTCTTTTATTATCCTTTCATTTCTCGAGGATAATCGAAACTCGAATGTCCATTTGAGACAAGCAAAAAATTGGACCGTCCCGAAGGAACAGTCGCCGAGCAGTCCAAGACTGCTAAATAACCTACTAAAAACACCATCTATTTATATTATTTAACAAAAAAAGTCACTACACAGATCATCCCTTTTATTCCCATTTGATCCTATAGTAATTAAGGCTGTTAATATTTACTAGATGTCATCTCTTGTTATTCTGATCTAAACTAATTATACTAGATGAAGGAGGAGGTATCAGCCAAAGATGGAATCACTGGGTTCAATAAAACACCTTTAATGAGACGTTTCGGCCTAAATTTTATTTGGCCATCTTCAGTCAATTAGGCTAAAAATTTTTTTACAAATGGATGTTAATTGATATATTTTTTTATAAAAAATTATAAGTTGACCAAGTTGGTTATTTAGACTTGCAGTTATACACAAAATGCGGTACACATATGTGATCGAACCAAGCCTTGTCAAAAATAAAAATTTCTTTTAGCTTCATGCGAATTTTCAACGTGCCTGGACCCAAAAGTTTCAGAATGAAAGCAATGAGTTCATATAAATCCCCTCTATATATTACATTATAATTAGATATTTGACCCTTATGTGAGGTCATCATATATCCCATCATTATTTATTTACAAACAGAAAATCCAAATTAGAATCTAATTACTTTTAAATCACATGCATTTTTTCATTCAATCTAACTAATTATTCCAATAATAATAATATAATAATATAAACAAATAAACAATTAATATTATAATTTTTTCTTTAAAAATTCATCCAAATTAGAAATGTTTGAAATACTCATCTATTTCTAGACCTAATAAATTATTATGTTTTAAATTTTATTTTTAAATAGATAAATTAATAAATTTAGTTATTGAACTAGCTAATAAATTGGTGTTTATTAATTGGAATTTTATTATTTCGCCCGTCCATTTAACAATCCAATATTTTTACTGTTCAATCGAATACGAAAAATAATCATGAAAAATAATTATTACAGCCGTGCAAAAAAATTGAGATATTCTCAGGGAACGTTTTCAGATATAAAGCTAAAATTTGATACAGTATAATGTGCAAATACAAAGATTCGTACCGAGTTTCATTAGATAAAATTATTCAAGATTGGCAATTTATACTCTCGTGAAACGTTTTCAGATATAAAGCTAAAATTTGGTCAATTGTAATGAAAATACACAGTTACGTAACAAGATTCAGCTCATTAGTTAAAACCACTCTAAATTGACAATTTATATTCTCGGGAAAGACTAAAATTTGGTGCATTCTAAGATACTTGGGTACCAATTTTCTGTTCATTAACTAGGTAGTAAAAAGCTAAAATTTGGTGCATTCTAGAATATTTGCGAACCAATTTTCAGCTCACTAACTAAAACCTGTCAAGATTGAGATTTTGTACTCTCAAGAATCGATTTCAGATAAAAAGCTAAAATTTGGTGCTTTCTCAAATATTTGGGTACCAATTTTCAGATCATTAGCTAAAACTATTCTAAAATGACAATTTATATATTCGGGGAACGTTTTCAGGCAAAAAGCTAAAATTTGGTGCATTCTAAAATATTTCCTTACCAATTTTCAGCTCATTAACTAAAACGATTCTAAAATGACAATTTATATTTTAGAGGAACGTTTTTAGTTAAAAAGCTAAAATTTGGTGCATTCTAAAATATTTCCGTACCAATTTTCAGCTCATTAACTAAAACAATTCTAAAATGACAATTTTTATTTTCGATGAACGTTTTTAGTTAAAAAGCTAAAATTTGGTGCATTCTCAAATATTTGCGTACCAATTTTCAGCTTATTGACTTAAACTATTCTAAAATGACAATTTATATTCTCGGGAAAAGTTTTTTAGATAAAAAGCTAAAATTTGGCGCATTCTAAGATATTTGCTTACCAATTTTCAACTCATTAACTAAAACTATTCAAGATTGGCATTTTATATGTTCAGGAAACGTTTTCAGGTATAAAATTAAAATTTGGTGCATTATATTGTGAAAATACCTATTTCCAATCTGTATCTTATATATCGATAATTATTTTTTACGTAATAATTGATATTTTTTCATTAGAGAAAATAAATAAATTCGAAATATTTGAAAAAACATTTTTTTCAACCTAATCCCCGTCAACATGTCTCAGCTTGTCCCATTCGTCTCTGAACTTGTTTAAAATAGTCTCGGGTTTTTATTATTAAAAATATTTATTAAATTTTGTAAAGGAAATTAACAAATCGGGCACTTCTAGAGCGATCTAATATAGTTAGAAAGAGAGAGAGAGAGCTTTTATTTATTTATATTATTACTAAAAAAAATCCTTCCATTGTTTCTTTTTAATTATTACGCTTGTTTACATTTTATTTCCTAATAATTAGAAAGAGAAAGCGTATTTCGCCCTCTCTTTCCTACAAAGGAACAGAGAATTTATTTACATATTTTACTATATTCCTCCATATCTTCATTAAAAATTTCAATCACGATTATTACAATTAAATATATTTATTTAACTTTAACGCGTATTGGAAATAAAATCATATAAATATAAATAAAGAGGGGGAAGGACCCTGATCTACCCAGGATACCTCTAAATTCTGTAGTTGCAATTTTAAATTAATAGAAATCAATAAAATTTGACTTTATTTATTTATATTATTAAAAAAAAAGATTCTTTGATTGTTTCTTTTTAATTATTACGTGTGTTTACATTTTATTTCCTAATAATTAGAAAGAGATCGCCCTCTCTTCCCTCTATGATTTGGGTTTTATACGAATATAAAACCCTTAAGCGGTGAGGTCTCAAATATCCGAGTTTTCATTTCTTATCCTTTTCATTTCTCGAGGATAATCGAAACTCGAATGTCCATTTGAGACAAGCAAAAAATTGGACCGTCCCGAAGGAACAGTCGCCGAGCAACGCTAGGTTGCTAAATTATACACGAAAAACACCATCTATTTAATATAATTAACAAAAAAAGTCACTACACAAATTGTCATCCCCTTTTATTCCCATCTGATCCTATAGTAATTAAGGGTGTTAATATTTACTAGTGTCATCTCTTGATGTTTATATAAACTAATTATTCCAATTATAATATCATAATACATAATATAAACAAATAAACAATCAATTTTCAAATAATTTTTTTCTTTAAAAATTTATGCAATTTATAAATTTTTGAAATACTCAGTTTATTTTTAGATCTATTAAATTATTATTTTTTAAAGTTTATTTCTAAATTGATCATTTAATAAATTTATTATTATCTATTATGTAACTATTTTTCCTACCCGGGCACGGACCCAAAAAATCTTTAGGCGAGCCTCAAATATTAGTGAATTAACATTTATATAACATATTTTGATAAAATAAATAATAAATCTAATAATTTCATTTTTTTATTAATTCACTATAAATATAAGGGTTTTTGTAAGTATTCACGTTTTTATATATTTGCTTAGTTTTTAATTTTTTTATTAAAATAGTTTATACTTACATCTATTGGCAAATTTTTGTCAAAAACTAATAAAAATAAACTGATATGGCTATCCACATGACTTTACCATACGCCTGGCCCCTCTCTTATATTTAATATTTAATAAAATAATTTATAATCATTTAGGTGGGGGGAGGTCAAAAAATGAAAATATAGAGGCGGGGAAGTCATTGTCGCCGGCTCCCCTCTCTTTTCCAAGACGCCTTGGAGGGGAAACATCTCCACCGCTGGCTGTATTCGCTCGGGAGGAGAAATGACAATTCTTGAAAAAAGCGAAAGAGAAGACGGCGACAATGACTTCCCCTCCAGACTCTATTAATAGACATATTTTGAAAGAGAGGGAGAATAAAACATGGAATTAAAGCAGGCACGAAAATTTTACAAAGAAATTTAAAAAGACAGTAGACGTTTATATATACAGAAAAATTGATGGATAAAGTGAAAACTTTTTAAGACTGGGTACACTAGGGCCGTTCTAATAATAATGTAGTTAGGAATTCCTTTCAATAAATAAGTAAATAAATGTAAATTACCTGATATTTCCAGGAGTCCTCCAATCTCCTCCCACGATTATTATTGCATACATGTTTATTTCTATAATCCTTTTCGGATTGATCATATAAAATTGGGAATTTTTTGATATGTTCGATGAGCTCTCTTCTTCCATGTTAATCATGGCTGACGGTCTGACGAGTTCTGCGAATTTATATTTAGAGCTGACGCGTCAGCGCGCGAGTTATGTCGCAACACGACACGTCAGCCTAATGTGCCCACTCCTAATTAAAATAATGGATTAATTTTTTTGCACTAGTCGGCTGACGTGTTATCACGACACGTCAGCTTAGTGTGAATGCGGCTTTAGACCTTAGTTTTAGGAAATATACTCAATTATATAATAAATAAATTACTCATTTATCTCTACTTTATTGATCAGATTGTAATGATTTCGAATAATAATTATTATTATTCAGTTCCATTATCAGTATTAGATGTAAGAAATCAGAGGAAAAAAGTGACAATTAAACACCGTGTTATTAGAACATACGACCAATTGCAACGTTTCGCCAATTTATTGTGGCTTCATCAGGCTCTATACAAAAAAAAATACAAATGAATCATCAAAATTAACCCAGACATAATATAATATAATTACCTTGATCAACTTTTTAAAACACTACGTCATTCAATTCTTTTCTTGCTAATTACAATACGCATATAATGGTATAGCAAATATATAATATACAATACATAACAACAAAAACATATATATAATACACAACATATATCTACATATACACCCTTACAACAAGTAGGAACATACAACTTATAAATACTAATTGACGAGATGATTTTTACTTTATCCAATGCGAAGCATGGAGAAAGTATTGTAATGAGTCTCGCGGCAAGCGTCGACTTCAAAGGGTCCTCAGGTAAAGACTACGGAACCCATAGACTCAATTAAGGTCACAAATTGAAGTATTCAATGAGATTGAATTTTAGCACGTGACGGTTTTGCTAAAAATTATCTGGAATCTCGTCGAGAGGCCAAAAAGTGCCATTTTTTTTGGAAGTGCGTGCGGATGGATGGATGGGATGGATGTGTGTTATCGTTTTTTTCGTCCACGATTTTTTCCACACCTTTGCGTTATATAAAAAAAGCCACTTGAACCACTTTATTTGTAAACACAGCTGTAATGTTATGATTTAGACACCTGTTAATTAAAAACAAACAAAAAATTCCTAATTTTAATATAATATATTAATATATTTGCTATAAACCATTAGAGTGGTTTTAAAATTAAAAAACAATTAAAAATAAAAGATAATTGAAAAAAATGTAAACAAACTTTTTTATTGAGATTTTCATCTATCAATAATTACTTTAATTAAGAAAAGATCAATTAAGATTAAATTTGTCGAGGTCCAGACCTGGCCAGATCGCTTTCTCATCCTCAAAACTTGTTAATAGATTTTGTTTTCATCAAACTCGGTAGAGCCGTTTTCAAAATAGAACTAAGATAGAAATATATATATATAGATACAAACAAACAACTTTTGCTCGTTTAATAAGAGTAGATAGATTATATTGAAATTGTTAATTGCATTTCACATTTTTAAAAAATAGCGGGAAAAATTCAGGTGCATGTCGTGCTAAGTTTGCCTTCAACTGTCATATATTTAACGTTCGGGGAAAACTTAACTGTTCAAATACTATATTATTTTTGATGAATTAAAAAAAATAAAAAAATAAAAAAAGATTAGATAACCAACGAAATTAGCTTTACAAGATATTTTCCAAATTTAAGCTGTCTTAATCTAAAGGTACATTCAACATTTAAGTATATTATAATAATTCCCCAAAAATATATAATTAGAATTGAATAATTATAGAAAAAAAAATTGAAGTGAAACCAAAGATAAAAAGACACCATGGGTGGGTCCAATTTGTCTATTTCATATTTTGCAATATTGCCTAATCGATTTCCAGATTATAAAATTTAAATTTATATTATAGGTACCTATATATTTAATAGGTCTATTAATACTTCTAGATTATTTGTAAATAAAAGTAATTATTTTTATTATTTTTCTTAAAAATACAAGTAGGTAACGATTAATTTTTATTTCATAGACTTTGAAAGTTTTTCATCACAATTTAAATTTTGAAATAATAATATAATGCTTTATTGAACAAATTAACTTAGAATACATGTTGTTTACAAACATTTAAGTAGGCCCTTATAGGCCTCCTAGAAATTACCATCAAGACGTAAGGTAATGGCAGCAGTAGTTGACCGTGCACCAGTAGTTGACCATTTCGACATAAAACTTTAATTAATAAGGATCCTGTGGAAGGATTCCCTTGAAAAAATCTATGGACACTAGACAACAGGACGTGTCTATAGATTTTTTTTTCAAGAGAATTCTTCCATCTGAATCCTTATTAATTAAAGTTTTCTGTCGAAATGTTCAACTAGTGCTGCCGTTACCTTACGTATTTCCTAAAAACTTAACGTTCAATGGACATGAGCTAATCTGGGGTTCCAGGACAGAGCTGCCCCCTTGATAGAGGAGCTCACTTTTTTCCATGTTCATACCTTGTTCACCTTGAAAATTAAGGATTTTGTGATTTGTTTTAAAGTTGAAAGTAGCGTTTAACCACGAAGGGATATTATTTTCATGATTTTGTGAGAAATAGATAAGTGTGAACTTTTTAAAATATCATAAACCCCAGTTGCTTTGGGGCATTTTAGACGAATTCATCATTTTGGGTTCGAGGCAGCTGCTTGGTACTGACACTTTGTAGATGTGGTCTGATTGATTCAATGGAACATTATTAGTTGAAACAAGATTACTATTTGTAAAGAATACATGTTGTTTACAAACAATTAAGTAGACGCTTATGGGCATAGGGCTCTCCTAGAAAATGCCATGCTTTTCTCTGCCTCGGAATCCTACCCCAATCTTTGTCCGTCATTTCAGCGATGTCGTCACTCAATCTTGTTCTGCCTACCCCTTTTTCTTTTCATTACGATTGGACACTATTCGGTTAAAATCTTGGACCATCTATCATCTTCTCTTCGAGCCAAATGTCCTGCCCATCTCCATTTACATCTATTTATTATTATTCTTACCTTTGGTGGGCCTCTTGCTAGACAAGGGGTTTCGCCCCCTGGACCCCCTTAACTTGATCACTCCATCTCCAACCACTCGCCACCGACCCTCTCCCAAACCCCAGAACTTCTGCCCCACCTCTGATCACCCTCCACCCTAGTAAACCTATTCCCTGGACTCTCTAGCCCTAGACCCCGCACGTCCTGATCCCCCACCTTTCCCCTGGACCCAACCCCCTCCCCACCTCTCAACCCCTAGGGGGGACATAGAAACATAGGTACATACAGAGACAGGCACAAATGCCTTTTAGTAGTATGTGATATAGGTACAGACACACAGAGAAATCGCCTTTAGTACCCCTGGACCCCCACATCCCTGACTCCCCATGCCTTGAACCCCACCCCTGGACCCCAACCCCCACCCCCTGGCTATATATACAGGCACAAATGCCCTTTAGTTGTCCTCTGGATATAGGTACAGACACATAAAGAAATACCCTTTAGTACCTGCCAACCCACAGCCCTGGACCCCCCAGGGTGTGGGAGGTGGGGTAATTAGGTGAGCCCTGGACCCCACCTCCCAACCACTGGGGGGGGGGACATAGGTACATAGATAAGTATATACAGAGGCAGGCACAAATGCCCTTTAGTAGTATGTGATATGGTCTATCCTTTTTATTAGCAGTAAGGATCTTATCATAGTTCTTTGCGTTCTCTCTAGTTCTAGAAGAGTTTTACTTGTAATGGTCCAGGTCTGAACTCCATACGTAAGCACAGGAACAACACAACTTTTATATAATTTTCTTAATTTTATTTTGTAGAGAGATTTCATTTTTTTAAATATATATTTTAATCTCCACAACTTATTCCATGCTATACTTTTTCTTAAACCATTTTATTCTTAAACTAGCTGAGAAGCCCGCCTTCGGCGAGTATCTTCACTAGCCAGGGGGCTAGCTCTGGACCCCCATCCCCGCACCCATCCTACACCCCACTACGCACCCTTCTTCCCCATTACAGTCCCACACCCACCTCGGGCCCCCTGCATTCCACCCCCGCACCCAGTTT
This sequence comes from Forficula auricularia, assembly GCA_024734495.1. NCBI lineage: Eukaryota > Metazoa > Arthropoda > Insecta > Dermaptera > Forficulidae > Forficula > Forficula auricularia. The sequence continues at coordinate 136,194 of JALMQS010000624.1, read as the reverse complement.
TGCATTTCTAGCCCACAGCATAGAGGCCCACAGATTATGTATACAAAATTTGGTTAAGTTTGGTCCAAGGGCAAGAATTTTCATTTTTTGATCCACCCCCTTTTGGGTGGTTAGTTTTTGCATTTCTAGCCTTCTAGCGGCCCACATTATCTATACAAAATTTGGTTGAGTTTGGTCCAAGAGCAAGAAAGATTCGAAGCCTTTTGTGTTTTAGACCACAAAATCAAAAATGCCCCATTTTTCAGTTCACGGGTATAATTTCAAAAAAATAAAAAAACCTTCCCCGAGATTTAGCATTAATAAACCTATGTACCAAAGTTGAATGTTAAAACTTAAAAACTCGAGGAGATAGAGCACTTTAAAAATTTCAAACATTTACCCCAAAACGTCGATATCTCCCTTTCGGGGACATATAGAGCAAAATACTCAAATATGTTTTTTTGTATTTCAATGCTTCACCTTTCTAAACTAAACCCATATCGATATCTTTTCTGATTTAAGAGATCTTGGAAAAACTCTGAAAACACATTTTGGGGCCCTTTCCCTCCTTTAGGGTTCGAATTTCAAAAAATCCCTTCTTAGCACACCCATAAATCGCTGAAAGAATATACACTCCAAATTTCATCTTTCTAGGTCAAGCGGTTTAGGCTGTGCGTTGATAGATGGAACATCACCTTCTCTTTTTATATACATTATATTAAGATTAAGATGACATTACTTAACCCAAATAAATTGTTTTTCTTTGTATTGAATTAATGGTAAATCTTTTTGGATCGCAATGTTTATATGAGGACCATTCCTAATAATTACAGACTTATTTGCATTTATTTTTAGGCTCACTTTTTCACTTTCACGGTGTATATCATGAATCATATCTCGCATATCTGTTTTGCCGATGACGCTATTATTATAACGTCATCGGCAAATCTCTGATTATTGACGTATTTTCCATTGATTTTTAATCCTATCTATTTATGATTTCAATCTACCTGTTCCAATTCACAGTTAAGGTGAGAGCGTGTAAATCTTAAAATAAATGATTCTTTATTAATTTTTATTACTATACAGTTCCGATTTTATTTTAATTTCTCTGTGAAATTTTTCTATTGATTTTCCTAATTATCTTCTTATTTATTAGTCCAGGTAGTGTTTTATTTCTCATCTCGATTTATATGGCCTTGATATCTTCTAATCGAAAAGTTTTTGTTTTACCAAGAGTTTGATTCATAAAGAAAAATCACTGAGGTTGTCCTCTGCTTGAAATAAACAACACATATACAGTGGCGTAGGTATAGATTTTTTATGGGAAGGGGGTTCGGTGACTCAGACGGGGAAGGTTTGGTGACTGAGCAATTGATTTGTTCAGGTGTCTTATATCCTCTCACCCCGGCATAGGTAAAGCAAAATTGAAATGCTTTTCTAATGGATTAGTCCATAATTATTACGACTGTTTTTTCTTTAAAAATTGGCGTTTTGTTTAATTTTTTTCATTAAAAATAATCTTCTCTTTCCAGTTAATGAAAATGCATATCGAAAATCGAGAAAGGTTGGAATGCAGCACAGTCATTTTGCGATCTACAACGAATTTTTTGGCGAAGAAACAATCAGCAAGTTGAAACATGGTTCAAGAAGTTCAAATCCAGCAGATCAAGAAGGAAGAGGTTGACCATTAAATCTCGACGACCAGTCACTTTTGGCAGCCTTGGAAGAGGATGAAAGCTTGATAACCAGAGTATTGGCCGAAGAGTTCAATATGGACCATTCGAGCATCGTTCGTCGTCTCAAAAAGCTCGGAAAAGTATGGAAATTGGCTGGACGAACTCTCAACAAAGCCGAACGTTTCCGAATTTTCACCGATTTGCTACAGCGAAACGAGCAAACTTTGTTCTTGAAGAATCTCGTCACCTGGTGATGAATTATGGCTTCTCTTAAAAAACGTCAAAAGAAAGAAGGCTTGCTTTTCGCAAGGTGATTTCAACCAAAGTAATACCGACTGTAAGAGGGCCGGCCATCTTTCAATTTGGCTTTTACTGATTGTTCCTTCGCCAAAAAGTTCGTTGAGATCGCGAAAAGACTGTGCTGCATACTATACCAACCTTTCTCGAAGTGGTAGAGCAAAATATGGCGAATATCGATATGATTTTCGATATGCATTTTCATTAACTGAAAAGAGAAGATTATTTTTATGAAAATAATTAAACAAAACGCCAATTTTTAAAGAAAAAAAATCCGCAATAATGCTACATAATACATCTGATACTCGAATTTCAAATCTTTTTGCTCTACGAATTAAGAATGCTGAGTTCGAGGTGTTTCAAACGTTTTTTAATAGATCTGTAATTTATTTTTTTAGGAACAAAATGTCTAGTCCTTTCAATCCACAAGGTGGACATCCCATTCAACAACAACCTGCGCGTAAGTATATATTTTCTGAGTATACAAGCTGCGTCAGGCAGTGCCTCCGGCACGCCATCTGCACCTTGGCCCTCCGGGCGGGTGGCCCTGGCGGGCAGCGTCTCGAGACGGCCAAAAAGTTTGTTTGCAATATAATTTTGTTCAACTGTATTTTAATTAAATATACTAGTATTTTATTAATTAAAAATCAGCTTCAAGAAATAATCTAACTCATTGCGAAAGCAAAAATAAAAATTCTGAGTGTGTCAAGCTTACGCACGACGGAAGTGAAACTTCTAGTATTCCTCTCTCTCTTTTCATTTCATCTCTCTTTTTCTCTCTTACGTTAGTTTGAAGATTATAGGTTAAATGAATTCAACGACGAAGCATAGATTTACTCTTTCTAATATTTTCTTATACATGAATGAATTTTGATTTATGTACAGTTCCAAAAATTCTTTTTAATGGTACATACAGCATTTTCATTTGTTTGAATGTTCAATAATAATTTTAGTGTTGAATGTGCTGTTTTTCCTCCGTCTAATAAAGTGGCAGCAATTCCAGATGATGTCATTTGTGCCAATATGAGCGAAATTAAAAATGTTTCCCTGTTCCACCTGGTGCATCCAAAAAGAAACCATCTTCTTGAGCAGCGACTGCATGGATAATTTTATCATAAAGTAATTTTTGTTCTGGTAACAATTTTGGTTCATTTGCTTGAACATATGCATTTAAACCATCAACATTGTACGATTGTTCACGTTGCATATCGCGATTATATAAATCACTTATTGGCCGATTAGCTGATGGCATCCCTAATTTAATTAGTGGTTGATTCGAAATGATCATGCATAAATCTTCCAACTTAATCAAAGATTCATTATATATTTCTGGAGAGAAATTTATATCTGGATCTCCTCGAATTCTACGTAGAGCATGTAATACATCTTCACTCATTGAAGCCTTATATTTTCCCCATAATTTAGGCGGGTTAGTTGGAAAACACGTCAATAAAATAGCAAACAAACATCGTATTTGATGTGGCGATGAACCGAGAGCAGCATCGGCAAGAGTTGTATCCCAATGCAATCTTCTTCTAACAATCGTAATGCTAGGCATGCACCATGATTCGTTGTATGTAATGCACTGAGATACTGGGAAATGTATTTATAATAAGAAACATTGATTAAGATTTGGAATGTTTCTTTCCGACAGGCTCAGGTTAGCCAACTAATAACAATAAAATAATCACATTTAAAAATATAAATTTTTCTTTTTACTTAAGAGAGAATGGTGTATTTCTGTGAAACAGTTTAATTATAAAGTTTAGGGAAAACAAAATATATCTATAATATAATCATAATACTTCTTCAAGGCCTTTGAGAACAATGAATTAACCCACACCCATTGTCTGCCTGGGTACAAAAGAAAAGATAAACCTTTTTTAAAACCCCAATTGGCATTCTACCTGAGAATAATTAATTTAATTATGTAAAATCGTGTGAAATCAAATCAAACCGATTTGGCCCAAAATTTAGATAAACCATTTGGAGCACTAAACAAACATATGGTGTGATTATGGTTTCGATACGTTCAGTGGTTTAGGCATGGGTCGATCACGCACATACATACTAAGGATTATATATATATATATATATATATATATATAAAATTAAATTAACAAATTATGTCTGTATTCAAAATAGATTTTATTATCTTAAAAAAAAAAAAAAGTTTCTGAAATTTTGACCTGACTACCTGACCTTTCAGGGCAGGGGATAATGTATTGTTTGCTTGGCCCTTTTAGAGGCTCTATTTCTATAGATCTTATCTGTCAATCAATTAAATATAAAAATAAAAATAAAATCAAACCGATTTGGCTCAAAATTTAGGTAAACCATCCCCAGCACTAAGCAAACATATGGTGTGAATATGGTTTCGATACGTTGAGTGGTTTAGGCGTGGGTCGATCGCGTTCATACACCCAAAGGATTTTATATATATAGATAGATAAATAAAAAAAAGTTTCTGAAATTTTGACCTGACTACCTGTATTGCCCTTTCTTTTGTTAAGAGGGGTTTCATTGTTTAAGACCTGACCTTTCAGGGCAGGGATAATGTATTGTTTGCTTGGCCATTTTAGAAGCTCTATTTCTATAGATATTATCTGTCAATCAATTAAATAAAAAAATAAAAAATAAAATCAAACCGATTTGGCTCAAAATTTAGATAAACCATCGCGAGCATTAAGCAAATATATGGTGTGAATATGGTTTCGATACGTTCAGTGGTTTAGGCGTGGGTCGATCGCGTACATACACACAAAGGATTTTATATATATAGATAATTTCAATCATATAACTGTTGTTTTTTTTTGTAAAATAAAATAAATTTATTAATGTAAAGATTTAAGCATCTTTTTTTGAAAAAATAATTTTTTAAGAAAAAATAAAACCGACTTCAAAAAAATTAAATGCAACAAAAAAATACACTAAAAGGTATAAAATAATTATTAACTTATTTAGTTACAACTAAACTACGAAATATTAACATGAAATTACTTTTTGTACTCGGTGCCAATGCGATTCATAAAAGGTATATGTTTGGCACCGACTTCAAAAAGTAATTTCATGTTAATATTTCCTCGTTTAGTTGTAACTAAATAAGTTAATAATTATTTTATACCTTTTAGTGTATTTTATTTGTTGCATTTAATTTTTTTGAAGTCGGTTTTATTTTTTTCTTAAAAATTATTTTTGTTTTTCTCTTTTTAGTGATGTTATTAATAGTGATCATATCATCAGAACTTGACCAAATTGATATGACACCATCCCTAAGATACCCCTTTCCAATAAAAAAGGAATCATCGAAATCGGTTCATAAACAAAGAAGTTAGGCATGAGCAAACCTAACAAAAAAGGTCTAATACCTATGAAAAAAAATGGGACCAATCGGAAGGTAGACTGAACCCAATGCAAATTTTTTTTTCAAAATCGGTTCACAATTGGTGGAGATATCAGGTAACATGGGCACAAAAAAAAAAAAAAAAAATTCAGTTGAATAGAGAACCTCCTCCTTTTTGAAGCCGGTTAAAAAAATGGAATTTTAACCTGCCAAAAAAGAAACTCAAAAAAAGATGCTTAAATCTTTACATTAATTATTATTTAAATAAAGGACCCGACAGTGAAAACTTTTTTCAGTTTAGCCTGATTTTTTGCTTTTCCATTCTATATAGTTGAAAGGAATGAAAAATCATTAGCTTTATTTTTTATATATGTTGCATATCGGAGTGAGATTTGTCTTAAGGTTTTGGCTACAGTGCAGGATTTACGTATAAGCTTACACAAGCTTAGGGCCCCCACTTTATTGGAGGCCCCCCAAAAAAATTGTCCGAGTGAGCAATTGTCATATATACTTAAATATACCTCAGCATTATTTGTCCCAAAGCCGCACCTCCCGAATAATATTAATAAGCCTTTGTAAATTGTGCCTTTAAAAGAACTTTTGTTTCTTTTTACCAGAGTTTGGATTTTTAAGTTTGTTATGAATAAAAATGATTTTAAGTTAAAGATTTATTATTTCACTATCTACAGTGTGCACTAAAAAAGTGGAACACTTGGAAAATTAGAATTTTTTTAAAGAAATATCAAAATTTATATTTTTTATTTAAACTTTTAATAGATTGTATTACATGTAGAATTATTTTTAAACAATATCACAATGAATAAAATTCTTAAGTAGGTACTAATAATATACAAAAACAAAAATTTTCATTTTTTTTTGCTCTTTTTTTAATCAAAAAATTTCAAGTTCTAGTAAGGTATATTACCGCCCCTCGTCTGAATCACAGCCTCCAGCTTAACCATTCTTCTGATTAGGCATACGACCTGCATATGGTCCAGATTTTCCCCACTCTTCTTGAAGGAAGTCTTGGAGCTACTGGATGGTCTCTAGAGCAGGATCTCTTCTAGCACGGACTCGCCTCCCCTCCGTGTCCTATACATGTTCAATGGGATTTAAGTCCTAACTGCAAGCTGGCCAATCCATTGTTTAAATCCCTACCTCATTTAAAAATGTTCAAAATTTTTTCAAGTGTTCCACTTTTTTTGAAGCGCAGTGAATATACTTTCTTAATTCTATTTCAGTTTAACCCCTCTAGGTATATGAAAATCATATACATATAATATCAGGACCTATAAAGGGCCCCATATCTCAAATAGCTTAGGGCCTTGTCAAGTCTAAATCCGGCACTGTTTGGCTCACTGCCCGGCAAGCAAGTTAGCACTTGGGTTCGATTCCTGAGGGGACGAAACACTCTGATATGCAATGTATAAATATTTCTACTAAAATCTTAGATTCGTTCCTAAATAAAATAAATTCATTTCTTAATAAAATAAATTTGTTCTCAGCTTCTGCTCCACCGGATTTTCATCAAGATACAAAATATCACCGCAGCTCCGATTCAACAGCAGCCCGGATTTTCTCCGCTTCCTGGTTATCAGCCACCATCTGGTTATTCATCACCACCTCCTCAAGGATATCCACCTTCGCAAGGATACCCTCCACAACAGGGATACCCACCGTCTCAAGGATACGCTCCCAATCAAGAATATCCACCTTCCCAGGGATATCCACCACAACCAGAATATCTACCTCCTCAAGGATATCCACCCCAACCAGGTTATCCACCTCCTCAAGGATATCCAGGCCCACAAACCAGCTATCCCCCACAAACTGGATATCCTCCACCTCAGGGTGGTTTTTACCCACCAGCAGGACCGCCAGAATATCAGCTTCCAGGACAACCTCCTGGACAATATCCCGGTAATTTTTATTCATAATAAAATATTAGATTTATTTGATAGAGTTTTTCTTTAGGAGACGGACTGGTATAAATATGCAATTGGATGTTGATGAAAGCAGTCCACGGTGGTTGTAAAAAAATAAGACTATAGAGGTTTTATTATTTTACATTTATTTGTTAAACCTGTTTATTTATGAAGCCTATATATAAAGATGATTATTTTTATATTCTGATAATAATCAATCAGAAGTCTGTATTTAGTTCATTTCTGTATAATTGCGAATATATGCGAGTAACTTCATTAGGCAAGGTAAAAATAAACAATCTTTTAATGGATTTTTGATATTTATTCAAGTTCTATTGCTACTCTAAACTAATATTGGTGTTATACGAGTACTAAATGTATTCCAATTATTATATTAAAAAAATACAAATCTTTTACAAAACAATCTAGAACACTTTTTTTTTTTACTTAGGGAAAGTGGTGTAGGTTTTAGGTGAAACATGATATTAATTAATAAAGTAAAGGGTGTGTAGTAGTATAGTATTCACTGTGAAACTACACACCCTTTACTTTATTAATTTAATCTAGAACACGTTTACATATTTTCAACCAAACGTTTCGGGAGAATTTCTCCCTTTTTCAATGGTAAAATTTTCAAAAAAAGTTGCTTCCTCTAAAATTCAGAAAGCAACACTTTTAGAGGAAGCAACTTTTTTTTCACAAAGAGAAACAAAGAGCTTGTCTTCTGCTTGATGCAAATAAACATACACACATAAATCATCTCGATATATATATGTGTGTATGTTTATTTGCATCAAGCAGAGGACAACCTCTTTGTTTCTCTTTGTGAATCAACAACTCTGCTACTCTCGGCAAAACAAAAACTTTTCAATTAAAACTTTTTTTTCTTTTTTTTTGAAAATTTTACCATTGAAAAAGGGAGAAATTCTCCCGAAACGTTTGGTTGAAATTAAACGTGTTCTATCTAGATTGTTTTCTATTTTTTTTAATATTTTAAATACAATCAATAAATAATTTTTTCTTTCAAATTATTATATGTATGTAATTGAATGGCAAGGCAAAGTGACAAAGTGGGTTGAAAGTAATTTGATCAAGAGCCTGATGAAGCAGGAATAAATCAGCGAAACATTGCATTTGATCTTAGGATATAACACTGAGTTAACATATATATAACATTGGTAACTTTTAAGGAGTTAGGTGTTGGGTCTAGGTGAAACATTTTAATATAAAAATAAAAATTGCGTAAGATGCGAGGCAGGTTTCAAAAAAAAAAAAAAAAAAAACTGTGAAACCTACCTCGCATCTTACGCAATTTTTATTATTATATAACATTGGTTCCTTTTTCCTCTAATTTGTTATATTCAATTAATACTAGTAATATTTTAAAATATTCGTCGAGTTGTATGTCTTCTTCCACCACAATAAATTGTCTCAGTTTGACAGAATAATCAGACAGCGAAGCGTAAAGATTAATTGACAATTTATGTCAACTGTCATTCTTTTGATAAACCCGATAAAATCGAATATCAAAGTCCTTTAAGTACTCTTACTAATTATTTTTATTTTCTTTAATGATATAGATATGTCAAAAGATGGAGCCTCTATTAGTCAACATTGAACTCCCACATATAAATAAGATAAAGAATATTTAAGTGGAGAAATTCCTTCATATACAGGCGGGAAATTCTTTGAAAGGGGGATAAAAAAAGAAAAAAATTAGATCCAAATCCATTGTGATCATGCGCGGATCCAGGGGGCTATGGGGGCGGCCCCCCCCCCAAAGCATTGGAGATCAACATTTTTTATGTTTATTTAATTTTTTTTTTTATAACATTAAATTTTAAAATTGAAGAAAATAAAATTCCATGTGTGTGTGGGGCGTCTCTGCCCCCCCCCCCCCCCCCCGCTTGGACAATTCGATCGCGACACACTTCCGCCCCCCAAATCAGAGGTCTGGATCCGCGCCTGATTGTGATGGGCAACCTTTCTCATACGATTTAGGAAGAGCTTTATTTATATTTTAATCGCACTCTTAACTTGGAACGTATATATTATATTAATAAAACTCATATTTTTGTCAAAAAATTTTAACTTATAGGTCAAAATATTTTTAAACAGAAGCGCATTAGATAGTATTATGTTCGTTGCGATTTCATCGGCTTTCTTAAACTCTATTAAAACTTTATCTTATGTAATACTTATGATTCTAGTTTATTTTTGACGAGGAGGTTGTTGCTTAGTAAAAATCCCCCTTTTAAAACTTTATCATTTACTTTAGTACAAAAATTTAGGAGAATAATGTTTATTATTTTTAATTAAATTGAAAGTTTTTGTGCCGAGAGTAGCAGAATTTTTATATATTGAAGCAGACAATAAAAGAGTGTGTCTTCTGCTGGAATTATAAATTTTATTTATTTATAACGAGACTATAGTTTACACTCTTTTATTGTCTCCTTCAATTATTTTTAATTGCTTTATCTTCTGTTATCTTATTTCTCACTTTATATAATTTGTATTAATAAACTACACTTCTTTGCCAAGTTTCAGCTTTATAGATAAAAACATTTTCTTACAAAAAAAAACGTATTCCTTACGTTATTTTAAAAATATTAGCGTTTATAAAATACGAGCAAAAATTTTATCCCCCTTAAAAAATCACACTCCATAAATACTGGCTATTATTAATACATAAAAATTGTATAACTCCATTATTTTCTTGAATATATGTATTAAATATTTAAAATCAAAATGTGTAAAAAATTACTATCTTTAGTTTTTAAAGTTGAGAATTATTTAAATAACGCTAAATGAAATTAATATTATTTAATAAGATCAGGAACGAGGCTTGATGAATCCGGTGAAAGATGGAATCCTTTGAGAATGATGGTTATTTTTCAAAAATAAAAAATCTTCATCATGGTTGTTAATTTATTTTATTTTGATCATGAAACGTTTCGGCTTCAACTTGACGCCATCTTCAGTCTGCAATTACATTCAACATTACCTTACATTAAACTCGTTCCTGATCTTATTAAATAATATACGAATCATTAAGTACTGTCCTAAATAAGAAATTAATATTATTTAAAAATTTTACATTATCTAATCAAAATAAATTGATAACTACTTTATGATTAAAATGGCAATTTTCTTTTTAGTTTTTTTTTATTCAGGATTTTGGATTTAAATATTTTTTCTGATTTGGCCGAAGTTCCTTTACTTTGTTCCAAAAAAAAATTCACAAATCTCAAAAAAATGGAGAAAAAGTATCATTTAATCTTAGAAAAGTTTCACTTTTTCTGCCAATTTTCTTTATAATTATGAATAATTTTACTTATTTTAATTACCAAACAAAATATTCAATTTTTATTTAAATTTTTCCATAATATTTCACGAGTGGTCAGTTAGTAAAACAAATATAAAACTGAACCAAAATGCTAGGTAGATTTTATATAAATAAAACGTTAAAAACTCACTTTTATTTATGTGAAATCTACCTAGCATTTTAATTCTCTCTTTTTTAAAATGTTTCACCTAAAACCGACACCTAACTCCTTAAAAATCAATAAAAAAAATAATCTTTCTTCTCGACATATTAATAATAATTAATGAGACCAGTAATTTTCCTCACTCAAGTTAAACATTCTATTCTTTCAAATTCTTATCTCTCTCTCCCCACAAATTAATAATCTTCTATATCTCATTAAATTAAGATCAACATTCTAAGTTCAACTTGTCATTGATAAGAACTCTCAGAGTGTCATTCTAATTCGTCCAGGACTTTTGTCCTCTGCGCGCTGTTTCCGAGGCGAATGCCTGCACTTAAATCCTTTAATGTGTTATATACATATAGAGAGAGGGACCGTGCGTAGGATTCGAGTTGATTAGCCCTAACAAGGACTAATCTATTGAAGTGCCGGGCATGCAAGCCAAATCGTTTCACTAATAATCTCATTCCTAGTGCCTAGAAAAATTGTTTTTATTTAATTGTGGCGTATATCCCAGGGTTGCATTTGAAATGTGGCATTTGTCAAAATTGCCTGGACATTCTCCTCCAAATAATATTGCATCAAACAACTCCTATTCAAACAAAACACGTAGGAAAAGCCCTCCAACGCTTGGGCCCAATTTGCGAGCGATTTGGTCACGAACTCGGAGACTTGCCTCGCGGGCGATCCATGCACTTCAAAAAAAAAACGAAACGGTTTGCTACGATAGGCTCGTCACCGACGAAGAAAAAAGGTTTCATTTTCTTATTATTTTCTTTATTTTTTATTTCTAACCACGTCATTCATTGTTCTGTACACTCCACTGACATGGGGTTTTGAATTAGACGCATAATTTTTAATTTTAGATGTAAACAACGTTAAATTTTATATTCTTTAGATATAGATAGAAATAAAATTGTAGCTGTTCTATATTATACTATCTTGTTATTTGTTTTGTATTTTGGTTGATTATTATAAAAAGAATTTAGTTCCTAAAAATGTATATGAAGATATGACCAAAAACTTAGCGGTTCAAAAAGAATATTATGATGTCAATGTAACGGGGATTATAGAATTTGAGGAAGGAGAAAAGCTATTGATTCAAGACATTAACAGTAAAATTTGGAAACCAGCAATAATTAGGATAAAGTTAAAACAACCCAGATCGTATATTGTTGAGACGGAAAATAAACGGTGCTATAGAAGAAATGATCATGTCAAGAAACTACGATAAAATAAAGTTTCTTTCAGAAAAATGCAGATGTTCTATATTATACTATTTTGTTATTGGTTTTTGTATTTTGGTTGATTATTGTAAAAAGAATTTAGTTTTAAATAAACATAGAAAATATTGTGTTGATCTATAATTTTGATAATCTTTATTTCAAATATAATTAAACAGTAGCCAAAATCTGGATGTCTTCTATTTATTAAGCTTTCCCACGACGTTTCGATAAAAATGCAGCCCGGGCGAACCTCCCCAAGCATCCCCTAAGTATGCCACTAGCCTTGAGAAATATCTAAAACTTAGTGAAAAATAATTTTAAAAGAGACAGATAATCATTTTCAATCATGATTTTTTCTGACTTGTTTGTCTCTCCACATTTCGATATCTAAAATAACTCAAGAACAGTTCTAAAATGGAGAAAACATCATTTTTTGAATGATTTTATTGAGATTTTAAGGCGATGTCATAATAAAGGCATAAATAAATAATCAATTAAGTTTATTTATTTATAAATAAATAATTAACAAATAAATAAAATAAATAAAAACAACGAAAAACTTTATATTCTTAAGGTATATATAGAAATAAGATTGTAGCCAAAATCTCGTTGTAATCTATTTATTCAGCTTTCTGTCGAAGTTTCGATAAAAATGCAAAAAATGCAGTCCGGGGGAGGAGGGGGCGACCCCCCCCCCAAGCATTCCCTAACTATGCCACTGGTTTTGAGAAATATCCGAAATTTGGTGTCAAAAAGACAGATAATCATTTTCAATTATGATTTTTGTGTTTTTGTCTCTTTATATTCTGATAGGTACCTAAAATAACTCAAGAACACAAAATCGGAGAAATTCATTCTTGTACTAAAATATATTTCCAATGCAGTGAACTGTTTAAATTTTGGGCTCTCTAGCTTTAGAACTTGAGTTCTAAAATGAAGAAAACATCATTTTTTGAATGATTTTTTTGAGATTTTAAGGCTATGTCATAAAATATAGGCATAAATAAACAAATAAACAAGTTTGTTTATTTATAAATAAATAATTTACACATATTTTATCAAATAAATAAAATAAATAAAAACAAAGATGTGGGTGGCTTTTTTTAAGAAAAATAAAGATGGAATTTTTTCAAAAAATCAATTCACTGGCGGAATCATATATATTATTAAAAAAACAACAATTCTATGGTCACAATATCTAAGATTTTAGTAGAAAATATTTTTATATTGCATGTCAGAGGGCTTCATTCCCCGGGAAGCCCTCTGACATGTAATATAAAAATATTTTCTACTAAAATCTTAGATATTGTGACCATAGAATTGTTGTTTTTTTTAATAAATAAATTAATATATAATTCCCTGCCAATACAGGTTGCTGGATTGTTGTTCCCTTATTTATTATTTTATAATATTTCTGGAAAGAAGCTGACATAATAAAATACTAATTCACAATTAGTGTTATTCATATTGATTATACATCTTCGAAATTTCCCCCAAGGCCTCCTAATTCTTTCCAGAAATATTATAAAATGAATAAATTAAGTTTATTATTTATAAATTAGGAAATAGAGGAATTCAGGTAGTAAAGGAGGCGCCTCTGTCGAATAAAAAACTTCCCAATTGTAGAAAAAAGTTTCGGCTTTAATTATATAATGTCATCTTCAGTTCTAATGAGCTATAATGAGCATAAAATGTATGACTATCAATTTTATGCTCATTACAGCTCGTTAGAACTGAGATGATATTATATAATTAAAGCCGAAACTGTTTTTCTACGATTCGGAGTTTTTATTCCTTTACTCCCTGAATTCCTCTATTTCCTAATTTTTAAATTTTTGGACAGGCATCTTTCCTTATTTCCTTCATCCAAGTTTATTATTTATTACTAGGGCGGCTCTAACCCCAAGAGCATATTGAGTGAAAAAGTTTTCACTTTTTCTTTTAATTATATTTATATAAAACAGTCAATTTTTTATACCAGATACTTTAAACTATTATGAATTCGTTGTTAATCAAAATTTGATATAAAAATAGTCAAATCAGGTTGTATTTGTATTCGTTTGATAAGAAACTATATTTATCATTAAATAGGAATTATTTAAAGAAAAAAAGTAAATAGAATCTTCTCATTATTTCTACTTTACATTTGTGATGTAATCTTGGAATATTTTTTTTAAGATCTACTTGTAAAACTGTTATCTACTATGACTAGAAAAAATTAATCGTATGTTTCCTACATTTGATTCAATCGCGAATCGAATGCAGGTGATTTTTGTCAAATATTAAGTGAAAATAATATCTGAACTTATATATTTCTAACTTGAAATAATTAAGTTAAATAAATTTATAATTTTCTCATTAATATATTAAAGAATAATTAACACATTAATGAGAATTGTTTTGATCAAGATATATATCGCGAGACTATTTAGAAAAAATTACTATAAGCACTTGTGAATAAAGTTTTTATATAATAAATTTTGAACAAACGCCCTAACAAATGGAAATGAGTGTGTATTGATAAATATAATAATAAAATACAATAGTGCAAAGGGACCGTCCATAAATTACGTCACACAGTAAGAGGGGATGGGGCACCTCAGATTTGTGACAAAATGTGACAGAGGGTCCCCCGAGGATCTTAAAAATTGTGATGTCACAAAAGTCAAATTAAATACAAAGTTTTTATTTAAATAGGCCAAACGTTTCGTTGCTGGTTCGCGACTTCTTCAGTGGCTGAAATAGCGAAACAAAGCCGTTAGACATCTTTAGGATAGTTAGTTGCTAGGTTAAATATTAAAAAATAAATGCACTTCTTAATAAGATATCTGATGGTAGATAAAAAATTCTTTATTCAATTTGATTGTTTTAATTATTTTAACGAGAAACAATTACATGCTTTGTTTCGCTATTTCAGCCACTGATGAAATTACGAACCAGCAACGAAACACTTGGCCTACTTAAATAAAAACTTTGCATTTAATTTAATAGTCAAGTCCAATTCCCTACGATCACTTTAATTAATTTTCAAATATATTTTTTCGATTTCAAATTATTATTATTTCAATCTGAAAATGTTGGTAAAATAAATTTCTATAATTATTAAATTATAGGGTATAAAAGTGATACTGTGACGTCACAATACAGTGTGACACAGGATGAAGAGGGGTCTAAAAATCTTGAAATTCGTGTGATGTAATTTATGGACGGCCCCAAAGGGGATCATTAATTTTAATTTGCAAAGGTAGATTATGAATATGGACTCTAGTGAATGCGTTAAGGAAAATTTTATCCTCGACTCGAGGAACTCTAGAGAAACATTTATCCTACGAATCATTAGATGATAAGTTTCCCGAATCAATCTCAGTCTATTTCCATAATAACTTAAATTGTCAAATAGAAACAGATTTTTTTTTTAATTATTCTAATCTCTAATGAATTTTTCAATTTTTAGGTGGCTTGATCAATATGCCTGCCGGATCGGGTCCGGGTGGTCCCACACTGGGCTTCCTTTCCTCACTTGATACATTGTTAATTAAACAATCTACCGATGTTCTCCAAGGTAATAGAACATTTATTAAATATAATATATAACACTGGTCTACAAAAAAAAAAAAATATGTCTGAGCCTCATCCACATAAGCTTACGGGGGAAGTGAAACTTCTGTAGCCGTAGATGTTATTGAAACAATTTAAATTTCCTAATTTTATTTGTCATGAAATATTAGTGAGTTTTAAAATAATCATTTGAATTTCATTTGTCATGAACTATTAGCGGGTTTTAAAAAATTATTCCCTTTATTGTACAAGGACACTTTTGTCCGTCTATTGATTTAAAATAAAGTAACAAAAAAAATCAAACAGATACGTTGTTTCACTTCAAAAAAATTTGATGCCTACGATTTTATATTTGATTTTAGCTATATTTGGGGCGCTGAATCTAAATATAAAATCAATTTTTTTCTATCAGCTCTACTTTTTTAGATACATCCACTTTTCTATCAGTTTTTTCCTGTATACTCAATTCATTCAAATATCGGTGATGTAAAATTATTATACACGGATTGGTTCTTGTATATTTGCCTTACTTATCACTTGGATGACTGTTATTTCTGCCTATAGTAAATATTATTGGAATCAATCGAAATAACCTTAGCAAGTGGACTTATCTTGATTTAGTCTCTGCAAAACGCAACGTTATATCTTAGAAACTTGAGCTAGTCAAAACTAATGCCATATTTGAATTCAGGACATCAAATTCATTGAAATCAGCTCCAAATACCTCGGCACCAAAACCAGTGTTGACCAGTGTAATTAATACAAAAATTTGAATGTCTTTTTTTTAAGTAGATGAAATTTTTTTACAAACAAATATATTAAAAAAAAAACAATTCAAAGTCAAATCTAAGATTTTAGTATATAAATATGTTTATATTGCATGTCAGAAGGTTTCGTCCAACTGTCAGGAAAGCAAGTTCGACTCCTAAAGTGACAAAACCCTCTGACATGCAAAATAAACATATTTATCTACTAAAATCTTAGATTTGACTTTGAATTGTTTTTTTTTTTTAATTATTTATTGTAGGTATTCTTCAAATTAATTTTTATGAATTTAAAAATAAATTCTTGATTGTTTTATTTTATAACATAACTACAATTCTTTATAAAAAAATGTTTAATAACAATCAAAACGTTTCCAAAGAAATTCTCCCTAAATTAATAAAAAATTAATGTCTTTATAAATATTTTATATACTTGCTTTATTATTCCTTTAAACACTTAATTTTTAAATTTTTATATGATAAAAGGAGCATTTCTCCCCAAAGGTTTTGATTTTGAGAATTTACCTTTTGTTTGTTAAGCTTCTACCATGCTCTTACATAATAACGAATTTCTACCATATTTTCCGAACTTCCGAAATATGCTTCATGTAACTCTTAAGTTCACGTACTCTCAGTGTAAACTAAGGCTAAATTACATCTAAGAATAATTCTACTCTGCAGTGTCCTAACTGACTTTTCATAGGCACTGTGCAAGATTTCATTTATTTACTATTCTATTTTTCATAATTCATTCAGAAAAGCTTAAAAAATTTGTTCATCTTTAATTTTATATTAAAATATATTTTTTTCGTGTACAGTTTTTACAGGTGTTCGTTTTGACAATCATTATAAGATCAAGATTCCATATGAAGGAGAAGGCAAGAAGCATGGACAAGATATACTATGTGCCTTTGAAGAAAGTGGTTGGCTGTCACGAATTTGCCTCGGAAGGCTTCGCTCTTTTGAAATGAAAATTTATGATCTTTATCAAAATGAAGTAATTCGTTTAATAAGACCATTCGGATGTGGACCGGAATGTTGTATTCCAAATTGCTTACAGGTATTATTAAATCTTTTATACTTTTCATATTCACGTTTTTTAAGTATTTTTAGAGAGAACATTGAACAATTAGAAATTCAATTTCACTTTCTATTGAAACGCATATGTCTATTTAATATTTTTTAATAGGTGAGATCCTCAAAACTTTTAATGTAATTTTATCATTTGTATTAAGATATTAATGAAATAATAATAATAATAATACCTAAAGATACTAGGAGTGTCGTTTATTTATAAAACGTAATTCAAATACATAATAATTAATAATATGATAAACAAAAAAAACCAAAGCCAAACCGGCCATCCAGACAACTGGGAACTCTCATTACATCACTAATGTGTCGCGATCGCAGATTAGCGATATAAATTTTCGATAAATTAAATTCATAATGTTTAGAAATTTAATATATATTACCACGCCTTATTCAGGGTTTTAGCCAACCAGAGGTTTTTTTGGAAAGTCTGTGAATTTTCGGGGGAGTTAGCAAGGAAGAGTCGAGTCAAGTCAGGCAGTCAGTCAGTTAGTTCTGAGAGAGTCAAAGCAGTCAGTTTTGAGAGAGTTAGTGAGCAGAGTAGGAGTTAGCATGTAGACAGTAATTGAATTGAATCTAAAATTGTACTACCCCACTTACACTAAAATAAAAACTACTTAAAAGAAATATGTGTTCTATTTAAACCCTTGCCTAGAGATAGCGAACCTTTTTTCATCAACAGGGCACACAACCTCTAGCAACGGCGTGCTAGACAGAGAACCCACGACTTCGAGGCTTCACGTTACCCTTTAGGCTTTCATAATCCTTCGGGACTATGATACGGCCCACTATAAATAAATAATTAATTTTGTTTGCAACCAACACCACAGGTCGCGACATAATTTGGTCGCACCGTAGGATTAAACCTCCTGGGCGCAACAAATGATTATTTCGATTCCCATTATTGTAATTATTACAGCTCCCAGTTGTCTGGATGACCGGTTTGGCTTTGGTTTTTTGTTTATAATATTATTAATTATTATGTATTTGAGTTACGTTGTATAAATAAACGACCCTCATAGTATCTTTAGGTATTTCATTAATATCTTAAAGTGAATTTGTGAAGGTTTCTTGGGGGTGTAATCAGGGATGGTCTTTTATTATTACTTTAACGAGCTTTTCGTGCGTGCCTTCGGCACGCCCTCGAAGCTCGGCCCTCCGGGCTGGTGCCCTGGCGGGCAGCGTCTCGGTCCAAAAATTGTATTCCTCTTAAAAAACCACACTCCAAATGTATCTCTTAAAAGTTTCGCCTCTTTAATTTTTGAGTGGCGGGGGGGGGGGGGGGAGGAATAATTATGAATATATTTAAATTTCATTTTTCCTTTTCAAAACAAAAATAATGAAATGATTTATGAACTGCAAAAAATTCGCAGGCTGAATCATGGAAATTATTCAAATTTACGCGGTTCAATTAATTACAAAAAATATATTTAATGTTTCTTAATTTAAAATGAATTGGAGTCTTTCATTTCAAAATTCGACTGCAAATTAAAATTATATTTCAAATTTGCCTGGTTAATGAAAATCCATTGGAGCTGTCAGTTTAAAATCCTAGCTGACAATTATATTTCAAATTTGCCTCGTTAATTAATACATATTTAATGTTTTTTAATTTAAAATCAATTGGTGTTTTTTCATTTTCATTCGAGTTCAAATGAATACAATATTATCTCGACACAAAGTCTAAATCAAAAATATCTAGTTTTAGTAAGAGAAATCAAGATAGAAATATTAATGTCCTAATGGTGTAATCGCTAGAGCCAATGACCATAGTTCAAGAGTTCGTCGGTTCGATTCTAGGCAAGAGCGTAATTTTTTTAGAGAAATTTCTCTAAGCGTTGTTACAAATTAATCTAGACGAATATTATATAGTATAGTAAGTGTGGAATGAAAAGGCAAAGTTTTTCATTTTTATAATTTATTATAACGATTTTTATTTGTTTAGAAGTGATTTGAAAATATATGATTATGATTGAATAAAATAAAAAGAATATTTATATGAGATTTTTAAATGATGTAGATTGGTTATTTATGGATGGTTTATATAGAACATCAGGTCCATTCTGGCCTTTTTCACAACACTGGTTGATAAGGTAGTTAGGTGTACTACACCGGAGGCCGGAAGTTGTAGGTATAGAAGGCCAATCTCGTCTTTTTCTTGTTTCTTTCTTCTAGAATTTAGAGTGTTGTGTCGCCAATGCGAGGCCGAAATTGATCAATTTGTCATAAATAAATTATCCTCAGGCATCAATGTTGAGACGACGAATAATATTATAGAAGAAGAAAGAAAAAAAAATGATTATTCGATTTCTTTCCTGGAGCCCAGGTTCGATATAATGCTCATATAAGAATGGCTGGATGCCTTCTTCTCGGCAGCAAATTATTTCTTCTTAGTAAAAAAATATAATATTTATTTAAATAATATATTATTTATTTGCAACCCCTATTATTATCAGGATTAAAATAGATCGATTCGATGTTTTTATAAATATAAATTATTCATTCATTTATTTATTTTTTGATCATCATCATCATCATCATTGAGTTTTTGATATAGATTAAATAATTATTTTATTATATGTTCGCACTCTCAGTCCCAAAGACCTCTCATATAAAAGGGCATAAGCGACTGGGCATAGACCAATTGCAATACAAGGGATAAAATTACATTAAAAGTTTTGAGGATCTTAGCTATTAAAATATTAAATAGAGGGACTAATTTTATTAAATAAATATAGAATATAAAATAATGATTTAATTTAAGTTTATAATCATAGCCAAAAAGTATTTTTTCAATTCATTTATTTATTGTTCTTTTATTCAACAATTTGTTTTATTTTGATTCACCCAAATCTGTTTTTTTTATTCCCAAACCTGTTAATAACTAGTTAAATAATAAAAAACCTATAAAAATGATTTTTCTCAAAGTATGATCTGCTTGGATAGTTTTTTGTCCTTGAAAATCGTTAATAAAGTTTGTTTATTCAAAATCTTTTATGCCATTTTCAAGATAAACCAAAAATATAAATACATAAATATCAGTGGCGTGCGGCCCATGGATTCTGAGTATCCCTAAAATTTCAAAACGTCAAGAGTATACCATGTCATAAAAAATTTAATGATAAATAACGAGAATTTCTGCGTTTATCTATAAATTTTATAAAAAGGAGCGAAAAATAAAATAAAATTTAAAAAATTGAAGGGCTCTTTTTTTGAAAGTATCCTCATGTTGAAATGTCATCGCCCGCCATTCATAAATATATACATTTTGCTCATTTGTTAAGATTAGATAGATCAATAGATAAATAATTTTAACAATACATGATGTAACTCTAAATATTCTGTTAAATAATTGCTTACAGGAAATGATTGTTGAAAGTCCGCCTGGTCATTTTATTGGGAAAATTGAGCAGCCATTGACTTGTTGCGGAGTAGAATTCAATGTTTTGGATCACAATCATCAACCACAACTTGTTATCAAGGCACCATCATGCTTCTGTCGACAATCTTATTTATGTGGAGATGTCAAATTTAGGGTATTAATTTATTTTTATTTATTTTTTATTATATATTTTTTTATTTAACTTCTTCTTTTTGTTATATATAGGTATTCAGATATGATTCCGATGTAAAAATTGGACGGATATCGAAACAATGGGGCGGACTTCTTCGAGAAATGTTTACTGATACTGATTTTTTCGGTGTTTCGTTTCCAAAAGATCTTGATGTTAGACTAAAAGCTACTTTGCTGGGGGCGTGCTTCCTTATCGTAAGTTGTCGTAATTGTTTTTTTTTGAATTATAACTTATTTTGGGAGCTGGGGCGGCCTATTGTTAAATATTTAACTCCCTGGGGGGGGGGGGGGGGGGGGGGGGTTAGGTAGTCTATTCTTTTTTTTTTTTTTTTTATGATAATGATGAGAGAAGGAGTTACACCAAAAAAGGTGCAACCCCTAAAGGCCTGGGTTGGCCCCTCCATCGTGAAAAAGAAGAAGAAAGAATTTTATGGGTTGGGCGGGGTCGAAGGTATCTGTGGATACGGGTCTTAAATAGCTGAAGGTTATAAGTCGCGGGAAAGATGGTAGCAGGGAGCGAGTTCCAGTCTCTGGAGGTCAAAGGGATAAAAGAGTTGGCGAAAGCGCTTGTTCGAATTTTATCCAATTTGACAGCGAAGGAGTGCACTTTATTCTGTATTTAAAATAATTTATTTATTTATTTATTTATTTATTTATTTATTTTGAACGGAACAATTCCTTTTACATATTTACAAGCACACATTTACATAAATTACAAGAATACATTATTATATAAGAATACAAATCATACAATCAGGCTCAACCAAACATAAGCAAAGTCTATCTACCCAGCATCAGTCTCCTAACACTACCAAGAGAACAATTGTCAATGTCAACGCCAATGAACACCCCATTACATATGTTCATCATTCGGTTTAGGGGAAGTCATCATATAGTTTGATCTCGGGCAGTCAATGTAAAACATGTCTTGCGATCTCAAACTGCGACATGGAACATTTATTTTTAGTTGGGATAGTAGGAAACTGCTATCTATCTGGCTGTTTAATAATTTATAAACAAAGGACACATCAAAAAATTCACGTCTCCTATCAAGATCAGGAAGATTAAATTGAGTTTGCAAGGAGACATTTGAAGAGGTATCATTTAGGATAAAGAGTTTAAAGGAAAGCTTACGAAGAAATTTATTCTGTACAGATTGGAGAAGTTTTTTTCTACTGAGTAAAAAAGGACTCCATACTTCAGTGGCATACTCAACAATTGGACGAACTAAGGATTTGTAAAGATGGATGTAGCATTGGATATTTCTAAATTCGTAAGAATTGCGGGTAATGAAACCCTATTCCATATATTATATAATTCCCAATACAGGTTGCTGGATTGTTCTCTTTTATTTATTATTTAATAATATATTGGCCACGAGAAAACTATAGAATACAATCGACCCTTGGCACTTGTGTTTGTGGATTTTAACAAGGCATTTGATACTGAAGAGTTAGCATCTATTCGGACAGCACTACAAGAATGTAGAATCGATCATCGATATTATAACATTATCAAGAACATCTACGAAAATGCCACAACAACCGTAAATCTGCATTCAACAACAAATAAGATAAACAACAAAAGAGAGGTTAGGCAGGGGCTGACACTATGACACCAAAGCTGCTCACCACTGTACTCGAGCATGGGTTCAAAATGTTGCTATGGCAAGAAAAGGGAATAATTATCGATGGAGAGAGACTAAGGGCCAGTTGTATGTCGGTTGGTAAAGTCTTTGTAAAAGTTGACAAAGGGTAAAACCTTAGAATTCATGAAGTGCGTGTCATCTGATTGGCCATCCGGCCGGGCTCAAGGTGAATTCTAAGGTTTTACCCTTTGTCAACTTTTACAAAGACTTTACCAAACGATATACCACTGGCCCTTAGTCACCTACGCTTCACGGACGATATTGTCATCATATCGGATAACTTAGGGGACACAAAAAACATGGTTCAAGAGCTCGAAAATGTGTCTCAAAAAATCGGATTGACGATAAACTATCAAAAAACAAAGATAATGACAAATATGGTCTTCAGCGAACAAATTTAGATTGCGGATCGGGTTATAGAAGTGGTGGAAAAGTATGTTTACCAGGGCCATGAGATAAGAATAGGTCGAGATAACTAGACCTGCGAAATGTTAAGAATAATCACTCTGGGATGGGCAGCCTATGGGAAATTGAAAGATATTTTCAAGTCAGATATCCCATCAACGCTGAAACGGAAAGCCTTCAACCAGTGCGTCTTGCCAATCTTGACTTAGAGACATTGACTCTCACTAAAACATCATCAGAAAAACTAAGAGTAGCGCAAAGGCGAATGGAAAGATCAATGCTTGACCTTAAAAGACCGCGTAAGAAATGATGAGATCCTTAGACGAACTGGAGTAGACGACATTATTGAACGGATTGCAAAACAAAAGTGGAGATGGGCTGGACATATCGCTAGGATGGAGGATGGCAGATGGACGAAGAAACTCCTTGAATGGGGGCCAAGAGAAGATAAGCAGAGCCGAGGTAGACCCTCCCCCACGCGATGGACGGATGATATAAAAAGAATATCGACAAACTGGGTAGAAGCTGCAAAAGATCGAGAAAACTGGAGACATTTGGAGGAGCCCTATGTTCAGCAGTGGACTAGAAAAAGGACTGATTGATGATGATGATATTGGCCACCCACTTTATAATATATTTATTCATTTAGAATTATTATCATTTTTTTTTCAATTTGAAATCAAGTAGATATTTAATTTTGTCTGGTCATTTCTTGTGACTATTGCAAAATCTTATTTTCTTTAAGATGTCTAGATCTAAATATCTTAGTGTCTTTTAAAACGAGCGTGCTATCGAGGTAATGGGCCTCTTGTTTGGATCCTTGCAACTATGTAGGTTATATAATAATGTAGAGAATTATTATTTAATTTTTATTTCGAATCCCTTTTTTTTAAATTATCTCTATACATATTTCGGGCTATGAACCCTTCATCAGGAGGTTTAACAAAAAAAAACTGGAACAGAAATTGGCAGCCCAATGATACTCGCTGGCAGTCCATTATAAACACGAGAACCCCTAAAGGCTGGATGAAGAACAGCCGCACTTAAGGTGCCTCCCAGATTGCTCTCGGGTTCCATGGACATGTCCCGGCGCCTCCGGGAATTCCCCAGGTCTCGCGTGTACAAAATTTATGAGGCACATATGACGGGGCTTGTCAAAATTCAAAAAGTTGAATTCCTTGAAGATCAGCTCCGTGGGGTAGCTTGTCGCCCTACCCAAGCAAATCTTTATTATTCTCCTCCGCATAATCATATCGTATCAGAGGCCTCAGTACAGAAATCCCGCAACCACCCCACCCAATAATCCCATATTCTAAGATCGACTGGACAAGCGCCAAGTAAATCGTTCTCAACAAGTCCAAACGAACAACAACCCTCAGTTGCCTGAACTTATGGATCATACTTCGTAATCTAGAACATAGATAAGAGATGTGCTTATCTAGAGGCAACCTCCCATCCACAATAATGCCACGATATTTGTTTTTTTTTTCATTTGGTTTGAGGGGGGGGTGCAGTTGTATTCAATCCCGATGCAGCCAGTCTCATGTATAATAATGTTTTGATCCCCATCTACCGACCGCGGTCAAAAAGAAAGACACATACACAGTTTTTTTGGTGTTCAGACTAACCAAATTATCATCCAGCCAATCCCTTAAGGTCGCAAGTCCAGTGTTTGCACTCCCAAAAATCTCCCGCCAGGAGTCCCTCCAGAAAACGGCGACTGTGTCATCTGCAAAGTTACAGTCCTACATGAGTTGATATCGTCAGTTTATCTGCAATCTCTCTTGACTTTATTAATATTAGTGGAATTAATATAAATATATATGGTAATAATTGACAGATATATGTATTCAAATAATTATTGTCTTTATTTATTTATTGTTGACACTGATATCTCGATAAATTTGGAAAAATTCTATCTGATGAAATTTATATTTAAGGAGACATACCTTTGATAAGATTTCAGAAACTGACGTCAGCACATCTATTTGTCAAAACTGATTTTACTGGGAAATAAAAAAACAAACATAAAAATTAAAAGAGAAAGAATTCAATCAATCTTTTTCGGACAAATTCTAAGATTTTAGTAGAAATATTATTAAATTGCGATATCAGAGGGGATTCATCCCCAGGAGTCGAACCTGAGAACTAACACGCTATCCGGGCAGTCAGCTCACACCCTCTAGACAAAAACCTCTCTCTGAATCGCAATATATGATATAAGCACATAAATTTTTCACTTCATTCTTCTAGAATGGAAATTAAAAAATTTAGCTTAAAGTGAAAAATAATTTTTTCATAAAGTCCTCTTATTTAAATGTATAATTAAAGTTTTGAGCATCTTTTTTTCGCAATTTAATAATATTTCTACTAAAATCTTAGAATTTGTCCGAAAAAGATTGATTTAATTCTTTCTCTTTTAAAATACATCTTGGTTAATCTGAACCCGAGCTGATTTTTTGAAAAAACTACCAACTATTTTCAAAAAAAAGATGCTCAAAACTTTAATTATACATAAAAATTAAATCATAATTTTCTACAATATTATTCAATCCACATGCTTTCGAAGATTCAAACAATAGGCCCAGTACACTTTCATGCAAAGTTTTTTCAACTAAATAATATTGACTTTCTTCCTAAATACTAGGCAGATCAAAAAGTCTGGAATAAGTGAAACAAGAAAATATTTTTTTGGCCAAATTCGGTTTTATTTTTCAACATACTTTCCTTTTAAGTCAATACAGCGAGTCCAACGCTTTTCTAACTTTTTTATCCCGACCGAAAAGTATTCCTTCGGAAGCTCTTCAAAATAGGCCTCAGTTTCAGCTATTTGAGTGAAATCGCTTACCCGTGAGTCATCTCTTCAGGTTTGGAAACAGGTAAAGGTCGCTGGGGGCCAGGTCTGAATGAGGAACCAGTTCAAATCCGATTTCGTGCAATTTTGCTTACGCAACTAACAATGAATGAGCAGCCTCATTGTCGTGATGATAGAGGATTATTTTCTTCTTCAAATTCATCCGTTTTTCTGTGATTTCAATTTTCAAACGATCCAATAATGATGAATAATATTCGCCAGTTATGGTTTTACCTTTTGCAAGATAGTCGATAAATTTATTCCACGCGCATCTTAAAATATGGAGGCCATAACCTTTCCGGTTCATTCCTGAGTTTTTGGACGCTTCGAAGCACTTTCACCCGAAGA
This sequence comes from Forficula auricularia, assembly GCA_024734495.1. Taxonomy (NCBI): domain Eukaryota; kingdom Metazoa; phylum Arthropoda; class Insecta; order Dermaptera; family Forficulidae; genus Forficula; species Forficula auricularia. Next base: position 110,014 of record JALMQS010000624.1, on the reverse strand, counting down.
AACCCATTGTTTTGACTCTGTTGTGTCCATGTTTATGAATCGATGCAAAAACTCCTTTGAATTTCAGGTAAACATTGGCAAATTCTGCTGGGAAGTCGTAACACGAATTCGTTTTTGGTCCACTGTGAGCAAATGCGGCACCCATCGCGCGCAGAGCTTTTTCATACTCAAAATATCATTTATGATATTGAACACACTGCCAGACGACATCTTTGTGGTCTCAGCTAGCTCCTTCAATTTCACTTTGAGGTCATTCATCATAATATCATGGATTTTTTGGGCGTTTTCTGGTGTCAAACCTCTTTTCGGCCTCCGGGTCGTTCAGCATCACTTGTGCTTGTTCGGCCGCAATGAAAGTCAGAAAACCACTTCTGAATCATCTTAATCGACGGTGCAGAGTCCGGATAATACATATCTAGCTTGGGTATGGTCTCGGTTATCGTTTTCTTGGGTAAATAATAGTGTTTAAACAGAGCACGAAACTCAGATTTTTTCATTTTTAAAAAAACACGGAGGTTGGTTGCTTCTCCCTGCTGTAACTTTTAAATGCGAAAACATGAATGGCTGAAATTTTGAAGAATGAAGTTAGTTATGAATGATTCACATTGGTACATACTAGCCATAGGATTATTCCAGACTTTTTGATCTGCCTAGTATCTTTTTTTTTTCTTTTCTTTTATTGGCCTACCTAGTATCTATAATAAATAAAAAATTAATACATTTTTTTATTATTTCTATTCCAGGATTCGCTCTTTTTCGCAAGAAGTGGTAACGATCATAACTGATTAAATTCATCCATATACTTTTCATTTCGCTGATTGCCTGCCTGCATCATTGCTGAAACTCTCAAAAAAATAAAATATTTTAATTATTATATAAATATGATTATGTTGTAAAATCATATTTTTAAGATTAAGATTTATGTATGGTAATTTTTTTTATATTTTATACTCAAACAATCATTTAAAAATTGTACATGTATTTTTTTAATGTATATTCACTTGTAGATAGATATTTTAATTTTTAAAAATAGTTTAAATTATTCTTCTACTGGCTGCTTTATAATATATATCCTATCTATAAAATTGTATCTCTATTTTTTAAATTATAATATAATTCTAAATAAAAGATTCACGAGTTACGGACAATCTTGTTTTTTATTCATGTTAAATATTAATTTTCGTATGACTTTTCGTCCTATTGAGGGCTTTATCAAGTACTGAAAACAAAGTGCATCAGAACAATTAGATTATAAAAATCAAATGAACGCATAATTTTTTTTATTTTATTTTATTTTATTCGATATACCGGAGTTATCCTAGTTACAATTTTTTTTTTTTTTTTTTTTTAATCATATTGATGTGAGAAGGAGATACACCAGAAGGGCATCCCCTAAGGCCTGTATGGGCTGGCCCCTCCATCGTGAAAAGAACAGAGTAGAAGGAAAGAAGCCGGGATCACGAGCTAAATCTCAGGAAGTTAGATACAATCCAATATCCAATTTACTAAGTTTTTAGGGGCTTCGAGCAGTGGTAAATTCTCCGTTCGATAAATTTATCTCCCACTTAATTTTTTTCCAGACCCTATACTTACAGAAAAAATGTCTGGATATAGCCGGGAATCGAACCCGAGATCTCCGGGTTGCCAGCCAGACATGCTGACCATTACACCAGGGAGGCCGACAAATTCACATAATACTTCAAATTACAATAATTTATACATAATTGGCTGTGTCACCCACCTCAAATAATCAAAACATTAATCGTTGATAAAATAATAAAATAATCGAGACAGGAAACATTATATTCATGATATTTATCTTATCATTGAAGGAGACAATAAAAGAGTGTGTCTTCTGCTGGAATTATAAATTTTATTTATTTATAACGAGACTTAAATCGGAAAATAGAAATTCCCAAAAGCTTTATTTTAAAAATAGCCGCTAAAATATAAACTTCACGAACGCCACCTACAGCCAAAATAATAAAACAAGTATAAATTTCAATTCTTGACTTGCGCACCCTGTGTAATCTCTTGTGCACTTGCGTACCCTGTATAATTTCTTAACCTAACCACATGAAAGATGTTAAGCTTTCATTCATAAATTAATTCCTGTGAATTCATTGTAATAGACTCATGAAGAGGGCAAAGCCCTCGAAACTATAGTCTCGTTATAAATAAATAAAATTTATAATTCCAGCAGAAGACACACTCTTTTATTGTCTCCTTCGATTTCATAAATTAATTCCTGTGAATCCATTGTAATAGACTGATGAAGAGGGCAAAGCCCTCGAAACTATAGTCTCGTTATAAATAAATAAAATTTATAATTCCAGCAGAAGACACACTCTTTTATTGTCTCCTTCAATGAATGCTGATTTTATGAATGGACTTCTTTCTTAAGGTCAATGTTTCTGCACCATAGGCAGTACACCACTATAGAAGATATTTCTTTTTAAGCAAATTGGAATATCCGAACAAAGAATGTGCCGCAGTTTTCCAAAGGCCGCCCATCTGAGTCCAATTCTTCTGGAAATCTCGCAAGTTTGGTTATCCCTACCAATTCGAATTTCATGCCCCAAATATTTATAGGAACTTACTTGATCCCCATCCAAAAGAATTTGCCCACTTAGCACCAAATTTGACATCAATTTGGTTTTGTCAATATTGATCCTGAGACCAAAAGGACGAGATGCCTCGCTGAGTTTCTGCAACATCCTTCCGGCAGAGCCAAAACAATCTGGAACCAGGACAATATCATCAGCGAACCTTAGGTGACTCAATTTCTCGCGGTCTATGTTTATGCCCAGATCGTCAAGGCCGTCAATTTTCTTAAACATATATTCTAGGAGCGTCGTAAACAATTTCGGTGAAATGACACCACCCTGCCTTACTCCTCTTTTAATATCAAAAGCTGGGGTATCCTCCTTTATTTAAAACTCTATTATTTTACTATTTTATCAACGATTAATGATTTGAGTAATTGAGGTGGGTGACATATAGCCACTTACGTATAAATTATTGTAATTTGAAGTATTATGTATTCATTTGATTTTTATAATCTAATTGTTCTGTTGTCCTTTGTTTTTAGTACTTGATAAAGTCCTAAAAAGGACGAAACCTCGTATGAAAATTGATATTTAACATTAATAAAAAAAGATTGTCCAAAACCCGTGAATCTTTTATTTATTATTTATAATTCTAAATTTAATTGAAGACTCGTAGGGATAGGGATGTGGACAAAATGGGTGTTTTGTCGATTTTTTTCGACTTCTTCGGCAACTATAATATATTATAAGATTCCTACGAATATTCAATTAGATTTATTAATTATGCACAAGAATCATCCTATATAGTCTTCTATCTATATATGTTTCCAATATTTATACAGAGCTTAGCAAAATGCATTATCACTTTAGGTATTTGAAATACAAAATAGCTTTAGAAAAATCCCAAAAATGTATTTGAAAAACAAAAGTATTCGAAAAAATAGTTCCGAAATACACAAAATACTTTTATTTAAATAAAATTTGATTATATGTACTCAAAATCGTTCAGTTTATATTATAACATTTAATTAATATTACAAGCTTTCGAACAGGCCGTCAGCTTGGGAATAAGATCCTTAGACTTATAGCTGATGATGAACATTGATCACCGTAATAGGGATAGAAATGTGGATTCTAATGAGATTTATTATCCTAAGAGTGGTTTGACCATTCGATTATCCCATGCTCTCTAGCAGGGCCGGGCTAAGCTATTAGGCCGCCCGTGTGCAAACTTTAATTTTACGCCCTCTTTTAAAATAAAGTTTAGGGAAAGCGGTGTTGGTTTATAGTGAAACATATTAAACAAAGGAATTATTATTTAACGGGCTATAGTGGTGTTTCACAAAGAGGAAATAAAATTAAAAAAATTAAAAAAAAATCTTTTTAAATGAGTTTTGGAGATTTTTTATTTATCTTCTATACATATTTCGGGCTACGAACCCTTCATCAGGAGGTTAAACAGAACACAGTGTTCTGTTTAACCTCCTGATGAAGGGTTCATAGCCCGAAATATGGTATAGAAGATAAAATAAAAAATCTCCAAAAAATAATTTAAAAGATTTTTTAATTTTTTAATTTTTATTTCCTCTTTATGTGAAACACCACTATAACCCGTTAAATAATACTCCTCTCTTTTAAAATTGTTACTAAAATTTAACATTAAAAGCATCATCACCCCTTACCAAAAATTAATTCATAGGTAGGTTAGGTACACATAATAAATAAAATTGAAATGAAATAATAATTATATTTAATTTTTATATTAAACATGTGTAATATACATAACTTTTAAACTAAACATACAACATAAAGCAGTGTACAGTCAAGACTCAGTGATGTATGATGATCACCAAAGTAGAAATTCCGTCAAACATTCTTGGCGGAATTTCTACTTTGGTGATAGATAAAAATTAAAAATGTTAAGGTAGTTGTTCCGCCAAATGGGTTTTCTTAGGATTTTTTTGAAATTTATACAGATTATTATTTAAATACTTCTTCATCGATTGGTGGCAGAACGAAATTTATGAACAACACAGTTCCGGAGATATAAAATTTCAAAAATCGAGTTTTTCAGGCTCTTTAACATTGCACTATACGGGATATCGGAAAATTTACATACATATTTAATTATAATTAAGAAACCCTTCTTACCATTTTTATAAAAAACTAAACCAACATTAAACAATAACCAATACATATTTTAAGACAATTTTGATTCATAGTTACAACACAGTTTCTGAGATAATAAGGAATAAATAATTTAAAATATATAAAAAATTTAGACTAAATTAGACTTGGCAACAGCGCATTTGTTTAACCAGCGAAAGATGCATGCCCTAGATTTTTTCAAAATTATAATTTTCATAAGGTGTAACGTAGGCGTTAATTACATTTGTTAAAAAATAACAAAACGATTTTTATAGAAATTTAAAATGTATTTTATCTGTCATTTTAATATAAAAATATTCAATCTCTTACAATGATGCCAGATTTGTCAAACGAGCACGGGATTGGCTAGAATTTGTACATAAACAGCAAAAAGTTTTGGCCTTATGAACTATGAATCCTTATTGTCTGTTCTATATACTCTAGTATTGGCTTTTTGCTAGTATTGTCCCGAAACAACTACCTTAAATAAAAATCAAAGAAAGTACCAAAACAATAAAAATTTTGAACAAAATAAATTATTGAAAACATTCTTTTCTTGACTTTTTTCCGGCAAAATCTTTAATTAACTCGCCGAAGGGAATAGAATCCATAATATCACTTTCTATGGGCATAATTGCTAAATGGCTAAGTCTTTCTTGTGACATAGTCGATCTTAAAAACGTTTTTATCAACTTAAGGTAGTTGTTTCGGGACAATACTAGCAAAAAGTTAATGCTAGAGTATATAGAACAGACAATAAGGATACATACATAGTTCATAAGCCCAAAACTCTTTGCTGTTTATGTACCAATTCTAGCCAAACCCGTGCTCGTTTGACAAATTTGACACCATTGTAAGAGATTGAATATTTTTATATTAAAATGACAGATTAAATACATTTTAAATTTCTATAAAAATCGTTTTGTTATTTTTTAACAAATGTAATTAACGCCTACGTTACACCTTATTAAAATTATAATTTTGAAAAAATCTAGCGAATGCATCTTTCGCTGGTTAAATAAATGCGCTGTTGCCAAGTCTAATTTAGTCTAAAAATTTTTTATATATTTTAAATTATTTATTCCTTATTATCTCAGAAACTGTGTTGTAACTATGAATCAAAATTGTCTTAAAATATGTATTGGTTATTGTTTAATGTTGGTTTAGTTTTATATAAAAATGGTAAGAAGGGTTTCTTAATTATAATTAAATATGTATGTAAATTTTCCGATATCCCGTATAGTGCAGTGTTAAAGAGCCTGAAAAGCTCGATTTTTGAAATTTTATATCTCCGGAACTGTGTTGTTCATAAATTTCGTTTTGCCACCAATCGATGAAGAAGTATTTAAATAATAATCTGTATAAATTTCAGAAAAATCCTAAGAAAACGCATTTGGCGGAACAACTACCTTAAGTTTTGAAAAAGACCTTTATCCCGAAGCTACGGTTACTGTTAGCGTTAAGAAAATTCGAATAGCCACTGCTGTGTTTGGAAACATTCGGAGCGGTGACATTGCGGCGTTAGAGAGACGGTTAGTCAAATGTCTGTCTAGCTGTTTGGCCGCCTGTGTGTTTTGCACACATTCGCCCTATAGTCGAGGCCCTGCCCTCTAGACTCTAGAATATTCCTAAGTGTCTTAACATGTGCCTTATCATTTAAGCTCTTCTCTTATTCAGTTTCTTCCACATTGTTTGTTCTCCGTTTTTCTAATTTTTTCCAAGATTTGCTCGTTTGTAATTCTATCCTCCCATTTAATCTTTAAGAGACCAAAAAGTTAGTAAATTAAATATACCATCAAATGGGAAAGTTATACGGCCTGACTTTCTTTCATAACAGAAATATAAGACTATAAAAATATTGCAAGAAAATGACATAAAAGGAAGGATATATAAGATGCTTCTGAATTGATGCGAAATATTAAGGGGGGGGGGGTCTTTCATATAATTTGTTGTTCAAAACGACTTCCCCTTCGGGTTACAGCCCTCTAAAGTTAGGGGGAAAAAATTGTTTTTATTTAATATATCCACTATCGAAGAATTTGGAAGAATGAAATTTGGCTGATAACTGATGCTAATAAAATGGCAGTTTTTGACGATTTTTGTAACCCTAAAATCTTATCACAGGGGATGAAAAAATCAACCCCTATAATAGTTTGCATCATAAATTTTTAATGCGACTACATTTTCCTATTTAAAAACTTGATTCAAAAAGACAGATTCATTTTGCAACTTTTTTATGTCTTGACTTTTTCTCATAAAATTCTTTATTTGATCACAAAAAAATAAAATAATACTTAAACCCTTTTCACACATAAATTCACAGATTGGTTATTATTTGTTAAAAAAAAATCAAGTAGGCTGTTGTCAAATGAGGTCATAATGACAAATATTTTTATTGTTCTGAATCATCAAATAAAATCTCGCAATGGGAAAGCTAGATCCGCCTTCAATCAGATGAGCAGATTCTTCAAGAGCCACAATATCTCTCTTGATTTAAAAACAAGACTTCTGCGTTGTTATGTCTTCTCTGAATTCTTGTATGGTGTAGAGTCTTGAACTTTTCGACATGTGGCTGTATCGAAGAATCCTTAAAATTCCCCGGACATCACGAATGACTAATGCCGAAGTTCTGCAAAGAATGAAGAAGGGCCTCGAAGTGGTGGAGGACATCAAGGCCCGAAAATTGCAGTACCTGGGTCATATTATGAGGAACGAAACCCGGTATACTTTGCTTCAATCTATTCTGGAGGGGAAGATTTTCGGAAAAAGAGGTCCCGGAAGAAGAAGGATATCGTGGTTGAAGAACCTCAGGACCTGGTTCAACAAGACCTCCCAACAACTCTTCCGTATTGCTGTTGATAAAGTTAGGATTGCCATGATGATAGCCAACATTCGTTACGGATCGGCACCTTAAGAAGAAGAAGAATCATCAAAAACTGCGATTTTATTAGCATCAGTTATCTGCCAAATTTCATTCTTCTAAATTCTTCCATAGTGGATATATAAAATAAAAACAATTCCTCCCCTAATTTTAGAGGGCTGTAACTTGGAGGGAAGGCCGTTTTCAACAAACAAAAAGAATGTGTGGGTCTCATCCACTAAGCTCACATGGTGTAAAAGCTCATAAAAGTACTCAAATAGCTCTAATAAGCACGTTTATTCAAACTAAAAATCACAACAATCCCAATAAATAAAAAATAACAAAACAACAATAAACACGGCTAACTTAATCTCTACATCTTCCCTTTTTTAATCATAGCTCCACCGATCTGGAGGTTTTATCCTTCTTCCACTTCTGGTAGTTTTTGAAATATTCTGATCTTCATTCACTCTATTTCCATTTCCATCTATTACATTTTGATCTTCAATAAATTCATTCTTGTCTTCATCAATTCCATCTTGATCTTCACTTAATTCATTCCTTTTTTCCTCCGATTCATTCTTCTCTCTTCCTATCCTCTCCTTTTGTTTTTCTCTCACAAAATCTTTTTTTGACTCAAAGTTTTTTTTATATTCAGAATAATATTCACCTTCATCTTCAGTTCGTTTATAATCCCACGTGTAGATCATTTGAATTATCAGAATCACACGGCTAACTTAATCTCTACACAGGGGAAGTGGAATTTTAATTTTAAAACCCACATAGATCATGATAAATAAAATTTATTAAAATTAAGAAATTTAAATTATTCTTTTAAACCCCACTAATTGTTTATGACAAACAAAATTTATATTAAAATTAGAAAAAATTAATTAAATAAATTGTCTTTTATTTCCCCTCTATTAGGTTATTTCCCCTTTATTGTAACAAAAAATTCAAACAGATACGTCTCTAAAGAAGTTTCACTTCAATTATATGAAAGACCACCCTTAATTTTTGCTGAAAACTTTAAAATATTTCGCATCAATTTAGAAACATATTTATGATTAGATCTATGGTAACTTGTAAACCATGGTTTAAAAAGTACAGTATCCTACTTAGAGCAGTTATTTCAATTACAAGAATGAGAGAGGTGTTCATTCATCATATTGAACTTGCATTTACATCGAATTGGAGTGGTGGAGTCCCCTTTGTATAACTGTGAACTGGCCAATAAGGGGCTCGATCATGTGCTGAATATTTTTTTTGAAATAGAAAAACTTGCAGCAAATCTATTTTACTTCAAAGTGCTCAGCTCTGTATAAATATCAGGTTTTAAGACTTTTAATATATAAATATATAGTATACTGTTTCACTGATTGTATTCATAATTAAATTATCGAGATGGAATCGTAGGAAGTTGGACAAAAAAATTAATTTAAAAACAGTGATCTTAATTAATTTTATTAAATTTTTTGAATTTGAACTTTATCTTCTGTTGTGTGCTAAAAAGAAAGAATTTACTCATGTTTTTCTCATAGTTTCAAGGACTAGACCAGTGGTTTCCAACCTTTTGTGGCCCATCCCCCCTTTCTTGAGGTTTACTAACACCTATCGCCCCCTTTTCATTGTATGCCCAAAGTGTAAATAATAAAGCAGTTGTATTATTTTAAACAATCGTATATAAAAATAACCAAAGCAGTTTTATTCGATTCGAAATATTGAAGCCTGCCTATTTTCTAGAAATTACTCTCTAGGAAAATTCCCACGCAAAGTCGAAATTTAGAAAAACCCCAATCAATGAATTTATTATTGACATCTGGTGTTTCCTCAGTTAAAAAGCCTTCCGACAGGACTTAATCTCTTAACCCTCAAAATATGACAAACATAAATTAAATTTATTGAGGTTCAAAAAGTGGGAATTGTAAAGTCCCACCAACCTATTGTCAAATAAGGCATGTTCCAGCATCAAAGGACATACCGCCTGCTACTCCAAAATATTACCATTAAAAAGAATTATATTATTATCAAGAAAAAAATACTCTAAATGCCGTGTTAACAACAGTATGTTTCTTTATAATTTATTAGAAATTTAAATATTTTTTCTAAAAAATATTAATATAACATTATTTATATTTGAGAATGAAAATTAAATTTAACAACTCGCAAGGGAAGTGATTCCATTTCTTTGCACGTGAGTGTATTTTAATTTTTCCCTCTTTAAATACTCATCGCCCCCCAATCGCCCCCTACTCAATTATCGCCCCCCTGATAACCCAAATCGCCCACAGCTTGGGAACCACTGGACTAGACAATTGAGTTGTACAATAAGCCGCTGAAGAAGTCATAAATAAAGTGACGAAATGTCCGACATATTGAATTAGAAAACTCGGTTTTTAATTTAATTTTTTTGGTCCAACCTACTATTCCATCTCAATAATAAATATAGATATATTTAATAGACTAGTTAAAATTGATAAGCTTGAATTATCTATAAAATTTAGATGAAAATTATTTTTTAAATTAAATTAGGGAACGAAGAAAAGATTTTTTATTATAGACAAAAAAGGTATCAGCCGGGATTCGTTTGAATATAATTATTTTTTAACTTTAATTATTTTATTCATATAACAACACTTTCAATTTGTAATAATTTAGTCAATGATATTAAAACTAATTCATTGTTATTTTATTAATATATCCAATAATTTTTTTTTTAATTTTCTTACTGTTTTTACTTGAATTCCTGATCTATTTTATTATCTAAAAATCATTATATAATTTTCAATATTTAATTAATATTGAAAAAACAAATCAATAGATAAAAATATGGCCTTAATCACACTCTTAATAAATCTAACTTTGATAACGTTTTGTTGTTTATAAAGAGATATTAATATTAATCTATATAAAATAATCTTATTAAAGATCTTTAAAGACACTTAAACTTTTTTTTATTTATCCCAAGGATACAAGATTTGGTGAAAAAAGAAATTTCAATGTCTAGAATTTATAAGGATAAACGAAAAGTCGAATGGCTTGATTTGATTTGTATTTTATCGCGAAAGAGTGTAAAAAGATCGTGAATTTGCTTGTAAATGAGGCTAATATAGAGGGGTTTATAAATGTTTTCTCTTTTATGACATATGCAGTGGTAGAAATAGTGATACAGGGTGTAAACAGTAATACAATCGGTCAAGCAATGTTAAGGACGAATCTACTCTTATTAAACGAGCAAAAATTGTATATTTATTTTCATAAATATTTGTTTGTATATTTGTATCTTGGTTATATTTTGAAAACGACTCTACCGATTTTGATGAAATTCACGAGTTAGGGGGTTTTGGGGGTGACAATTCGATCTGTCACGGTCTCATCTTCGACAAAATTGTTTTTGATGGGTTTTTGGATAATCAAATTAATTATTCTCAGGTAGACAAATCCCATTCTTAGGGTTTAAAAAAAAGGTTACTCTTTCCCTTTTGTACCCAGGCAGACAATGGGTTTGCCTTAATTCATTGTTCTAAAAGGCCTTGAAGAAGTATTGTGATTGTGGATTTTAACATATTTTGTTCTCCATAAACGTTAGAAATATTAATAAACGTTTTATAATTGTTTTTATAAAGAACTTTATTTATTTAATAGAATAAAAAATAATCAAGAATTTATTTAAAAATATATTTCGCATAAGCAGGTCTCAATTTTCTGAAAAAACAACACATTTTGATAGGCTTTATTTATTAACAATTGGATGAATAAAAATGAATCATATGGTTGAATAAAAACAGGTGCAGGAAGTGGGGTACAGTGGTGGGGGATCCGGGGATAGGGCGAGGTTTCGGGAGGGGGGGGGGGTACAGTGGGCGAATACTATATATATTTGTAATTTTTTTAATTTGAAAACGGCTCTCAAATAAAAATCGACCTTTTTATCATAATTTTAAATTAAAAATAATATTAAAATAAAGGTTTTAACTGAAGGAAGAAGTTACCGAGCATCGCTCGGTGCCTCCAGGTACTCACTTATTAATATGAGGAATCGAAACATCTTGTAGTCAAAAAAATTTGGATTAATCTCTATATAGACTAGACGAGTTTCGCCCACCCGGCGGCTGGAATATTGAGTCCATAAAATATTTTTTTTTTCATATTTGTGTTTGAAAATGTCTGAAACGAGGTGGAAAATCATTTGGATGGATGATTAGGGGTTTTTATTATTATTAGTGTGTACTTAATCAAACCAATATCACCACTTGGGGCATGGGAAGAGCAATATTATAAAATTGTTAATGGTCTTATTGATGGCCCCTAGCTGCTGGAGAAGTTCTATTTTACATGTCCTTGATCAGGCCTTAGACTTAAGGTAGTTCTTTCACAAATACAAAAGTTCAAGAAGTCTTCGAAACTTGGAATATGTCATTAAAAGCATAATACACATACTGTTAAAATTTGAAGACGATTTTCCACACCAAACATGAAATAATTGCAATTAAAAATGACATTTTTTACATAGGGTAGATTGGGAAAGGGTGGGAAAATGATCATTATTTTATTTTTTTTCATTGAATAATTTTCACCATCTTGATGAAAAACTAATATTTGTTAGAATAATATATTCGAAGTAACTTAAAAAAAAATAGAAATTATTTACCACGTAGTTTTGATAAAAAATAAAACAAAAACATATTTGGCCGATTATTTTTAGTGGAGGGGATATAAGCACAATCGCTTGGAAACGATCCATTCATAAAGAAGATATAGTAGTGTGAGAAGTACAGTCACGTTAAAAAAACATAACCTAAAATTTTAGTACCGTTCATATGTATAGAGTGGTTACGAGGCTAAAACTTTTTGTATGGATTGTCGCGAAAGAACTACCTTAACAGACTACTCAATTGTAAAAAATATACGAAAAGCCACGCCCCTATTGGTCGCATAGCTGGCCTAGTTAATAACAATTGTTCTAATATAAGCTTCTTTTGTGGTACCTATCAATCGTTCGTGAAGAATATCGGGAGGCCTATTCACCAGTGAGAAGTGCTCTCATACTGTTTATTATTTATTTTCCTGTTTTACTTTTTGTTTTGTTTGAGTTATTATATGATCCTGTAGTACAGGGCTTCTTAAACTTTTTTCATTTGTGACCCCATTTTGAGTGAGAAATTTTCCGTGACTCTAAATTATATAAATATAAATGTATAAGCCATCATTTTTACTTGCAAATCATAAATAAATTTATTTTGAATTAAACATACCTATTTTAATAATTGTATTAAAGCTACATAATTACAATTATTAAATTTAAATATTAATAAGATAGAGATCTATCCGTGCTTGTATCTTATTAAATAAAGAATCAAACAGGACTTTTAGAGTATGTTGAACATTTTTTTACAATTTAACCCTCCATCGAGCACAAGTGATGATGGTCGCTTCACATAAATAAATAATTTCTTCCAGAACTTAAGTGACTTGATTTAAATTTTTCATTAAATTGAAGGGTTGGTTGTGTCATTGTTGTGAGAGTGTTGAATTGATTTAGTATGTTGATTAAACAGGTATTGATTTTATAAGAAAAATGTAATAGGGAAATGTGTATTTTTTGATATTTCATTAATTTCATTAATAAAAAATAAAAAATAAAGAGTAAATTAACTTATAATGTGTTTCTAGAATGGATTATTTATAATGGATTTTTTAATTATATAATAATTGACTATGCAATGAGATAATTAGAAAAAAATAAAATTGAAAATAATATTTAATATAATCATTAATTCAAAATAGTTTCTAGTTCAGTGATAAACGTTTTTATAAATTGTTGCTATATATATATATATATGTGTGATTGTAATGAATTGTGTGATGTATCTATATTGAAGATTTAAGAATGAATGTTTCATGTGAAATGACAAATTCCGGTTCTTGAACGAGATATATGTATGATTTCAAATTATTATAAAAAAAAAAAATTTGTGTTATATAATTCTCTATAAAAAGAAAAAAATGTAAATAAATGTTTCATTTCAATTTTTAGAACTACTGAGGATGGTCGACCAGTGGTGACCGAAACTGTATAGTTATCAATTAAATAATTCTAATAGTTATTAAAATTATTGTTTTATTATATTTGTGACAAAACCAACCCTTCAATTTAATGAAAAATAAATAAATAAATATTTCTAAAACAAAATGTCCATTTCACAAATTATTGGAAATTCAATCACAGATATACCTAGAATTTACAAAACTTTAAATTGAAAGTTTTTGTGCCGAGGGTAGCAGAATTTTTATATATTGAAGGAGACAATAAAAGAGTGTGTTTTCTGCTGGAATTATAAATTTTATTTATTCATAACTAGACTATAGTTTCAAGGGCTTTGCCTTCTTCATCAGTCTATTTCAATTGTAATAGACTGATGAAGAAACTCGAAACTATAGTCTCGTTATAAATAAAAAAATTTATAATTCCAGCAGAAAACACACTCTTTTATTGTCTCTTTCAATTCAAAACTTAAATTTTTGTCCGCTATTCATTATAATTTCTTCATTGTTCAATGTTTCAGGACCCCAAAATTCAGTTAAGCGACCCATTGTTTAAGAAGCACAGCTGTAGTATAAAGCCGATCGGCGTTTGAATAAATAAATAAATTGTATTATTTTCTTTTTAAATAATTTTTAATTTGTATATGATTTTTTCGTGAAACACTTGAGCGTTCCACGGAGCAAGGTTTGAGAACCATAGGTCTAAGCTCTAAGGGAATTAAAAAAAAATTAAAAACAAATTTTTATACAATAATATATTTATAAATAAAAATTTATTAGAAAGAAACAAATAAATGACAATAAAAATGGAAGAGTTAGAGACTAGATGATATTTCTTTCCCTTTCATAAAATAAATTAACAAAATTTAAACATTTTTAAGAATAATAAATATATAAAAATCAAAATGGAAGAACAACTCTCTCTTATTTCCATATATAAAATGTGCATAATCTTGAGACTGATGAAAAAAATACATTTTTCACAGCCTTTTAAAACATTCTTATAAAATTACACTCTTTGCATATATATTATATATTTAGTAGATTTATATAGAATTATATTTTTTTTTGTTAATAATAATATTTTTAAATATTATAAATATGATTAGAATTAAACTTTGGATTTGTTAGATATTAAACATTTTTTTTAAATTATTAATAATAAATAAATAAGACATTAAATATAATAAATAAGGAATGAAAACATCAATCAAGCACAAAACCTTTAGTACAATAGTATTTTTGATGTATTTTTTTATGGTTTTATTATTTCTTATTCATTTTATTTCTGATGAAATAAACTTTTCGTATTCATTTTAGCTGCCATTATTAAATCAAATAAATAATAATAATAAATAATTAAATCAACTATCTTGATGTACAACCAGATAATTATTTCACTTGGAAAATTATTAGAAAAAGAAAAAAAAAGGAAATATAATATTTTTTAAGACCATTTGTTATTTATATTTAGCTTTTTTTTAGGTATATAAGGCACCAACCAATTCTATTTCTAATTTAGTAGAGAAAATATTGAAGACAATATCTTAAGCTGATCTAGCTGAGAATTTATTAGGATCTATAAATCTTCATTTTTTTATTATATTATAATCATAGAGCTTTAATTTTATTAGCTTGCATAACATCACAGAATAATTTAGACGCTTAATGGTCCTGCCCGGTGAACTTCTCGACCGCTTGTATCAAAAAATAGCGCATCCTGTTGAAAAAAATAACCAAGTATTATTTTTTGTGAAACCTACCTCGTATCTTACTCAAGTTTTATTATTATATTAAAATGTTTCACCTAGAACCAACACCTAACTCCTTAAAAGTTATCAAGTATTATTCTTTTAGACAAATTAACTTTTAAACGTTAGTTTTAATATTTTCTTAAAGCATTTTGAACCGCGAAAGTTAAATAATATGATCAATAATTTCTTATGTTAATTCTACATTTAGAAAATCATTTTATTATTTTTTGAAAAGGAAAAATGAATTGAGCATCCGACGGGATTCGAACCCGTGTCTCTCTCCTTTAGCCTTAGGCCTTTTCAAAAAATAATAAAATAATATTCTAAATGTAGAATTAACATAAGAAATTATTGATCATATTATTTAACTTAGGCGGTTCAAATTGCTCTAAGTATTATTCTTTTGTTTTTAAATAAATAGCTGAAACTTTCTGATGTGTTTTCTGTAAGGCTCTAAGTGCTCAATGAACGAGGGTTCTGACGTCATAAACCCTATAGATTTTGCTTATTTATGTTTCCAAGGTTACCGTTGTACAATCGCCAAACAAAAAACACTGTATCCGTTAGATACTGAATTTTTTCAATTTCGACCACCTATGAATTACAAGAAAAAAAAATATTCTAAAATATTTATGTACATACTCTAAACCAGTGGTTCTTAACCTATGGATTGCAAAGCATAATCTTTGGGTCGCGTATATGGTAGATACGACTACAACACTGTCTACATGTACTAAATTCGAGCTGTCATGGATATTCATTCATCCCTGGCCTTTTAAAGAGATGTCATGGATAATCTTTATTACATGTCAAAAGGGTTGGGTTCACCCTCTCGGAAATTCGAACCCAAGTATTATAAAATAAGGATTCATAGTAACATCCTTAATAACCATTTAGAAGTTAATAAAAATACCATTATAGATTATATTTTAAATAACCCGAAAAATATTATTTCCCATTCTCAAAATTTCTATTTTAATATTTTACTATTGTTTCTTTCAAGTTCTTAACCCCCCTCCCTTACCTTATTCTACTTCTTCCTTCCTTTATTTCTAAGCCCAGGGATAATTCCAAGCCCTTAGTTAAACTCCTTTGTTCATTTGTCTATTAATACAATAACCAATACTGCATTCTTTCCCCCTACCATGTACGTTCCTCCCAATTGAACTTCACTTATACATTTGTTTCCAATTTTATATTTAGTTTTCTTTTGTAACTCCTGATGATGGGCTCATAACCCGAAATATATATCGAGATAAAAACTCAAAACATATATTTGTTTTATTTGTGAAACCCACCTAGAAAAATATATTTTTACTTATTATCTATTAAAATGTTTCACCTAGAACCGACACCAAATTCTTTAAAGATTAATAAGGATTCAGGCTATTGGATGCCCTTTGAAGTGAACCCATTTAACTTATCTATAGGATTGAATATTTCACTCAAAGATTTAATCTTCATTTGTAAAATTTTGCTGTCTACTGAATGTAAATATAAAGTAAAGGAGACAATAAAAGAGTGTGACTTTTGTTGTTGGAAAAATACATTTTTTTTATTTTTATTTATTTCTAAAGAGATCTTACGGTTTGCATTCAAAGAGCCATTCATGGGGTATACTAGTCTTACCAGAGGTTCCTTTCTGTTTGGCTTGAAACCCAAACTGACCCCACCTTGGTTTAAAGATTTTCCTAAAGAAAGCAGAAAAAACATTGTATATATCAATAGACTAAGAATTAATCACACGCTTACTAATGCCGATCTATCCCGATTCTATAACATTTCTTCCCCATTATGTACATGTGCTCCGATCCCGGCTACTGCTGAACATTTAATCCTTTTCTGCCCAAATTTTTCAAACTTAAATAATGTCAGAGTCAAAATCAACCCCAACTTTCGCGATCCTCCAGTACTTGGAAAGCTGGTGGAGTCGCCAACAAAAGCGACAATAAAGTTAATTTCAGAATTCATAAAACTTTCCAAAATATTAATTTAAAAGGTGAAATGTGCGAGTTTGTATATACTTATAGGGGTAAAATCTTAATTCTTGTAGATGGATTGCTGGAGTGGTATTTATGTGTATTTTTATATTTGTATTTGTATTGTATTTTGTTGTGTTTTGTATTTGATATATTGTATTGTATTGTATTGTGTTGTATTTTATATTGTATTGTATTTTGTGTTGTAGTGTATTTTGTATGGTATTGTATTTTGTATTGTAATTTATTTTGTATTGTATTGTTTATGTACTGTATTTGTATTCTACTTTTTATGTTATCAATTCAATTTTAATTGTAAAAATCTGTATCTGATGGCTAAAAGGCCAGGGATGAATCAATAAAAAAAAAAAAAAAAAAGAGCCATTCATTTTTGGTTGCCCTTAGAAACCTTTGATTATATTTTGATTTTGTTCATTCGCTTCTTATAAAATATTGTACGATTGTTCTGTTAATAAACTTCTTAGATATTACTGTTATTCTTATTATTTGCCATTTAACAGAGACTATAGTTTCGAGGACTTTGCCCCCTTCATCAGTCTATTACAATTGAATCACATGAATTGATGTATGAAAGTAAATTTAAAGCCATAGCCATGCAATATTGATTGCTTAAATATAGAATGAGTGTTCAAATTTTGAATTTCTTCAAAACTTTACTCTAAAATTAAGTAATAATAAAAATAATCCATGACAGCTCGGATTTAGTACATGACAACCCCTCTCGTAATTTCTTTAGATATATTTCCTTATTGAATATACATACAATGAGAAATGTCGCTCCTAGGAGAATGGCTTTGAGACGAATATCCAACTCTTTGGGATATGAGATGCCAAAAAAATCAGAGTCAGTGAAAAATTCACGAAGAACTCCACCCCATTCTTTTGAGATTCTGCCTACTTCTTCGTCAGAGTCAATTTTACACACCTGAAACCAAGTCAAATTTTACAATTAATAAAAATTATCCTCTTGAGCTGAATATGGGGTTTATAAACACAATATCCAGCCTATCACTTTGCGGACAAATTAAACCAATTAATTTGAGTTTTCGTTTTTATTCGACTCAAATTATTTTTTATCAAAATTATTAGAGAGATATTTGAGAAATTTTGAAAAAATAGTGCCGAAATAAAGTAGATATACTAAAAAAATTCATTACAGATTATATGAAAAATAAATTGCATTAAAAAATAAGATGAAACATCGTACATGCTTTCTTTAATATAAATTCTTTCTCATAATTAAAAAAGCAAAATACAGGGGTGAAAAAAAATTATTCCTAAGTATATACAATAGAAATCGAACCTTAAATTCAATTGAACTTCCTGGAAGTAGCCCAGTGCGGCAGACAGGCGCCCGCAATACAAGTTGTGCTTCATCATCTTGATCTTTGATCAAAAACTCTGTACCGAAAAATGCAGTGGTTTGTTCAATTTTCCCAATCAAATATCCTGGAGGAGATTCAACAGTCAAAACCTGAGAAGATAAAATGGAAAACATTTATTAGAAATAATCTTAAAAAGAACATTAAATATAAATATAAATTAAAAACAGCAACCAAATTTGGAAAATATTTATTTCATTAAGCCATGAGTATGGGCTGGAACACACTTGGAGTTTTTTAACGATCAGATCTTTTGCCGATCGGATTTTTTGCCGCTGCCGCTCTAGCGTTTACACACTGGGCGGTAAACATTCTTGAGGACGCCACCATCATCAGTCGATCACAGATCTTATACATTGCAACAACAACAGTCTATTCAGGCGCGGATCCAGACCTCCGTTTGGGGGGGGGGGGGGCAGAGACGCCGCCCCCCCACCTAGAACTTTATTTTCTTCAATTTTAAAATTTAATGTTATAAAAAAAAAATTAAATAAACATACAAAAAATGTTGATCTCCAATGCTTTGGGGGGGGGGGGGGGGGGGCGGTCGCCCCATCGCCCCCCTGGATCCGCGCATGAGTCTATTTCATTGTCGTTTTGTTATATTATAAATAGGGTTGTGTATAACATGAATAGAGAACAACTTCTTGCATTATTGTTATTTCGTCGTCGGTTGAAGAGGAAGCAAAAAAATAGACTTATTTGGGTTCAACCGATTAATAAAAGGAGAGAGGAATTTGGAGCCTTCTACACTTTGTTTCCTGATTTAAGAAACGATGAAGAAAAGTTTTTCTCAATATCACCCTTAAACAATTATTATTATTATTAAAAGGAAAAAAATGCTGTGCCGCTTCACAAAATACATTGAAATTTATATCGCGAATTCGCGACCGCCACAATAACCACTATACACCAATACACCACTCTCAATTTTCAGCTTCAGCGGTCGTCGGTAGACTGGACGCCGAGTGTGTAAACGTGCATTTACTCATGTAGGCCACCATTTCATCGGCTAACCGGGGAATGTAGTTGTCGGTAAAAAAACCGACGAAAGTAGTGGCAGTGGTCGGCTGCATTGCTGCCGTCGACGTTAAATAATCCGATCGTTTATTTTACCGCCCAATGTGTAAGTCGCAATACCATCCTATGCGCCTCTACTGGCACGGTGGCATCGGTAAAAAAAGCAAGTGTGTTCCAGCCCTTAGTAAGGTTAGTGAGGGAGCCGAGTCTTCAGCCGGTAGAAACTTTTATTTGCCAGCTAGGATCGAACCCCGGACCTCCACTCCAACATCGTCATAATCGATCGATGCCGAAGCGCGGCTACTGCGTTAGCTGACTGAGCTACCCGACTCCCCAGACCTCCTCTTAAAAGAAAGACAAATTTATAAATTTTATAATTTGTCTTCTTCTTAATATGTACAATGTTTCATTGTAGTTACACTCCTTATATAACACTGCTCGACAAAAATTAAACAAAAATTTCTTCCCGTAAACCTAACAATGGATTCCAGTAGTTTTATACGCTGATTATCATGCAATTTCCCGATTTTTTACAACACGTCAGAGTTTTGAGATATAATCGGTCAAAATTACGAAAAATGGCATTTTGACCTATTTTCGAGTCCCATTAAATATTAAACAACAATATTTGAAATCAAAATATTTTGTTAACATAATAGAAAACAGCTTCCTCTTTGATTTTCAAATTGCCACTTGAATTTAGTTCAATTAGAACTTTGGAGCAAACTCAACCAAATTTTGTATACATAATCTCTAGAGAGCTAGAAATGCAAAAACTAACCACCCAAAATGGGAGGGAGGGTCAAAAAATGAAAATTCTTGCTCTTGGACCAAACTCAACCAAATTTTGTACACATAATCTGTGGGTCCGAGGTGGGTGGGGTGCGGGATGGAGTGTTGGGGTGGGGGGGGGTCCATGGTGCGGGGTGGGTTTCGGGAGGGAGGGGGTTGGGGGTCCAGGAGGCCTGACCCTGGCTAGCAAGAGGGCCGCCGAAGGCAGCTAATTTAATATAAAACTCTGAATTTAATTTATTCACCCCATTTCCAGAGATCTTATAAATTAATTAAATTATGGCTACGATTCACCAAACAATATTTTTATTTATTCCTGGACTGCTCCCTTCCATTCAAGCTAATTTAATTTAATTTTTTTAGTAAGTAAGTATTTTGTTTATAATTACCTGACCCATTTTTGGAATGCAACAGATCGGTAAGCAGCGTAATTTTCTTTTTAAATGGATCACTTCATTTTGAAATGGATCAAAGATTTTCATGTCAAATGGACGGATTGAATGGAGACAAATTCTTGAGAGCCATCCACTTTCTTCAGCGGCAAAAAGAATTTCCTTGTTAGGGCCTGGGCCGCCATTCTCACCTTCACCAGGTATACCCGGAATTTTGATCTTATACCGATTGTGATGTCGCACGCCGGTCAATACTAGAAATCAAATTATCAAATGAATATTAAATATCTATTATTATCTAGTAATTCTACATAAATAAAGAGAAAGAATTGAATCTTTAGGACAAATTCTCCGAACAGCGATACAAGTTTCCCATATCTAAATAACATGGGGTTTTTGGCATTTAAATATCAATTTTTTTATTCAGGCCAAAGTAATGGTTCAAAAAATTTGAAACACTGTAGAATTTATCCATATAATAGTAGCTATCCTTAAAATTTTTTACAGATTTTTAGCTATTATAATTTTGGAGTTACAGCAAGATAAAATACTGCTACTTTTTAAAGTTAGTAAGATATATATAGAATTCGAAATTTTAATATCTAAAAATCTGTAAAAATTAGAATATAAATAGTAAAATAAATGATAGAATCAGACCCTGCAGGACATCGGTGGTTTGTTTGATGAGGACGGTATCAGTAGGGGTAAGGGAGGCCAATAGTTGACCAGTCTGTAGAGAAGCAACTTGTTTCGTCTCTCCGTCTAAAAAATAATAAAAATAATAATAGTATTAATAATGGGGAAATGTTTCAAAAAATAAAAAAAAAAAAATAATCTTCAATCCAATCATATATAAATACACTGCTTAATTAGACCTGTGGTTCTCAAAGTGTGGGGAGAAAAAAATCTACCGGATAAGTGTTCATTTTTAAAAATAGATTTAGACCAGTGATAGTCAACCTGGTCCCTACCGCCCACTACAGGGCGATTCAAGCTTTCATGGTGGGCGATAGGGGGTTTTGGCCAGTGCTACCGTTACAGTACAAATGTATTATTTACAGTACATTTTTGCTTGAAATAGGAGGATAAGTCAAAAATTACTTACACTTTTCGTTCTACAACTTTATTAAACTAAGATAGGAGGCGGCAGCATGCGCATGCGTTGAGTTGACGCGTCTGTGGAATTTAATCACGATCGCGTCAGTTTTCGTCTAGCTACAACAGTATAAGCATGTCAGATTGCACCAAAGAGGAGCAACGAGGAGTGGTCAGAGGGTGGGAAAGATGCTGAAATTCACCGGAGACTATGTCACAATATGGAGAAAGTGCTTTATTTGAAAAGTTTTTGTTTTGCCGAGAGTAGCAGAGTTGTTGATTCACAAAGAGAAACAAAGAGGTTGTCCTCTGCTTGATGCAAATAAACACACACATATATATATATCGAGATGATATATCTATATATATATATATATTATTTATTTGTTTGAGACTATAGTTTCGAAGACTCGGTCTTCATCATCAGTCTTTTTTAATTATAAATATTGTTTTTCATGGAGTCAATACCGTATGGATATTGTAAATTTGATGTTTCTTCACTGGTAGCAGATATATAGTATATGTGTGTGTGTTTATTTGCATCAAGCAGAAGACAACCTCTTTGTTTCTCTTTGTGAAAGTGGTTTATCTCGTAAAAGCGTTTTTTATTATGGATCGAAATGTTTAAAAATGGCCGAACGAGCGTAACACAAAAAGAGGGAGCTGGGCGACCATCAACTTTGAGACCCTGGAACACCCTCTCTAGAGCCCAGATCTCGCTCCCTCAGACTTTCATCTCTTTGGACCGCTCAAGGAAGCTTTGAGAGGTCGTCGATTTGCCTCAGACATGGACGTTCGGGATGCGGTGCAAAAGTGGCTTCATGACCAACCGAAAACCTTCTACTAGGAAGGCATCCGGAAGCTTGTGGCTCGCTGGACCAAGTGCATTGCTAAAGGTGGAGACTGTATCGAAAAATAATGTATCTGTTGTACACCAATCTTAATTTAATAAAGTTGTAGAACGAAAAGTGTAAGTAATTTTTGATTTATCCACTTAGTACATTAACATTAAAATAAGTTAGTTTAGAGTGCATTTCATAAAACATCTCAAAGGTAGTATATTCATGATACATTACAGTCTTAAAAAATTTAAGCTTCAAAATATCAAAATTTAAAGCAAGTAGAACGAAAACTATAAAAATAATAATAAAATAGGACCATATGTTACGGAAAAAATTGTATCTCTTGTCAATATAACATTTTTCTCAATAATCATAGACAAAAAAAGCGGACTTGTTTACTAAAAAATGTGTTTTTGTTATAAAATTCTTCCAGAACTTATGTGACTTAATTTTTTATAGTCACAAACTAATAAAAGACAATAATTTTATTTAATTATTATTATTAGGTGTACAAATAGATTTTGAGGGATTTACAAAAGATGGCGTAACTAGCATTAAATCGCATCGGATCATCTTGTAACTATATTCATGTTAAAGCGTCATCATTTCCCTATAAAAATTAGTATCTATCATTTCGCTGAAGTGTAAGCAACATACTTTCTTTGTGCTCTAGCCATGTCAACCTTTGTGCCAACAAAACTCAATTTGCAGGAAGCGCTGCTTTTTGTTTTCATTTGAAAAAAAGTGCAGCTGATGGACATCGATTGCTGTGTGAAGCAGGGCCGTGGCAAGGGGTTTTGGCGCCTGGCGCGAACCAGGCGCGGATCCAGACCTCTGATTTGGCGGGGGCGGTCGCCGGTATATAAGATCTACTTATGTTCTCGGAAGTATGTCGCGATCGAATTGTCCAAGCGGGGGGGTCAGAGACACACATAGAACTTTATTTTTCTTCAATTTTAAAATTTAATGTTAAAAAAAAAAACATATTAAAAATGTTGATCTCCAATGCTTTGGGGGCGGCGCATGGCGCGAACAAATTTTTTGGCGCCTTAATTTTCAGTAAATTTAGTAAAATTCAGTAAAAGTTAGTGGTTTTAGCGCCTTTTTCAACCGGCGCCTGGAGGGCGGTCGCTCCTTCGCGCCGTGCCCCTTGCCACGGCCCTGGTCTGAAGCATATGGGGAACATGCTCCATCAATAAAAACATGCGAGTACTGGTTCCGGCGTTTTAAAAGTGGCGATTTTGAAACCAGCGACAAAGAACACGAAGAGAGGCCAGTAAAGTTTGAAGACGCTGAGTTGGAGGCGTTATTGGATCAAGATTCATGCCAAACTCAAGAGGAGCTCGCTGAAACCTTGGAAGTGACTCAACAAGCGATTTCGAACCGTCTCAAGGCCATGGGTATGGTGCAAAAACAAGAAAATTGGGTTCCGTATGAACTCAAGCCAAGAGATGTCGAACGCCGTTTTTTCAAAATTTATTTTATTAATTCACTAAACAGTTTCGGTCACCACTGGTTGACCATCTGCATTAGTACTAATATAAAATAAATAATATTAATTAAATAAAATTATTGTCTTTTATTAGTTTGTGTCTATAAAAACCTTTCAATTTAAAAATAAATTGAAAGTTTATTTTTGCTGAGAGTAGCAAAATTTTTATAAACATTCGAAAAACAATCCATATCTGAACCCTTTTATTAATCGAATTTTTGTTATTTAAAATTCCGATCATTTCCAAAATTAATCTTTTTTCTAACTTATGTTCTTTATCTAAAACTTTTGGATTAGAAAAGTTGAAATTCTGTTTAAGGTTAGTAGAATGGTTAGCCAGCATTGTAGATTCAGAATTTTTAATTCTAATCGAATATTCATGCTCGTAAATTCGAGATTTTAAGTATTGTTTAGTCTGTCCTATATACGTATGTTCCGTCACAATTTAAGCAATCAATTTTATAAACTAAATTATTTTGATTTAAAAGAGGATCTCTGGCTTTTTTTTTTTTTTTAAGGGATAAGGTTTTTTTTCCCCCTTCCTGGCTTTTGGTCAGGATCTCTGGCTTTTAATTTTGCAAATAGGAATGATAATGAATTAGTAGGTTTGAAGGTGCCATGAATATTATAAACAAATCATATTTTTTTTATTTTTTATGTAGGTATATTGTTATCTATTTTCTTCTTGATTATTATCTATTATATATAACAGGTTGTTGTGTGATAGATAATAAACATATTTTTAGATATATATATACTATATTTAAAATTATTGGATAAAAAATACTTGGTAGGTCTCACATTAAGATATAAAAAATAAAACGAATTTATTTTTGGAGAATCTTTAATCTCGATATATATATTTCGGGTTAGTCACCCGAAATATACTAGGTGTACCGGAAAGTCATTACCGGTTTTTTCGAAAAAAAAACTACGTAATTTTTAAGAAAATGGAAAATTTATTTATTCAAAGTATTGGCCATTTGATTCTATACATCTTGCCCATCTTTCTGGCAATTTATGGATGCCATCCCAAAAAAACTGGTATATATCGAGATTAAAGATTCTCCAAAAATAAATTGGTTTTATTTTTTATATCTTAATGTGAGACCTACCAAGTATTTTTATCCAATAATTTTAAAAAATGTTTCACCAAGTACCAACACCAAATTCCTTAAAAACTATATATATTTAAAAAAGGAATATTTTTTAACGCCTGAATAATAAGAATATAAAACTTATAATACATCATGAAAAAATCATTATACATTAAAAATAAAAATGCGTAGCTTTAGTTGAATTGATTTTTGTTTTTAACTATACTTGAATTGCCTTAAAAAGTTATATTATGCTATCGTAAACGGAATTCGTAGCCCCAAAAATAACAAAGTGTGGAATAGTTTGGTCTTGAAAATGACCAGCAGATATAAATATATATTTATTTGATGAATTTAAGAGTCTCTCATAAGACCATGTTAATACACCCAAATTAAATATTTTATATCTCTGAAAATAGTAAGCATAATTGTATTGAGAGGTAAAAAAATGAAAAAATTAACAAATGAGAATTTTGAAGTTTAATAATTTAAAGACAAGAATTTGAAATATAATATTAAATTAAATTATTTAAGAGAGAAAGAATTTAATTTTTAGGACAAAATCTAGCATCTTAGTAGAAATATTTTTATATTGCGATATCAGAGGGGAATCATCCCTTAGGAGTTGAACCTGAGAACTGACATGCTTTCTAGGCAGCTGATTTTTTGAAAAACATTCCATTTTCAAAAAAAAAAAACATGCTCAAATCATTAGTTTTAAATTATTTAACTTTGAAATTGCCAAACATTATTTTTATCATTTTACGAAAATGTTTATATATATATATATGTGTGTGTGTGTATGTAGCCACCCCCCCAGGACAAAATCCTGTTTGTGTCACTGGGCTACCGTATATATTTTTTACGATACAGTAAGTTACCATTTTTATCTCGGGATTTGAACCAGAGGGTCTGAATACAGCCGTTCGGATATTTAATTAAAAATTTTATAAGAGCTCATCGGATTTAGTCCCTTGATTTTTTCAGAAATTGTAAGTATTCTACTATCGGGAAATTTAACTTTTATATATCCAACGCCTACATATGAGACAAGGCAAAAGAGTGATTTCGATTTGAGTAGGGTAAATAAAACAAGTACAATGAACAACGTATTTTATAAGGGATTAAGAGTATATAATAACCTGACGGAATATATTAAAAAAACTTAAAACCCTAGATGCGTTTAAGAGAGAGATGAGTTTGTTGCTATTCTCACAACAATAGTAA
This sequence comes from Forficula auricularia, assembly GCA_024734495.1. Taxonomy (NCBI): domain Eukaryota; kingdom Metazoa; phylum Arthropoda; class Insecta; order Dermaptera; family Forficulidae; genus Forficula; species Forficula auricularia. The sequence continues at coordinate 83,319 of JALMQS010000624.1, read as the reverse complement.
AAATCATCTTGTCATTTACTATTTAGTACCTGGCAACCGAGCGATGCTCGGTAACTTTTTGCTTCAGTTAAAAGCTATATATTAATCCCCGAACCGCCCTCGCCCCCCGAACCCCCACCACTTCACCCACCTCCTACACCCATCCACCCCATCCCAATTCCGCCCCACCCCCGTAACCACTTCCCTCGCCCCCCGTACCCCTCCACCACCGCACCCCCACATCTCCCCCCACCGTCCCCACCACCCCTTCACCCAGTTTTTGCATTTCAAGTCTTGTAGTGGCCCACAGATTATGTGTATATATGTATACGTGTATAGGTATATAAATATAATATAATATATAATATATAATAAGGTATATAAATATAATATAAAGTATAGGTATATAAATAAATGACATAATTAGAATAATTGTTGAAGCTCAGTTGATTACCTTATATTTCTTCTCTGAATTTATTTTTAATATGAATATTAATTTAGAGACAATAAAAGAGTGTATCTAGGTACTGATGAAAAAATAATTTTTTTATTTATTTATAAAAGAGATTATTGTTTCGAGGACTTTGCCCTCTTCATCAGTCTATTTCAATTGATTCACAGGAATTCTTCAAGAGGGCAAAGTCCTCGAAACTATAGTCTCTTTATAAATAAATAAAAAAAATTATTTTTCAAAAATGGTATTTTAATATTTTTGAAGATTGTAATTTTCGTATGATTGAAATGATTTATATTATATATAAAAATTAACATAAAACACGACTTCTCGATCACGAATTTTGTAATCGATTTCAAATGGATTTAACATTTCGAAAATCACTGGTCGACAAAAATTTCTAAACGTAAGCATAGCAATGGATTCCAGTAGATTTTTCTACGCTGATTATCATGCCATTTCCCGATTTTTTACAACAGGTCAGAGTTTTGAGATATTATCGGTCAAAATAACGACAAAGGCCATTTTGAGCTATTTTCGAGTCCCATTAGATATTAAACAGCAATATTTGAAATCAAAATATTTTGTTGACTTAATAGAAAACAGCTTCCTCTTTGATTTTCAAATTACCACTTGTTTTTAGCTCAATTAGAACTCTAGTTATAAGTAATAAACTAAGACCATATGTTTATTATCGCCTTCATAATCACGAAGTTTTAGTTTTTTAGTTATAACTCGAGTTCTAATTGAGCTAAAATCAAGTGGTAATTTGAAAATCAAAGAGGAAGCTGTTTTCTATTACTTCAACAAAATATTTTGATTTCAAATATTGCTGTTTAATATCTAATGGGACTCGAAAATGGGCTTTTTCGTCGTTTTGACCGAAAATATCTCAAAGCTCTGATGTGTTGTAAAAAATCGGGAAATCAGAGTAAAAAATTCTACTGAAATCCATTGTTAGGTTCACCGCTACAAATTTTTGTTTAATTTTTGTCGAGCAGTGTAACTTTTAGGAAATAATTGAGTTATTCACATTCCTTGATAACAATCATAGAATTAGTGAACGAAATGTTGTTTATTTTATTAATTAAAAATTATGTTATGATTAACACTTAGGAAAATTTCAATCTTTAAAAATATTAAGGATTTCTTTCTTTTTAGTTATATTTGTTGAAAAAAATATTTTTTTAAACCTTTGTTCTTCTTCACTGTATAAGTGTTTGTATGCTTTTTTCTTTTCTTGTCGGATCCGTTGAAAACACTCAGATGACATATATCGAAATCTTGCCATAATTGAACGCATTTTGTTGCTTTTTGGGGAAGATTTTTCAGTGACGTCCTTTTCTGTTTCATTGCTGGTAAATTTGACACCCGAATCGCACATTTCAGAATAAAGTATAAAAGATTTCCTTTGGCTTCTTTAGAGAATAAGCACAAAAGTCCAACACAGGTTAATAGATTTTGAAGAAATTATACCTAAATAATAAAAGTAAGCAGAAGTTAATAGACAAGCATTTGTTAAAATGAAAATAATTTTTTTTTTTTATATAAATTTTCACAGAAGGAATTGGAACAAAATTAAAAAGGAAAATTAATTGTATCGAGCGTATCGTCAATTTATTTCGACTAGGCTTACCATACATCCGGGATTAGTCCTGATTTTTTTTTTTGGTTTTTCGGCCTTTCTAGCCATAAGCCAATTTACGATACCATTTATTTTTCCAAATTTGTCTCTACCTCCGGGGTCAGATTTTAGCCGGATGCCTCGAGTCGGATTCAAACCCGGGTCCACTTGGTTAGCAGGCTGTTGTGCTAACCCCTAGCCTATCTGACCCCCCAGTCCTGATTCTTTAGTGCTGTCCAGGGTAATGCCCGGGTTTGAGAATTTTATGATGTTCTTACTCGGAAATGGCATTCAAGAAAGAACACAAAATCAACGGGTGTTTGGAATGCTCCCGTTGACAAGTTACAACTTGTCCGTCGTTGTGTGGTTGATTCAGCTAACGTTCAGAACGCGTTGTGGTTATTAAGAAAAACCACAACGCGTAGTAGTCAAATATCATTAGAGCCACGTTGCGAATTTCGTATTGTGGTCTTTTTGAGTTAGCCACAACGCGTTGTGGTCGTTTTCGTTCTTTGAGCCTAACATATACAGGGTGGGGCATAAAGATCTACCACATTTTAAAGAGGTATAAAAATGAAAAAATTTAACTAGAAAAAAACTGAATATATTTTTGAAAAGAACATAAAATAATTTTTTTTTAAATGTGTTTTAAACATTATATCATACAAAAATAAGCTGACGTGTTCTGATGTGGCCATCCACTTGACTTTACCATACAACCTGGCCCCTCACTTATATTTAATATTTAATAAAATTATTTATAATCATGTAGGAGAGGGGGTTAGTTTTTGAATTTTTTGACTTCTGGGGGCCCACTGATTATGTATATAAAATTTGGTTGAGTTTGCTACAAGAGACTATATTTTCATTTTTTGACCCCCCCCCCTTGGAGGGTTAGTTTTTCCATTTTTAAACTTCTGGGGTCCCACTGATTATATATACAAAATTTGGTTGAGTTTGGTAAATGGCCAAGATTTTTATTTTTCACCCTACGCCCCCCCCCCCCCCCTTTTGGGCGGTTAGTTTTTGCATTTTTAGACTTGTGGGGTCTCACTGATTATGTATACATAATTTCGTTGAGTTTGATAAATGGCCATGATTTTCATTTTTTGACCCCCCTCCAATTTTGGGCGGTTAGTTTTTGCCTTTTTAGACTTCTGTGGTCCCACTGATTATGTATACAAAATTTGGTTGTGTTTGCTCAAATGGCCTAGATTTTTAATTTTTAACCCCCTTCCAGCCCCCTTAATTTTGGGTCGATATGCACCAAAATCAGCTCTTAATCTCAATGGACCAAAACTACGTGTGAAATTTGGTTTCGATATTCACACTAGTTTTTGAGCTAGCTCGTCCACAAAAATTTGGTAACGCACAGACTAACAGACAGACAACCAGACAGCCAGACACTAACTAACAGACATTTTGACAAAACAATTATTATCTCGAAAAATGTAATTTTTTCGATGTTCACTTATTAGGGCTTTTTTGTAGAGCGAAATGCCATGGTTTCGCTCAATTTTTTTAATCAAAATAGTTTCAGTCGTTTTTGAGATATTTCGAAAAAAAAGGAAAAAACTCACTTTTTTAATGCACGATTACAATACTTGACCATAAAGTAAAACAGGGGGGAGGGGTTTAAAAATGAAAATTCTAGCCCTTTCGGCCAAACTATGTATATAAAATTTTGTTGAGTTTAGTCAAAAGGTATAGAATTTTCATTTTTGACCCCCCATTTCGGGTGGTTAGTTTTTGCATTTTTAGGCTTCTGGTGGTCCACAGAATACGTATACAAAATTTGGTTGAGTTTGGCCGAAAGGGCTAGAATTTTCATTTTTGACCCTCTCCCCCTTTTTTTTTGTCTGATATAATGTTTAAAACACATTTAAAAAAAAATATATTTTATGTTCTTTTCAAAAATATATTCAGTTTTTTTCTAGTTAAATTTTTTCATTTTCTTTAAAATATGGTAGATCTTTATGCCCCACCCTATAATAGCGTATACCCTATGATTGTTATAATCCAAAAGCCTATACCTTGTGCTGATTTTACGACTACAGCACTCCTTGTGAGCCAAATTTTAACTTATTAGTTAAAAACGTTTTATAGATTCCCATTAAAGAATTCGATTTTTTTTTCTGATTTTCTAAATTTTGAACGTTCTTAAATTTATATGACCTTAGTTCTTGAGTTATCGAAGCTCTAGCTCACCTACTTTTGGCTCTTGTTACGAGTTTTAACACTAGAACGAGCTTTCTATGACCTCTCATTGTTAATATTTACTGGGTATCAGAATCCATACAGACAAGGACATTAACAAAAAAAATCATGAATGAAAATGATATTCATATTTAGGGACGTTTCTAAAGATCAAAAAAAAATTTTGAGTGAATTTAATAATTGGACCGTTTATTTTGAAAGTGGTGTAAGTCCATTTTTAATTTACCATACAGGGTATGGTCAAGTATTGTAATCGTGCATGAAAAAAGTGGGTTTTTTCCCTTCTTTTTTTCGAAATATCTCAAAAACGGCTGAAACTATTTTGATTAAAAAAATTGAGCAAAACCATGGCATTACGCTCTACAAAAAAGCTCTAATAAGTGAACATCGAAAAAATTATATTTTTCGAGATAATAATTATTTTATCTAAATATCTGTTAGTTAGTCTGTTTGTTATTCGGTTAGTCTGTGCGTTACCAAATTTTTGTGGACGAGCTAGCTCAAAAACTAGGGTGAATATCGAAACCAAATTTCACACGTAGTTTTAGTCCATTGAGATTAAGAGCTGATTAGACTTTGGTGCATATCGACCCAAAATTAAGGGGAGTGGAGGGGGTGGGGGTTAAAAATTAAAAATCTAGGCCATTTGACCAAACTCAACCAAATTTTGTATAGATAATCAGTGGGACCCCAGAAGTCTAAAAATGCACAAACTAACCGCCCAAAATGGGTGGTGGTGGGGTATGGTCAAAAAAATTAAAATATAGACCCTTGTACCAAACTCAACCAAATTTTGTATACATAATCCGTGGGGCACCATAAGTCTAACAATGCAAAATCTAAACGCCCAAAATGGGGGGGGGGAAGTGTCAAAAAATGAAAATATAGGTCTATGAACCAAATTCAACCAAATTTTGTATACATAATCAGTGGTACCACAGAAGTCTAAAAATGCACAAACTAACCGCCTAAAATGGGGGGAGGGGAGGATGTAGGGTTAAAAAATGAAAATATAGGCTCTTGTACCAAACTCAACCTAATTTTGTATACATAATCAGTGGGACCCCAGGAGTCTAAAAATGGAAAAACTAACCCCCCTCCCAACATATGATTATAAATAATTTTATTAATTATTAAATATAAGTGAGGGCCAGGTTGTATGGTAAAGTCAAGTGGATGGCCACACCAGAACACGTCAGCTTATTTTTTTTTCAAAATTGGACTTAAACCAATTTCAAAATATAGGGTCCAATTATTAATGACTCGCACAGATTTTATAGCTGTTTATTCCTCAATTATTGTGTTATTTCTTCAAAATTTAACAAGTAAATGTTGTTGGATTGGAGCAGGCTGATATCACTTAATTATTTACTGCTATTTATTTAGAATAATTTCCAAAAATTTGTCTTCAGATTCATTAATTTATTAGTGAGAGTTAATATTTTGATAAAAATCTGCCAAATTCAAAAAATGAGTCCTTATTGCCCAGCCTGGTTGCTGAAGGTTTGTAAGAAATACCAATATGGAATGATTGGATTGATAATATAATTTTTGCTATACTATTAATAGAAAGAAATGATTTACCAATACTATCCAATGGTCTGAAAGTATATCCAGAGGGTTGATTAGGCTGGGGCTTTGGTTGTTGTTGGATTGGAGCAGGTTGATTGTATCCAGGTTGTGGAGAATATTCAGGTTGAACCCCTGGCTGTTGACCACCAGCTGAAAAGAAATTATTTATAAATAATTAAAATTTTATAATCGTCGATTAATATTAATCCTATCCTAAAATCACATATGAAAAGTAATTCATTATAAAAATAATTTATATATAGCTATTTTCTCGAAGAAGTATAATAGGCAACTAAAACCTTTTTCAACAACAAGTGGTCTAATACATGCAATGTATAGAAAATATTAATAGATTATTAATGCATAAAGATAATTTTTCAACTTCACTTTCTTATCACAAGGTATTTAAAAATAAAAATCGCATTTATTGGAAACGAGCAAGAAAACAATTAATTACACTGGTCGACAAACATTTTTAACCGTAAACCTAACAATGGATTTCTGTAGAGTTTTTTACGCTGATTATTTATCATGCAATTTCCAAATTTTTTACAACAAGTCAAAATAACGAAAAACGCCATTTTGACCAATTTTCGAGTCCCATTAGACATTAAACAGCAATATTTGAAATCAAAATATTTTACTTTTCCAATCTGTTTGTATGGAGGGAAAATACTTGGCTTTAGTCAAGGGGTGAACCGCGACCTAAAATCGTGTACACCTACTTCCACTTCCACTTTCATTTCCAAGTAGAAGACAATAGATTATCTAATGAATTCCAAAGTAATTCCAAAGACGGTGTACACCTAATTCCAATCGCGGACCACCCCTCGGCTTTAGTTATATGTTGCATGTTTGGAGTTGATGGTCTCAAGGGTCAGACTAGTTGCCCGGAAAGCGTAGTAGTGCTTGGTTTCGACTCCCGAGGGGACAAGACCCTCCTACATGCAAAATAAACATATCTATTAAAATCTTTGATAAATGACCTAAATTCATGTTCGAAAAATATTTTATTGACGTAATAGAAAACAGCTTCCTCTTTGATTTTCAAATTACTACTTGTTTTTAGCTCAACTAGAACTCGAGTTATAAAACTAAAATTACGATTATAAAGGATATATAAAAACATATTGTCTTATTACTTATAACTCGAGTTCTATTGGAGCTACAAACAAGTGGTAATTTGAAAATCAAAGAGAATGCTGTTTTCTATTACGTCTAAAATAATATTTCGATTTAAAATATTGCTATTTAATATGTGGGAAATTAATTGTTTAATTAAGTATTTAATTAAGTGAATTTTCTTAATTTCAGTTTAAGATCATACATGTGTTTACCAGCTGTCTATCTAGGCTGGGCGGCCGTATTCTTTCTTTTTAGCAAGCCATTGTGTCCGGCTAAAAGCTTTCGGTAATAAATAATATTATGACACTCATATGCATGTGTGTATGTGTATGTGTTGCTGCTGAGGGTGAATTGACAGCAACTGGAGGCAGTTGAAAGCGAGTGATGGTTAAGACATGTTTGTCGATGTGTTACGGGCTTTTGCTTAAAGATGGTTGTTAATTTAAGTAACCAATAACGGTGTATTAATTAACGATGTTTTAAGATGTTTTAACGATGACCCCCTAGTCACGAAAATGTATTACCCCCCCTTTTTGTAAATAAATATATATTTAAAGAATAAATAAGTGTATTATTTCACCCCTATGAGCCAAGGGGGTGAAACCAGCCCCTACAAATGTGTGCTCGCGCCGGGATGAATTGTAAAAAGTTTATCTCGCCCCCTACAAATATCTAATGGGACTCGAAAATAAGTCAAAATGGCATTTTTCGTCGTTTTGACCGATAATATCTCAAAACTCTTGACGTGTTGTAAAAAATCGGGAAATTGTATTATAATCAGCGTAACTCTACTGGAATCCATTGTTATAGGTTTACCATACGGATACAAATTTTTGTCGAACAGTGTTATTAATATTTTAGCTAAATTTTTTCGAAAAATCTCATAAAGGTTTAGAACTATTTGAATAAAAAAATGGTTGCCTGTAAAGTCGGTATACGGGCGAAAGTTTTACGTGACAACGACTTTGAGTGGTAAAATAATTTTAATGTGAATATTCATTCGTATAGTAGGAAGAAGGATGAAATAATAGTAACAATTTAAAACATTTATTTATACAAAGAATTATATTTAAAACATTAATTTATACAAAGAATCTCGCACTGAATTTCATATTAACAAAATTTTATTTTTACCTTTACACATAGCGTGCCTTTGACTTTTTATGTCTGTCTCTCTCGCTCTTAGGCGGGCTAACCATGCCCGAGTGGAAGGGACGCGTGCCTCTCACTCGCTCTCATTGTGAGCGCATAACGTGAAGCGGAGCGTAACGCAGTTTCTTGAAGTGTCACCCGGCAAACCAATTTATAAGACGTTGTCACGTCAAAAAAGTGAAATGAAGACGTTAAGTCGTAAAAAAATTATTATATAGTAATAAATTTTTTTTTATAAAATTAAGGTTTTGTCTGTACATTGCTCCAAATCACGCCAAATTTTGGTTTCGATCACCCCTGGGTAAACTATCTTCAGTAGTACTGAAAATTGAAACATTTTTTTATACAATTACTCAAAATAAAAATCATAAAATTTCACATTCATATATGGAATTTCGTTCAATATTTGGAATTTGTCACTTTGCATAATAACTCATTCTCAAATTATTTATTAGATAGATTTACTAAACAGTTTATTTTTTCATAATGTCTCTTTAGGTTCGTTTGTGGTCAATTACGTCAAAACCAATAAGAATTTCAAAATGAAATTTCATATTTAATTGTTTTATACGATAAAAAATCAGCAACCGCTTAGAACGCTCGCTAACAGTGAATAACAACGTTTATCCCTATAAGAATATATAGATTTTAGCACACTATTAACTAAGTGTACTTGTGTACTGTGAGATTAGGAGATAAATTCACATTTAATTATTAATTCTATATATCTTGAATAGATGTCACCTCAATCGAGATTTTCGCCAAATGAGTTTGACTTTTGACTATTATTTGAGTTTCTAGCAAAGTTAAACGTTCGCAATTGCTACTCTCTTGATTGCTAATGAATTTCAATGAATGGGAATTCACGCATGGGATTGGGAAGGCTGCAAAAATGCCAACAACACATGACGCATAAGGAGGGTGACCCACTTCAGGAAAAGGAAAAACCTCGCCACATGTTTCCTAACTGAGTACCGATGCTTCGAATATACGAGTATCTAAAAATAATAATTAATAAGCTAGAATAAATTTTCCCTTTGGAGAGAGACGGACTTGTAAAAATTTTAATTGATAAATGATGGAAAGGCAGCCCAAGGATCTGTTGAGAAACGACAAATTTCGAGCAGGGCTAGAGGAGAGAGAAAGACTCCTTTTAAACCCTGAAGAAGGAGGGAAAATCCTCCGAAACGTTGGTTTTTGAGTGATGAAAAAAATAAATATCCAATAAATCTATTAAATTGTTTTTACTATCCTTGGACTGCCTTTCCATCACTTATCAATTATAATTAAGAAATCTAAAGAAATCATTTTTAATATGTTTATTACGATATATTATAATTTTTCGTAAGCCATAAAACGAGGCGATTTCGCTTAAATTTATTTATATTAAAATATTTTTTTATGTTGCATGTCAGGGTGTGTTTTTGTCTCGAGGGTCAAAATAACAAGCCCGGCAAGCGTGTTAGTACTCGGGTTCAACTCCTGAAGCCCTCTGATAAGCAATGTAAAAATATTTCTACGAAAATCTTAGATTTTTGACCTTAATTAGATTCTTTCTTTTTTTTTCAACGTTGATCTATTTATTTAATATTTTACCCAGTAGCCAAATATTTCCTGCCTTTTTATTTATTATTCCTTGACTATGGCAACTTCCTGTCTACTTATTTATTTATCTGTTTTTTAAATTATATATCTACTCTTATTAAACGAGCAAAAATTGTATATTTATATATTTGTATCTTTTTTCTATTTTGAAAACGGCTCTAACGATTTTGATGAAACCAACTCTATTAAGAAGTTTTGAGGATGAGAAAGCGATCTGGCTAGGTTTGGACCTCATCAAAATTCATTTTAATTGACTTTTTCTTAATTAAAGTAATTATTGACAGATGAAAATGTCAATAAAAAGTTTGTTTACATTTTTTTCAATTATCTTTTATTTATTAATTGGCTTTTTAATTAATTTTAAAACCCACTAATATTTTATAACAAATATTATTATATGTTAAAATTAGGAAATTTTAATTATTTTTTATTTAATTGTTTTCGGGAAGATGCATGTCCAATTAGCCAGTCCAGTATTCTATCTTCTCGGTTTTTAAAGTTTTTACCTTTTTACCTGAATTTTAAATTAAAAATAATATAAATATACAGCTTTTGACTGAAGCAAAAAGTTACCGAGCATCGCTCGGTGCTCCAGGCACTTTTTAAATAATTTAACAACAATTTCTTCAAACCCAGTGACATATTCTAACTATTTATTTTTTGTTTTATTTTATTTGTTTATTTATTTATTCTTCCCAGTGTATTTATTTATTTAATCTTATTATTTGGACGACATGCGGTATTTCTTTTTTTGTTATTATTATGAGTGGAAGGATCGGAGAGCTATAAGGGGATGCCCTTAAAAAAAAAAACTATATCTTGATAAGTCACGTAGTGTGTTAAAATCACGCCAGATTTTGTAAAGCATAGATTTAAGGAGCAAAGATCAGCTTGGATTATGATTTAATTAAATAATATACTAAGAAAATAAATAAAATAAACGTTTAATAATTTTATTTTAAATATTAATCCTAGATCTAAGTTCATCATAGAATATTAAATAAATTGGTTAATAGAGTAAAGGGTGTGTAGTTTCACAGTGAATGAAATAAAACTCAAAGAGGTTTATACAAACTCAATATATTTCGGATTATTAGTCCATCATCAGGAGTTTACAAGTTGTAAACTCCTGATGATGGACTAATAATCCAAAATATATTGAGTTTGTATAAACCTCTTTGAGTTTTATTTCATTCACTGTGAAACTACACCCTTTACTCTATTAACTAACATCATGTTTCACCTAAAACCTACACCACTTTCCATAAGTAAAATTAAATAAATTGATCGATCAATAATCTGCTAATAGTCAAACCGGTCTTCGGACTGGATGTTTTATAATAAATATAATAAAAAATTAATTATTTAATAAAATAATATGATTTTTATCCACCTTTCTCCTAGATTTGAAATAGTATTAAGGTGAAGTTTATTTTTGTTGATTATGCGATTAAATTACAACATGACTCATCTATGAATGATAGCATATTTAATAATAAACACTCATATGATATGCGGAATAAAAAATAAAAAATAGAAGATTTATTTAAATGAATGGTGAATCCAATAAATGAATCATTTGAAAAATCATAATGATGATAATCAATGCATAAACAAATTTGGAAACATTTTATTCTATCAATATTTCCTAATTTCGATTTAATCTTATATTTATTAAAATTAAAAAAAAAAAAATTATGAAATGCTCTCAAAATAGCCCATTTTACTTCGCGATGAATCAATCTTGATTTCATAATAGATCTACACTGACACAAAAGGTTCAAAATAATTATTTTTTCTTTCTTATTAATTCCTTAAACCTTCCCCTACGGCAGGGGTCGGCAACCTTTTGAGACGGAAAAGTCAAAAGTTACAATTTACAAAATTTCCCAGGTTTTAAAGAGCCACTAACATATTTAATTCAATATTATGGTATTTGGTTAGGATTAGATACATATAAATTTGATTTTGGATTTAAAATAAAGCCGCATCTTCACATTGAAATAGCCGCAAGTGGCTCGCGAGCCACGGGTTGCCGACCCCTGCCCTACGGTATTAATTCATTATCACTATCCTTAACCACGTTCGTATTACCAATATTAGTATAAGACCCTTCTTTTTTTACATGCTTTATATTATTTTTGTAAGTCATTGATTTTTAATTGTTTGATTTCACAAAACTCCAACAGTGTAAATGTTATGCTCTAATAAATATTATTTGAAATTTTTTTAATTTAATACATTTTTAGGTTCTCGTATTTGTTTACCTAATCTGTATGTTAAAAATATGGACCCTACAAAGGGATAAATTTCCATTAGAAAATAGATTTTAAAATATATAACATCCTATCTTTTTAATTAAATTCATTCTATTTTATATACATAATTAAAATCAGTAATAAAATTGTAGTTAATTTGTATTGAATTTAGTTAATTTGTTGTAGTTTTGGAGGACCTAGCCACCGAGGCCTTGTGCCTCTAAGCCAGATCGAGGAATAAAGAATTATTTATTTATTTAATTCGGTTATTGTTGGGGACCAAAATTTTTTGAATAGTTTATTTTAGTAGGTACTTTTTAGTTTTTTAAAAATTAATAAAAAAAAAAAAATGTCTAAAACATGATATTATTTCACCAAAACACTTTTTAAACTCGGATAATATAACATAAATTTATGTGAAACCTACCTAGTATTTTATATTTTAAATTTTAAAAAGTTTCTAAAAAAAATTTCAAAATTTTCTTTACTTTATTTAAAATGTTTCACCAAGAACCCACACCATTCTCCCTTAACAAAATCAGATAATATTATTTCGTAAATATCTGTAAATATTTCAATTTTGAATTTATGATTTATAAAAACAAAACAACACAAGCGTTGGAAATCAGAGCAGAAATTTTAAACATTTTTTTCCTTTGTATATATTTGATACTACTGATTTTAAAATAAAAAAAATAAAATAAAATAATTTCTCTGAACATATCAAATGAGAGAAAAGAATTCAAGTAGGGTCTACTGGTCAGGCAATTGAGACAATGTCAAAAAATAAATTATTTTATCTTTTTTTGCGCAAGTTTGAAGAAGTCATTTTTTTTATCGTGAATATCTAAAGGTGTGCATAATTTAAGGTGACCAGACGTCCCGCTTTTTAACAATTTGTCCCGCGTCCCGCTGCGTTTTCGGGACTTTTCCCGATTTTTGGAAAGAATGCGAATTGATAAGGAAAAGGTTAAATTTTTAGGCATCAGCAGCAATCTCAACAGAAAACAAATGGTTAGTAATACTTCATAATTTTGATAATAACCATGTTCCATACAAAAATGCATTAAAAATTGTGGAATACGCGCTGTCTTTACCATAATGCTGCCACAGTACCCGTTTTTTCTACCGTAAATAAAGTGTTGACATCTGATAAATCACAATTAAGTGTTGAGACTTTGAAAGCCATATTATGTGTGAAATATAATTTAAAAAGTTTTGCGATAAATTTCTTGATGTTTTAAACAACGAGAGCAATCTGCTAAAAAAATTCACTCAAATGAGTAATATGCGAAAGAATAAAGGATTTTAAAGCTTATAATAGGTACTGTACTTATTATATATAAAGGTATAGGTATGTGTATTTAGATATTTATTTATTTATTATATTTGTAAATTTCACTTAGTTTTTAATTTAAAAAAATAAATTAAAATATAATGTTTACGTTTTATAATAATAAATTTTTATTGCTCTATCCAATTTTTTTTTAATCAAGAACCCCCTCTTATGGTGTCCCACTTCACCAATGCTAAAATCTGGTCACCTTAGCATAATTGCATATGTATAAAGAAGGAATTATAATATTTGATTTATAAGAATTTATAAAAAGTATTTTTTATAAATTTTTATAGTATTTTTTTATTATTTTTTATTATTATTTTTTATTATTATTTTTTTATTTTTATTATTTTATAAGAATTTAATTTTTGTTTTCATTACTTACAAACAAACTAGACTGAAAAAGAAAACTTTTTCGGGACTTAGTACGTTTTCGATAAATTTCGCAATTTGAGCACTTATTTTTATCAACAACCTAGAAAGTCGAAACTTAGAAGGCGCATTTGAACGAATTTCATTCATTAGCTTTCGATACTCTATATAACATTTCAATTTGATTTTTTGCCATTTTTCATCCGGGAGCTTTGAAGCTAAAAAGATGAAAATCGAATAATATTTTCGTTTTGGAAATAAAAAAAAAAAATTTTGGAATCAGAACAAACTTTCTACGACATTCGTTCTTGAGTTAGTGTTAGTATTGGAATTCAGACATGTAAAAAGAATTATCACTTAAAAATGATTTTTCTCCACTTAAGACATTTCTAAACAAAAATAAGCAAAAAATAGGGAGTCTATTTTAAAAATAACACGATAGAAGTGTAAACTTTGAAAGTTCATTTAGTTCAGTTAATAGAATTACAATATTGTTATTCAATATTTAAACGCTTGCATGATGTGTCCTTGGTTGCGTGAATCAACATGATAAAGTAGGTGTGACTAATTAGTACTTTTCTAGGAAGAGAGAATTCTAAATTAGTGCTTGTTTTCTGTTGGTCCCCAACCGAGTCTGTTGTCCCTCCGGAATTAGAACTTACTGGCTGTTGGCTGATAGAGTTGGTCGGGATGAAACTGCTGCGGAGGCTGGAAGGCTCCTCCTGTAGAACCTCCAGGAGGCACGTAGATTTGTCCAGGAACAAAAGCTCCCTGGGTGGGAAATGGGCCAGGCATAGCGGCAGTTCCTGTATAACATAAAAAGAACAAAAATAATTAAAAAAACAGTACTTTGTAATGGGTAAAATAATTTATAAAATTGTAATTATCAAATATAATTAGAATGAGAAAACAAAACTATTTACCAAGTAAAATTTTATAGGTATTTAGGTAGGGACCAGACCTCTGAATTTTTCTAAAAAATGTAGAAGTCGCTAGTTCGAATTGTTAGAAAGAATAGAAAATATTACCACGGATAGTGTTATTATAGACATTATGTTTTTGCATTCAAGACCCCCAGGAAATACACATAGTCCCAGAATTTCTGTGGAGTAAAATTCAGAACTCGTAGGTACTTGTTAGGCTACTAGGAAGGTGCTGTTAGACATATGAGATTGTTACAAAAAATGTATCAGAGATCAATATTCAAAAACATAATAAAAATTCGCCGCGTAGGCATTAAAGGGGTCGGCGAAATTATAAAAAAATGGTTGCAAACAGTTCAAGAAGACGATAAAAAGGCAAGAAAAAAAAATATTTTTATTATTTTGTTTTTATTTTCATATCAAGAGGGGGTCCTCTGACTTCATAAGTTTAAGAACCCCTCTTCTAAATTATACTTCACCAAATCAAATTCCTTCTTATTTATCGAGGTTTAATTTAAGTACTTGAATAAAATTGAGCTGGTACAATAATTATAATTTAAAAATGGCCACTTGGGCGACTCTTACAGAGTAAATTTTATGAGAATTAAATAAAAACAATACTTGACAATACCCTGTATGGTAAAGTAAAAATAACCTTATTATAATTGATAAGATCTTTACAGGGATATCTTACACTCCATGGAAAAAATATTTTTTCATTTTGTTCCCTCAAAAAATTCAATCTCATCTAAAATATTCATTCGATTAAATTTTAATAAGATTTTTGATTTGAGGGATAATGAATATATGAATTTGTTAATTTCAAGTTTGTATCTTATTTAGTAAACGAGTTACAAACATTCTGACAGAGGACCTGTTTTGCATTTAAAATGAATTCTAAAAAGGGTTAAAAAAGTAGAGAAAGAGGATTTGTACCCCAAAATTCTGCAGACCCCCCCCCCCCCCATAAGTTATAGAGCCGGGCGCATTTTGTAGTTACACCACTGGAATACAGTGCCGTAACTAGGGCGAGGTCTAGGCACAGGGCGCAGACCATGGAGGGGTGCAAAAATGGCCATTTGTGTAATGTATTATTTTGTATTTTGGAAAATGTTTTCGAATAAATGTTGTTGTTTTTACTTTACCATACAGGGTATGGTCAAGTATTGTAATCGTGCATGAAAAAAGTGGGTTTTTTTTTCGAAATATCTCAAAAACGGCTGAAACTATTTTGATTAAAAAAAATGGGCGTAATCATGGCATTTCATCATCATCATTGAGTATACAGTCCTAAGACTGGTTTGATGCAACAATCCGTCTCCACTCGACTCTGTCCCCCGCCAGCTGTTAGACCTCTCTAAATGTCTGGCATCCCATATCCCCAATTATTTGGTTGAAATATTCTAATCTGGGTCTTCCCCTTCCCCTTTTCTTTCCCACGTCCCCCTCCAAGATATCCCTAAGCAGTCCCCCATGTCTCAGTGTGTGCCCCATCATCTGACCTCTTCTCTTCTTCAGACTCTTCCACAAGGTTCTTCTTTCTCCGATTCTTCCAAGAACTTCTTCATTTGTAATTTTATCCATCCATTTGATATTCATCATTCTTCTGTAGCACCACATTTCGAAAGCCTCTAATCTCTTTCTCTCCGCTTTTCTAATTGTCCAGGTTTCACACCCGTACATGGCTATGCTCCATACATATGTCTTCAATAGCAACTTCCTGTTTGCTAAGCTGATTGAGGAGGAGCATAGTAGTTTTTGTTTTGAATTAAACCCCATTTTTGCTTGGGCAATTCTTGATTTAATTTCGTTTTCGCTCCCCCATCCCATGTTATTTTACTTCCTAGGTAGCGGAATTCCTTAACTCCTTCTAGGTTTTCTTGGTTAACTTTGATGCATTCCTGTCTCGTTTGTTCTTTTTTTGTACATACTAGGACCATGGCATTTCGGTCTACAAAAAAGCCCTAATAAGTGAAAATCGAAAAAATTATATTTTTCGAGATAATAATTGTTTTGTCAAAAAGTCTGTTAGTCTGGTTGTCTGTCTGTTAGTCTGTGCGTTACCAAATTCTTGTGGAAGAGCTAGTTCAAAAACTAGTGTGAATATCAAAACCAAATTTAACACGTAGTGTTGGTCCATTGAGATTAAAAGCTGATTAGATTTTGGTTCATATCGACCCAAAATTAAGGGGGGTAGAGGGGGTTAAAAATTAAAAATCTAGGCCATTTGAGCAAACTCAACCAAATTTTGTTTACATAATCAGTGGGACCCCAGAAGACCAAAAATGCAAAAACTAACCACCCAAAATGCGGGAGTGGGGGCAAAAAATTAAAATATAGGCCAATATACCAAACTCAATCAAATTTTGTATACATAATCAGTGGGACCCCAGAAGTATAAAAATGCAAAAACAAACCCCCCCTACATGATTATAAATAATTTTAGGGGCCAGGTTGTATGGTAAAGTCAAGTGGATGGCCACATCAGAACATGTCAGCTTATTTTCTATTGTATTTAAGGCCTTGACTTTGGCCATCTTACTCGTGCCAGTGATGGGTTGGATCGGATCGTGATCCAGGGAAGAGTTGAGGGTTCACGGAGAAGGGGCAGATGGACCGATCAAATAAGGGAGGGGACCGGCGCGAGCTTTCAGGGTGCTACGACGCCGACGGTGGCCCGCAATCGTTCCAAATGGAGAGCGCTGATCAGCAAAATAAAATCTGTGGGCGTGTGGAGTCAATAGGGTCACGTAACTTCTGCAAAGAAGAATGCGACTTCGAAGAAGAAGATTTAAGGCCTTAAGCCATTTCAAAAGAAGTAAAAGCCTTTTGGCTCATCCATTCATTTCAATAGAAAGATATTTAGTTAAACTAAAATTAAATAATACTCCCTCCGTCCGGAAATATGGTATACATTTCGCGATTTTTATTGTCCGAAAATATGGTATACATTTTAATTTTTTTGTCCGAAAATATGGTATACATTTGCGAAAAAATCTAATAATACTAAAATTAAATATAAAAAAAATATTAAATTCATTTTATTATCACAATATAACTAAATACAAACCATTTTAGGGTAATCCAAATTTGGTTAAAGTGAAATTTAGCCTTGTAGACCGCTTCTTCTGAACATATATACTTTTCAACTAATCGACCCTCACGACAAATTTTTCCCTTATTTACCTACCTATGAGGAATTTTCTAGGAATTTTTCCCTCATTTCAACATAATTGATTCCATACTCGATTTTAATGTTATAAAGAGATTCGGCTTTATCAAGAGATTTGGCTTTAGTTTATTAAATGCATCTTGAACGCTTTCAATCAATTTATTAATACCACCGTGTTTTCATTTTTCTTTGCTTTTCAAATATTGTAATATATGTTGCAAGATACCATGACGTTGTTCAATAGTCAATTGATTCGATTGGACATCTCTTCTTTGTAAATTCACGTTATTTGAGTTAAAATTTTCCATTTTGAAATTACAGCGGTGATTATTTTATTTTTCTTAAAAAACTAATATTTGATCTTCAAATTCCAACTCAACACAAAAGCCACGTCTGTCAAATATGTTAGGATATTTTAGTTATCAATGTAAACAATAACAATATAATGAGTATTGCCAGTTGCTTTCGAAACCCTGGATAATCCAAGATTATTCTTCAAATGTATACCATATTTCCGGACGGAGGGAGTATAAATTATGTATATTTAGTAAATTTTGCTTGTTCATTACAATCCGTTTTGTTATCTTGCATTTTTTAACAATCCTAATACTCATGGTCATATTTAGAAACGTAGGGGGGGGGGGGCACAGGTGCAGCCTATAGTCCAAAAGATCCTAAATCCTGCCCTGACTGGAATAAACTAAAAAAATCTTGGATGGTTTTCTAATTTCCCTATAGGCAGTCTAATGCCAAAGAATATTGTCAGTTCATTAACCTGCCAACCTGACCCTGACCACAAAAGCCTCAGCGAGAATATAAAAACATCGTCTGTCCTCAATCCTAAATATAGACTTATGCGCAATCACACATTATACCTTTTTAGTATTAATTAAAACAAAAACATTTACATTAATAAAATTACATATTCATTATATATATTATTAAAGTATATAATATGATATTAAAATCTTTAAATAACTTTACCTGATATTGCGAAAATATTATTACTCATAACAATACATTTTCTGTTTTAATATAAAATTAATAATTTACCTGATGGATTCATTGAGTTTGCCTGAAAATAAATAAACAGTAAAAATTAAAATTTATAATATTTATTTTTCTATATTTATTTAATAAATAAGTCCTAGTTTTTTTTTTCTAGCCACACCCAGATAAAATGACGTAAGTCTAATAGTAAAATCGGGATGTCATCTTCAAAAAAATTAGCGAGAGAATTCTAAGAGGTGTCATTGATAAAAATGGCAAGTCAAATAAATGATATTTGCCTTAGTTAATGTAAATAAATACGAAATGTGGTCGTGGGATGTTAGGCTTATGATCTTTTATGCCATTTAAGTCCTGCACCAACCAACCGCATTTCACCTGCAACCTGACATTGCACTCTTAGTTAGCATGCCAGCCACCAGAGAGCAGCACAAATCACACTTTTAGAATTAGAATTAATTCAAACCAAGAAAATTTTCATTTTTTTGCTTATTCATATTTAAATAAGCTGACGCGTTCTGATGTGGCCATCAACTTGACTTTACCACAGAACCTGGCCCCTAAAAATTATATATAATAATGTAGGGGGGGGGGTTAGTTTTTGCATTTTTAAACTTCTGGTGTCCCACTGATTATGTATACAAAATTTGGTTGAATCATGTAAATGGCCAAGATTTTCATTTTTAGACCCTACACCCCGAGCCCCACGTTTTGGGCTGTTAGTTTTTGCATTTTTAGACTTCTGGGGGTCGACTGATTATGTATACAAAATTTGGTTGAGTTTGCTCAAACGGCCTAGATTTTTAATTTTTACCCCCCCCCCCCCTTAATTTTGGGTCGATATGAACCAAAATCTAATTAGCTCTTAATCTCAATGGACCAAAACTACGTGTGAAATTTGGTTTCGATATTCACTCTAGTTTTTGAGCTAGCTCTTCCACAACAATTTGGTAACGCACAGACTTACAGACATTTTGACAAAACAATTATTATCTCGAAAAATATAATTTTTTTGATGTTTAGTTATTAAAGCTTTTTTGTAGAGCAAAATGCCATGGTTTAGCTCAATTTTTTAATCAAAATAGTTTGAGCCGTTTTTGAGATATTTCGAAAAAAAGAAGGAAAAAAACACTTTTTTCATGCACGAATACAATACTTGACCATACCCTGTATGGTAAAGTAAAATGTCTAAAGTGTGAAGAAAAATAAAAGCATGATGTTTATCTCTGCCTGAATTCCGATAAGTTGAAAATTTATCCTTGCTCTTTTAGCCCGCTCTTATTAAATATTAGTTAAAATATATTTTTCTATATAAATAAAAGTAGGTGAGGTGATTGCGTAGCGACGGTTGTTATCATTGTTAACGAAATTTTCATGAATATTGAAAATATATAGATTTAAAATCAAAGAATTTTTTTGGCTGGAAAAAAATTAAAAGTTCTAAATGAAACGTAACGGTAACTTATGACATGGAACCTGTGGCGGCCCGAAGACGAGACATTTTATATGTTAATTAAATTTCTAATTATTCTCTTTGTTTGTTTACAGTTGTATATTCCTTGATTTTCTTTTTGTTATTATTAACAATTATTTTGCTTTGTTTATATTATATATTTTTCTCATTAAAACGAATTACGCTATGTTTATCTATACTTGTGCCTTTATTATAATTCGATATCATCAATAAAGAAGCTACTAAGGAATAAAGATAGATTTATTTATTTATTTACTAAAAACCATTGATGTGTCTATTTGCGATATCGATATCTCTGATGTAAATGTATTTTATTCATTTTCCCTGCTGTGTATTTAATAAAAAAGGTAAATAATAATATACCTATTAATATATATTAAAAAAATAATTAATAATTAAATAATAAACTTTTTATTTTATATTTATTTTACAAAGATTTATAAACAGCATAATACATAAGCTGAAACTACTATACGGAATTTTAGAATTCTTTCAAATTCAGAACTGAATAAAATGGGGATGAGTGGGGCATTTTTCATGTAACTGGAGGGTTACTTTTCATGAAGCTAGGGAAGTTGGAATTCCTGTTTTAATATTCCTATCATGTGCTCAATTTCATTTCATTTTTCCTTTTTCAAAAATAATAAAATAATTTCTAGATTTGTACAAATAACACATTCAGAATTATTTAATAAATTATTTAACTTATTGAGAGGCTCATTTACTTAAAGATAAAAATTAAAAAAACAACGTTTAAAATAGTAAATTTTCTAAAAACTGTATGAAATTTCAGGGATGCCCCCCCCCCACCTTAGCTTTATGACTCACCCCCACTAGCAGCTTCATAACCCCCCTCCCCCAGGTTCAAGAAAATTACTCACCCTCATTTTCTTCACTTCTAAAGAATAAGAAGAGCTTAAAATGAATATGTAAGGTTTTATGATTTTTTTTAAACATAATTATTTTTTATTTTATTTATATGAAAGAAAGAATAAAAAATTTGGTTTTTGAATGAATAAAAAATAAAAAAATTTACATTAAAATTTAAGTTCTTGTGGTAGATGAGGACTTGTAAAACCTTGAAGCCTGGTGGATTGTGTTCGTTAAGAAAGAAAGAATTACTTCTTATTTCTATATTTTAACATTTAATTTTCAGAAAAAATTCAGAGACGTTTCGGCGGATATTATCTCGCCATCTTCAGTCTTTAGATAAAATATAGAAATAAGAAGTAATTCTTTTCTTTCTTAACGAACACAATCCACCAGTCTTCAAGGTTTTACAAGTCCTCATCTACCACAAGAATTTTAATTGAAAAAAACATTATAGTAATCTGTTTTAAAATTTAAGGTTGTCGTCTTGATGTGTCGGGGACCCCCGGCCGAAGTTCAAATTTGTAATTCCGGACCTCAGTGCGTCTCTCGGTGCTGGCATTTGATGAATATTTGGCTGTATCTTTGAGCCTGTTTATAGATGATGTTATTTATTCTTTTACAGCTGATATGAGAATGGCTTGCTGACTCAATTCATTTCTTCTTAAAAAAAATAATATGATATTGATTTAAAATAAATAGGTATATATTTTCAGCTCCAATTTAGAATAGTTCAACCAAACCGATACCACATAATATATTATTTATTTATTTATTATTATTATTTTCATTCTTTTCTCTCCTTTTGAAGGAGGTTTGTTTACTATACATCGGCTGTAACCAGCAGAGATGATAGCTTCTATTTTGTTATTATCTTGTTGAAGGAAGGTTCAGGAACCGCCGGACTGTCGCGCAAGTACTCAGCAGTACAGCCTTCTGCACCGTCGTGATAATGCCCCCTCCAAAAATGCCCAGCTCCTTTAAGTTCTTAGGGAGCGTCTTCGGGACGACACCAGTCGCAGACATGACAAGGGGCACCATTAGCACTCTATCCTGTCTCCACATTTTCCTAATTTCTTCTAAGAGCTCAAGATATTTATTTAATTTTTCGCCATAGGCTTGTTGGAGATTATGTGTATTTGGTATGGTGATGTCAATAAGGTATGTCATTTTGCTATTCTTTATGGTGAGGTATTATATCAGGTCTATTCGCAAGTATAGTCCTGTCTGTCAGCACGGACCTGTCCCAATAATAGATTACAACCACTACTTTCAAGTACACTTTCGGAGTTTACTCATAGTAGGGAACTCTGGTGCTGGATTAGTTCATAGTGAAGAGCAAGTTATTATTATTATTTTATTTAATATAAATATTTTATTCTTTCTTATTTATGGTCATTGTTCATGACCATTGCAAGCTTTTTATTACGTTTTGTTGAAACTATAAAACGTTTTTATTTTTAGTGTATGCAACAATTTTCAACCCCCCCCCCCCCCAAACAAAAAAATATATCAATGGCGATACCTGCGTCTTAACCCCCTCCCTGTGGACCAGGCCCGTTTTTAACCCTCGTGGCACTATAGGCAAACTAAACGGGTGCGCCCCCCCCCCCCACCACACCCATTAATCTTTGCCAGTTTTGGTTCGGGAGGAATTTCTCCCTAACTCCACCTTAGTTTGGTAAGTCTTTCCATTATCCGCCACCTATGGACCCGGCGCGAGCCGTGTCCCGGACTGGCAACCGGTAACCGTAAAAACTGTAGACCTTGTATTTATAATCTACTGCAGTTACAGGTGTTATGGTTATAGCACAGGGGTCGCCAACCTTTAAGACAGAAGAGCCAAAAGTTACAATTTACAAAATTTCCCAGTTTTTGAAGAGCCACTAACATTTTTGTTTCAATATTATAGTATTTGATTCGGATTAGGTATATAAATTTGATTTTTGATTTAAAATAAATAGCCTTAAATATGAAATAATATATAAAACATACAAAAGTTTCACACAAAACATATTAAAGTATTTTACCTAGCTCTGCTAGAATAATAAAATTAGTAATAAAATAATATAACTATAATTATTGAATAATAGATAAAGTTAAATCAATGGGAGCATTGGTCTTGAATGCCTTTTGAAAATGTGGTTAAATCTGGCTCATTACTTGTTTTCAGTTTCAAGGCAGGCCTCTAGATTTTTATTTGTTAGTTGCCTTCTTACTTTACTTGCAGTAAGTATATTTTTTTGCAGTATAATATTTTTTATGAGTTTTGAAAATAAAATAATTATTAATGCTTGCGTGGAACTGGAGAGCCGCATCTTGACATCGAAAGCTGCCGCAGGTTGCCGACCCCTGTTTTAGCACATTCTACAACCTCGTTTTGACGGTATCACTGACCACCCACCGACCCTTAGAATATTTATTAATTATTCTATTTACATAAAAACATAAACTTAACTCATTTAGCTGTTTGTTCACTTTATTACCGAGCCTTGTAAAAAACTTTGAACGTTTTCTTCCTAGTATTGCTCTTAAAATCAATCTTCTATTTTCTCCTGCGCCCCCTTTACGCTCCCAAAACCCTTGCGCGCTCCTGGGCATGTGCCCATTTTGCCCAGTTATACAATCGGGCCTGCTGTGGGCACTTCTACAAATGTTAATTTACATGCAAATTGTCTCTTGCTGTTTTCTTTATTTTTATAAATTGTGGTGTTTTTTGAGGCTCTTGAAAACCCTGGAAACAGATGTAATGTCTTCGTTAGGAAAAAGAAATAAAATTTCTTTATATTCCAACAAATTTATTTTCATGAAAAACTTATGAGACGTTTCGGCGGATATTCTCACACCATCATCAGTCCAAGCTTTTCATAATATAGTACATATGTCTGTGTAGAATGTCATTTTCTTTTTACAATTAATAACATTTTAATCAAAAAGCTGGAGGTATTTTGTGTGTTAAATTGTTATTAATATAGTATGTCAATATCAGTGAATATATCATATATATAATGAAATGTTTTAAATCTTATAAAATGCCTTTTTTATAAGTTGTTTTCTATAGTTATTCCTCTTAAAACATTTTCATAATATAGTAACATATATATGTGTAGAATGTTATTTTCTTTTTACAATTAATAACATTATAATCAAAAAGCTGGAGGCTTTTTTGTGTTTTAAGTATTATTAATATAGTTATGTCAATATCAGTGAATATATCATATATATAATTAAATGTTTTAAATCTAATAAAATGTCTTTCTTTATGTTGTTTCTATAATTATTTTTCTTAAAATATATATATTTAACTATAATTTTCAATAAGTGATTGGATTACTTATTAATATTTATTAATATTCTTTATTTTTGTTTTGAAATCTGGCTGGAAGTCAACCTGTTGGCTGATTTTGGTTCCATTTCATCACGCGAGATGTCACCCATGTACAGTGTTTGTTTGTAGTGGTGTGCGTGCGTGAGTGCGTTGGCATTGGCTGGCTGGCTGGTCGCTCTCCTTCCTAGGCAGAGGCTGGCTCATTTTCCCTTCTCTCAGTCTGTCTCTAAGATGGCGAACGACAACATCCCATTGTTCTAGTGACCATGTAACAAGTGCCGATTCTTCTAACATCCATCTAGAAGAATCGTAGTGTGTTTTTAATTACTCTTTCGTCGCGTTATTTTATCATTTACCCTTTATCCCCCGTGGTTGTAAATGAAATAGAATGCGCGAGTTTAAAGTGGTCGTGCTGGGCTCGGGCGGTGTGGGCAAGTCGGCCCTCACTGTGCAATTCGTCAGCGGATGTTTTATGGAAAAATACGACCCGACCATCGAGGACTTTTATCGGAAAGAGATCGAAGTGGATAACTCGCCATGTGTTCTTGAAATTCTGGATACGGCCGGTACCGAACAATTCGCCTCGATGCGTGATCTATATATAAAAAATGGTCAAGGCTTTGTGGTCGTTTACAGTTTGACAAATCATCAAACTTTTCATGACATTAAAACCATGAAAGAGTTAATTACCCGTGTGAAAGGCACCGAACGGGTACCGATCCTGCTCGTCGCGAACAAAGTGGATCTCGATAACCAGCGCGAAGTGTCTACCGTGGAGGGCAGCGGGCTGGCCCAATTATGGGGCTGCCCGTTTGTCGAAGCCAGTGCCAAAAATCGGACTAATGTGAACGAAGTGTTTGCCGAAATCGTTAGGGAAATGAATTTCAGTCCGGAGAAAGATAAACCACCATACTGTTGTTGTACACTGTTGTAGTAACGTCGTGGTTAACGTAAACCTCCCAAGGCCTACAAAACTACATCTAGATCTGAATTTTCTCTTTGTTTGATTGATGTTCCGCTCTGAAAAAGTCACCCATATAATCATGTCAAATCAATTAGAACAAAAAATGAACAAGAAGGTCGGTTTCGGGCTTCGTTGGACAAGGAAAGGAAAAATATATATCTAGTCTCAAACCATATTTTATTTGACTAAAATGAAATAATTTCCTTCCCCAAATTCATTGACACAAAAGGCCTATATTTTATTGTTATGTTGTTTGTTAACACGGGTTCTCGGTTGCACAAGCTTTCACAACAACGAAACCCCGGATCCCAACAAAAACAAGGCCAAAAGAACAGAGAACCCGATCTGGCAGAAATTTTATATGTGATGAAATGATGAAAAATCTACCCGGATGCTTTATATTGATTTTTGCCATAAAGAAACAAAGAGAAGAAGACATAGGTCTAAGACCAATATAAATAAATAAATAAATATATAATGTCTATATATATATTATATATATCTTGTATATAAACAATTACTGTGTGATGAAGATATTTTCGGGGATGTGTCACGCGCTAGAATTTTTGGAATATTCAAATCAAACTCGGAATGGAAGAAGAAGAATGAAGATAAAAGTGTTGTGAAATAATTAGCACAAAGTGATTTCATTTGAAAAATAAATTAAACAAAAAACGTCTGTCGAATCGTCGCCCCTTCAAAACCACGGGAAATTTACTTATTTAATTGCTTTTTTTAAATTTACCATAGTTAATTGCAAAATTTGCAATTCCCCCCCCCCCCCCATTTATTTTTTAATTTTTTTAAAAAATAAAATAGATAAATAATTTTTAAATTTTTTTTCTAAATAAATCTTCGATTTTTGGATAAATATTACAGATTATTAAAATTTGAATTTTTATTTAATTTAAATCACACACATAATTAATTATATTTCATTATTCGTGTCCATGATTAATAATTAAAGGAATTGGACATGACATTAAAAAGAGAAAACTCCAGACAAATAAGTTTAATAAATGACCCACTGAAGAAGGTGCAAACCAGCAACGAAACGTTTGGTGTATTTAAATAAAAACTTGTATTTAATTTAAAGTCATGTCCAATTCCCTAAGATTCCTTTAATAATTAATTATAATTATTTATTGAATACGAATTATAACTACAATATTATTTGTTCGTGTTCAAAAATAATTATAATTAATTATGTGTGATTTAAAAATAAAAATTCAAATTTTAATCAAATTAATCACAAAAATAAAAGCTTCAACAGCTTCATTACTAATATTATATTTATCTTATTTTCTATAGTATATATTTATTTATATGGAATATAATATAATATTTTTTCGTTTGTTTAATTAATCTCCATTCTAAATAACGTATAATATATTTTCACACAACTATAGTTAGAATTTCAATCTATTTTTAATTAAGCTTATAGTAAAGTACAAAAAAAAAAATATTTTTTTCAATGACAAATTTTTAAAATTACAAATACTTATATATTTCTAGAATTTCTATTTTTAAAAGAAAAAAAAAATTTCTATAAAAATTGCAACAAACCAAAAAAAAAAGTTTTTTCTACTCGCAAATTTATCAATTGATCCATTATTTATTTATTGATTAGTTTATTTGTAATTTTTGCAAATAAAAAAATTACGAATTTTTTTTTTTCATATACAAATATTTCTAGAATTCCTATTTTTAATGAAACTTTTTTCTAACTAAAAAAAAAAGCAACTATAAAAAAATGTTTTTTACAATATAATGTCATTTTTTTACTCGCAAATTTATCAAATGAGTATTTATATTTATCAATTCATTCATTCATTCATTAGAAATTACTTCAAAAAACAAAACATTCATCTTAGATTCTTGAGCACCGTCCACCCATTTTTCGCCCCCCCCCCCTAATTTCTTTTACCTCATAAACATTACCATCCAAAAAAAAATGAAGGGGCGAAGATTTCGACCGTTTCTACACATTGATAATAATAAAATTTAATTCATTTATTTTATTATTTATTTCTGAATTTGTGATGTTGTGTCAATGTCTTTTTTTTATATACAAGAAAAACAAAATGAACAATAATTTAAAACCAAAACAAAAATATTTAATGTGTTATTTGTTTCCATATAAACCCGAAAATCACTTTGTGTGAGTGTTTATTACAATTTTGGCTGGTCAAGCAAAAAGGAAAGTAAAACAAAAAAATAGAAATTTGTGAACCAAGTTTAGTGTGTGTGCAAAAAAATACAAAAAAATAAAAAATTTTCTAAAAAAATAATAAATAAATAAAAATTTGAATAAAATATATAATGCAATAGAAATAAAAGAAAAAAAAAATTGTGATAAGTGTTTTAAATAAGAAATATTTTGGATATTAATATATATATATAATAATATATATAATAAAAATCACAGCAGGTAAACTATCTAATCATTTTTCTATATAAATGTAATAAAAAAAAAAAAAAAAAAGTTAAAATTTGCTGCAACATTTTTGCAACATATCTGCGTGAGGTATGCGTGCAGCCCCCCCCTTCTTCCCCTCTCTTTACTCCCCTCCAAAAAAAATTACTAAACTGCTATTGTAAATTTAAATATGTAAATAATAACCATTTAAGTACATTTTTAAAACAAAAAAAACATTAAAAAAAATAAAAAACACCTGTAAGCATCTCTCATATCATTTGATTGGTAGTGTATTCAATTTTTTAATATGTATAATATACTATTTTTTAAAATGAATCTATTTATTTTTTATTTGACCTTCCTATTTTACATACATAGCAAGATTTTTTTTATCTGGTTAAGGGGTTCAGGACTGTTTATCATATTTATAAGAAAATTCTCAAATTTTTACCATCAAATCATTGATGTATTAAATATTTATTCTCGAAATTTGAAGTTGATCGTCTGTCCCATTACCGAGAAATAAATTATTGAAAATTGTCCTTTTTAACATGGAAGTAAATGGACAGAGCTTTTAAAAGGGATATAACTTCTATACAAATTATACCATTGTCAACAAATTTATACAGATCATTAATTAAACTTTTATTAATCGAATGATACATTTTTCAATAGATTTGACAGTCTAGTTAATCATTATTAAAAAATTTAGTAATCAGAAGTTGTCACTCTGCAGAAATATCAAAGATTTTTTTCAAGATCAACCAGTTAGATAAGCTGTCCCGAACTCCCTTAATACACTGCCAATAATATAGTAAAATATCTGATTAGACTTTTTTTACTTTGGGGATGTATTCCAATCGTACAGTAAAAAAATTAGATTTTTCGAAGTATCTCAAAAACAACTAAAACTATTTTGCTAAAAAAAATTATTTAAAATCTCGATCTTAGCTACAAAAAAGCTTTAATAGGGAAATAGGAAAAAATAATATTTTTCAAGATATTAATTATTTTTTCAAAAAACTCTTGTATGAGTTTATGAGTAGTGAAAATCTTTTTCAAAAACCAAAAACAATATCAAAACCAAATTTCTTATTTCTTTTTTGTTTTACTTTAGGGGTGTATTTCAATCGTGCTGTAAAAAAATTTGTGTTAGTTCTTTCGAAATATCTCAAAAACAACAAACTATTTTGCTAAAAAAATGATCTAAAATCATAATATTAGGGCCTGCAAAAAATAATATTTCTAAAGATATTAATTATTTTATCAGTGAGTTTATGAGGAGTGAAAATTTTTTGAAAAACCAAAAAGAATATCAAAACGAAATTTCCTGTTTCTTTGTTTTTATTTTAGGAATTCTTTATACCTATAGTTGTATTAATTCAGTAACGGTTTAAATAAGAGACGTGCAGCTTTCTTTTATTTATTTGTTTTATATTAAAAACAAAGCAGATTTGATTTTGGTTGAATTCGGCCCCCCATAACTTAACTGACTTTAACATTTTTTGTAAAAATAAAAATTACTAATTAATTAATAATATTATTGATATTAATTATTAATATCTCTTAAATATCATTTTATCGTAGAAAGGCCTTTAAGCGGTGATTTAGACTATTTTTTTCTTTATCAAAATAATTTTAGGTGTATTTTAAATACCAAAAAAATAAAAAACAGCCATTATTTTTATTAACTGTTTGGTAGTTTACTTATGACAATCCAATTCTAGAGACTATATGTATGGGTTAATTTTTTATTTTTTCTACCCATTTTGAAAAATTAAATATCTATATATATATTACGGTGGCCCTTATCTTGGTTATTTTCGAATTTATATGCTCTCTGATGGTTAGAAATGAATAAAAAAAAACATCCCCCAAATTTCAAGTCTATCTCATTTTTAACCTTTGCCGAACAACGATTAAGTTTCTCAGTTTTTGGCAATGAACGATCAATTTTTTATTCCGGCCAAAGTAATGGTTCAAAAAAATTGAAACTCGGTAAACTTTAACTTTATAATAGTAGCTATCCCTAAGAATTTTTAGAGATTTTTAGCTATTATAATTTTGGAGTCTATAACTTCCTAACTTTTTAAGATATAGGAGTATTTTATCTAGCTGTAACTCCAAAATTATATTAGTTAGAAATCTGTAAAAATTCTGAAGAATAGCTACTATTATGAGGATAAAGTCTACAGAGTTTCAAACTTTTTGAACCATTTCTTTGGCCGGAATAAAAAATTAATTGTTCAATGGCAAAAACCCCATGAGAAACTTGCATCGCTGTTCGACAAAGGTTATAATTAAAATTGAGATAGAGACTTGAAACTTGGGAGATTTTTTTTATTAATTTTTAACCATAAGAGCCCCTGGGAGCATAAAAAAATAGTATCCAAAATAAGGGCAACTATACTAAAAAACAGGAAAAAAACCCATGTTATTTAGATGGGAAACTTAGATCGCTGTGAGGCACACGTTAAAATTGAGATATAGACTTGAAACTTGGAGGATATTTTCTTTTTATTTATTTCAAACCATATGAGGCTCTGGATAATTCTAAAATACCCAAAATAAGGGCCACCATACTAAAAAACTAGAATTTTTTCTTTGTAGGAATACTTTTTAAGATCTTGAAAAATCTCGCTTATTTTAATATTTTGATTAAATAGATATAGGTGCGATAAAAGGACAGTGTATGGTAAAGGCATTTGATGTCTTTTAAGTCATTAAGATATTTTTTTTGAAAATTTCAATCTATTTCTTGACTTTTCCTCGGAGGGGAAGTTATATTTGATTGATTTACTTTTTTGAGTAGAGAGGTGAACGAACTTTTCTGATATGATTAATGAATTTGGACTCAAGTCTTCATTGTTTTTTTAAAAATCGAAAAAATTCCGCTAAATCCACGAATATACATGGTCTTGATATCTGTTTCGATCCCTAATTCTTTAAAGATACTTCTTAAGTACTTTTATTGGGTTCACTAAATAATCCCTTTAATAAATCTACAACTGACTAAATTAGAGTAGAAATTTTATTTAAATCACACATAATTAATTATAATTATTTATTAAACACGAACAAAAAATGCAATATAACTACAACTTATTATTTTTCGTGTTCAATAAATAATTATAATTAATTGTGTGTGATTTAAATAAAAATTCTATTCTTAATAAATTTAATCACAAAAACACTAGCTTTAACAAATCTGACTAAATTATATGTTGAAATGTCAAAGGTGTCGAGGAGAAACACTTTTTGTAAAGTCCTTGAGGCCATATAGACCCTATTTAACTCAGAAGTGACATCAACATTTTCAAATTAAAATTACTCGGTTAACTTCTCTTACTGAACGATCCAAGTATTGAATTAACGCAAAACTTCATTTTTTCCATATATTCATGTTTAGAAATATGAAACTGGAAGAAAAATCATTTTTAAACAATTGTGACTTAGGACTAGGAATTCTTTTACGAAGAACTGATTAAATTTTGGTTTCATTAGCTTCAGATCTACCAAATGAAAACATTCTCTAATCTACCTAGAACAAATCAAATTATTATTATATCGAAATGTCTTGAACAATTGAACTAATGAGTCGATATATGACACAAAAGTTTGGTTTAATAGACTGCATATTTACGCCAAGTTAAAGCTTTCTACTTCACATCGTTGGCATACAATTTCGTGTATATGACGTTTTAATTAATGGGTTTTTTTCTCATACCAAAATAAGTTGTTACTCGCCTCTAGGTCCACTATCCATTAGTGAATAAAAATTTGTATATTTAGGATTGCACATCCCACAAAATTTTACATTTGGGTATCTACAATTCTTATAGTTTTATTCTAAACTTTCTGTTAGCCCCCACAAAGAAAATTTCGATTAAAAATGATACAATGAATTACAATAAAAGAAATCACATTAAAAATATCTATATACCTATAAATTATTAAATTAACTTATATAAAAATGAAAGTAAAAAAAAAATCAACTGAATCATTAATCATATTTGAATGCTGAAGAATTTTAATTTAAAGTACTAAAAATGTTTTGATTGATAGATTGAATTTTTTTAAATTGAATTTCAATTCTCGGGTTAAATTTTAATATAAGGTATTTAGATCAAATGAAATTAATTTTTGTTCAACTTATCTTTTTAATTTTAACATTACCATTTTATAATTTTATTCGATACGCTCTGTAGGATTTTTTTCACCTGCGTGGGACCGGGTATATATTCATTCGAAAAGGTGAATTTTTGTTATTATTATTCGTCTTTAGAAATGTTTGAAACATGGATTGTCTTTATGTTTGTTTGGATTCTGAAACGACTAAAACTATTTTGATAAAAATAAAAAATAATTGAGCAAAACGCCATGGTTTTGCTCTACAAAAAATCCCAAATAAGTAAACATTGAAAAAATGATATTTTACGAGATATTAATTATTATGTAGAAAATTTCCCTTTTTTTAATAATTTGTGAAGTTTATTTGCCGTAGCCCCAGAGCTGGTTAGAGTTCGTCAAAAATATATAAAATAATGTTCTTTCTTTATTATAAATATGACTAAAATAATGAAAGAACATTAGTATATATATTTTTTCTTTAAAATTTTTTGAGCAACTCCAACCACCTCTGGGGCTACGGTAAATAAACCTCACGAATTCCCCAAAAAAAGGGAAATTATCTACTTAGGTCCAGTTGTATGTCGGTTGGTAAACTCTTTTTAAACGTCTGAAAGTGCCTGCATCGATTGGCCATCCACCGGAGATTTTAAGGTTTTACCCTTTGTCAACGTTTAAAAAGAGTTTACCAACCGACATACAACTGGCCTTTAATATAGCCATCTCGTGCATCTACAGTAATTATTTTGTCACAATGTCTGTCAGTTAGTACGTAACCAAATTTTGTCTACGCTCTAGCTCAAAAACTAGTGGCAATATTAAAACGAAATTTCACAAGTAGTTTTGGTGCATTTAGATTTTAGTTGAAATAGACCAAAAATTAAGGGGGGGGGGGGCAGGGTAAAAAAATTAAAATGATAAGATTTTCAAACTAAAAAAAAAAGAAGAAAATGAAATAATATACTATAAAATAAACCTATAATAAAAAAAAGTTATTATTTTTTTATAGAAATATCAATATACCTAAGTCCTAAACCCTTTAAACGATTTTTACGAAATTTCGCAAATACACCTTATGAAAATGACTCTGTATGTGAAATTGATAGTGACCAAAAAGAGGGGGTTCAAAAATTTAAGAAAGTTAATATTTCTAATAAAATAGTTTCATAATTAAAAGGAGATATTATTAATTGCTAAAGGGCCGAAAATTAACAGGGTGAGTTCTTCGAAAATAATTTTATTAAATATTGAATATAAGAGAGGGTAGTAAACTCATGTGGATGGCCACACATCAGCTTATTTTTTTTTTAAATAAACTCTTGAAAACACGTCCGAAAACAACCTCAGGGAATGATAAGAAAAAAAATTGTTTTTGAAATGGTGAAATATTTATTGTTTTTAAGACAAGGGATAGGGTAGGACCATTTTCCTGACCTGATCTCAAACATTTGCTGTTGTTTTTCTAATATATTATTTACAAAAGACTTAGATTTTTTTCAATTTTTATTTCTACTTATTTATTTTCTTTATAATAATATAATAATTTACTTGTTGACTCAGGTTTAAAAAGTTTAGTTTACTTTAGGGTCGTCCATAAATTACATCCCATAGTAAGGGGGGGGGGGGGGGGATATTAAAAATTGTTATGTCACAAAAGTCAAATTAAAATTTTTTTTAAATTTTCAAATATATTTTTTAGATTTCAGATTATTATTAATATTCCAAACTGAAAATGTTGTTAAAAAATGTAGATCACTCAATTGTTAGCAAAAATTTTAGCATTACCTAAATAATAAATAGTGAATAATGTGTTAAATGAAGTGTCCGGCCTAAGGTCGATTTCTGGTCGAAGCCGGTTAATCGTTCTCTCGGCCGAAGCCGAAGGCTTAAAAACCTTAAGAAATTCAGTTCAAGATTGGCTAAAAGTAAATAATATAATGATTTTAAAACCTTTTCAATTAAATGTTTATGTTGACTGTATGTGTATATAAACAACTTCTAAAGATGATTAAAATTACCTTACAACTTGTCAAAAATAATAACATTTCGAAATAATGTGAATTATAACATTTATTTACTTAATTAAAAGTAATTTAACAATCACAATCAGTCTTATTTTTTCTCGACTAGTGCGAACTAGACTAACAAATAAACACTCTCTTTCTTAACATTCTTTGGTCAATTAAATGAACAGTTTTTGGCGCTTGCTACAAACCTTCGGCTTCGGCCAAAACTACGGTCCATTTCGACCGAAGGTGGCCGAAAGCTTCGGTTGGACACTAGTTAAATGATATGAATAAATATCAAGTTAAACTTAAAATATAGTATATTAAATCCCTTTAGATGATTTTAATTTATAATTTTTTTATTAAATTATAGGGTATAAAAGTGATAGTGTGACGTCACAATATAAGGGGGCTTATTGAAAATGTGACGAGGAGCGGGTCTAAAAATCTTGAAATTCGTGGGACCTAATTTATTAACGGCCCCATTTTGACAAGAGTAGCCAATTAATTTAATGAGAATAATCCAAAACGTGCATCTGTAAATAAGTATACCTACATCCATATTAAACCAGTTTCAGTTTTACTGACAATATCATATATTCTAAACAAGTATCCCCACTAAAGTCACCTGCGCACCCTCTACCAACACGTTAGGTGCTACCCTAATATTTTAAAAGGGCCTGCGGGGGCGTTATTTACCCCACTGTTAGCCATAGTTGAGGATCGCAACAACTCCTTTTAGCCTTCCCGGTCCTTTCTAATGGGATAGACGCAACACACCACTTGGGGAGGCTGTAAATATGCCAACAGCACACACATGTCTGAAGAAAAGTCTCTGATCTCAGAACATACCGCCCTCATTTTGGGGATTCTTTGGCAACGGGTGTTTTGAACGTGCTAAGGACATTGACTATTATTTTATTTATTTTTCCATAGAAGTACCTATTATAATCGAAGATGAAAAAATTTGTGTTATTACTTTGATCCTTGGAAATATCTCCAAAATTGGTAAAACAATTTTAATATACAGAAGCGAGTTAAAAAAGAAAGGCTGATGTACTCACGCACGGCGGTACGATCTTAGGCCAGTGAGGTGGGTCAAAACCCAGAAAATTTTGAAGCAAATTTAACCCATTTTTACATTTTAAGCAGTTTGTAGCTGTGGTTTTATTGAAAAACTGAAAGATAAAAATGAGTAAGTATTAGACTAACGCTACGGCACAAGGTTTTTAGGTTTTGTTAACGCAAACAGATAATAGTATAACATTAATTTTACAACCAACAATTTGGCAACAAAGTTGTTTTTGGGTAAAGTAACGGTAACATTTTTCTTTAGGAGGTCCGCAGACCTCGACTCCGTAGAAAAATTCCCAGGGGGTCAGCTGACCCACGGTTCTGCCGCCCCTGGATATAATTAGTAAACATCGGAAAAGTAAATTTTAAGAAATATTTATTATTTTGTCAAAATGTTTGTGGGTGGGTTTGTGTATTTGTAAGTTATTTTGTGTGTGCTTTACTTCAAAAACATTAAGAATATCCAAAAGGAAATTTCATTTGGTCATCCTTATGCCAAAATCACCAATGTGCAAAAACTAATTTTCAGTTATTGCTATTTAAACACTTTCTATTATATAACACACTATTTACTCGTAAGTGCGAGGTTCATTTAATCATTATTTAATCTATCACATTCTTGTCGCTGGAATAGAAAATTTGTCAAAAATGAATTGATAAATTATTATACATTAGTGAAAAATCAGAAAATTTACACATTCCTGAGGTTTTGTTATAAGGGTGTCCATATTTAGTTGTTTTAAATTCAGACCAAGATCTCATTTCATTTTGGTTGAAGTCGGAAACCACATACTTGACATGTTTTTTTATTTTTTTAATATCTCTTAAATATCACGTGTTTGCTATAAAAATATTTTTTGAAACCCTGACTACTATTGAATATTCGTGAAAATATGTGTATTAGAATGCTAGCAACACAAATTAGAAAAATATTTACACGCACCTCTATATATATAAGTACTAGTTGACGACCGGCCTTCGGCCCGCGTGTCAACTGACTTCGGCGGGGAGCGTCTCGTTCATACCAATTTAATAATTGAAATTTAAAATCTTACTGTAAGTATCGAAAGAATGTGCTGAATGAAATTGATTCAAAAATAAGGAAGAATAAGGAAAGATTTATTTAACACATTGCCTAAGCACGATCACTATCTGACCAATCAGAATCGTTCTAATAATTTAACGCTTTGGCATTGGCTATGCACTGGCCAATCAGATCGTTTCCACATACATATATATCCACATACTTTTCTATTTTATATATATAGATATGGAGAAAATGACATTTCGTGTAATGCCAAAATATTCCTGAAATATAACAATAATCTATATTCAAACGGCTCCAATCGATCACAAACCCGAGGGTCGAAAATTTATTATCTTTACCACGGGGCGCAATCACAACGAGGCAAGTCGGAATTCGCTAATTTAATTTAATTTATAACAATAATATTATTGTTATAATTCCAACTCTTTTATTCCTATGGCCTCCAGAGACTGGAACTCGCTCCCAGCCACCGTCTTCCTCGCGAATTATAACCTTCAGCTGTTTAAGACCCGTATCCATAGATACCTTCGACCCCTACCCAGCCCATAAAATCCCCTCTTCTTCTACTTTTCACTATGGAGGGGCCAACCCAAGCTTTTAGGGGATTCAACTTTTTGGTCTCATCATTTTCATTAAAAAAAAATAATTATAATTCGGAAATACTACTCTGCAATATTCCGGCACTATTACATATTAACTAACAATATTATTGTAATATTGCAGGAATATTAGGGTTAATTCTAAGGTATTTCTCACAATAATATTATTTTAATAATATTGTTAGTTAATATGTAATAGTGCCGGAATATTGCAGACTAGTATTTCCAAATTATTACAATAATATTATTGTTATAAGCTTCAAAAAGCTTTTTATTGCAAGCATGATATTTAAGAGATATTAAAATAAAAATAAAAATGAAAACATGTCGAGAGTGAATGTCAAGTATGAGGTTTCCGATTTCAACCAAAATGAAATGAGATCTTAGTTTGAATTTAAAACAACTAAATATGAATACTGAAAAGTTTTTGTTTTGCCGAGAGTAGCAGAGTTGTTGATTCACAAAGAGAAACAAAGAAGTTGTCCTCTGCTTAATGGAGGACAATCTCTTTGTTTCTCTTTGTAAATATGAATATTCTTATAACAAAACCTCTGGAATGTGTAAATTTTCTGGTCTGAATTTAAAACAACTAAATATGGACACTCTTATAACAAAACCTCAGGAATGTGTAAATTTTCTGATTTTTCACTAATGTAATTTTTCAATTCATTTTTGACAAACTTTCTATTCCAGAGACAAGAATGTGATAGATTAAATGAACCTCACAGTTGAGGTCTCTATTCACGAGTAAATAGTTATAGCAAGTGTTTAAATAGCAATAACTCAAAATAAATAACATTTAGGGAAAGCGGTGTTGGCTTATAGTGAAAAATATTAAACAAAGGAATTTTAAAGGGTTGTAATGGTGTTTTACAAAAAATAAAAATAAAAACATTAAAAAAAATTTTTATTAAATTTTTTTGAGTTTTATTGAAAACTATATAATTAGTAGAGATTGTGGTGTTGGTGCATGGTAAATTTTACATCTTTTAATTTTTTTAATTTTAATGTGAAACAAGTGACCAAGAATCCTTAACTCATAGTAAATGAGTATTACATATAATATTTATTTACTCTTATCTGAATACTATATATATATTTCCGGGTTTTTAGCCCATCATCAGGA
Organism: Forficula auricularia; assembly: GCA_024734495.1. Lineage (NCBI taxonomy): Eukaryota > Metazoa > Arthropoda > Insecta > Dermaptera > Forficulidae > Forficula > Forficula auricularia. The sequence continues at coordinate 45,483 of JALMQS010000624.1, read as the reverse complement.
GTTTGTTCAAAAGACAGTCTTTCTACAAACTCCTGATTATGGGATTTAATGTTTTTATTTTTATTTTTTGTGAAACACCATTACAACCATGCGCGTAGTTAAGGGGGGCGCAAGGAGAGGGCTCTGCCCCCCTCCTAGAAAAATCGAGTCAATATCTCAATAACTATTTATGATATGAGATTAATTTTATTCTTAAAAAAATCAATACAGATTGAAAAATGTAGATCTCAAAAAAATCTTCCATATAGTCCAGTAAATAGGGAGGTTTTAGCTTATATTAATTGCGGGAAAAGATTTTTAGGGTCGTTTGGTATGGTGTGGGTATGCCAAATCTAAGTTTGCCACCTCGAAAGTCTGGGGGATAACTTTTGGCGGCCAAAAAACCTCAAAATTTTCGGACTTTTTTCAGTTTTTCGCTTATAACTCGAAAACAGTTCATATTTTATAAATAACCGTTCTATAGTAAATTAAACAAATTTTCGCGTTGATTAAAAAAAATGCAAAATTGGTCTAGTAGTTCGATTTTTAATGGGGATCCAAAAAACAGCCCCCAGGATCACTTTTGAATATCCCGAAAACTCGCACTTTTTTCGATTTTTTTCCCATTTTGACCATGAAGGAACACGTTTTCAACAAAGAAGCTTCTATACATTTTAAAACTAGATTAAACTTTCTACAATTTAAACAAAGTTTTATATTAATTGGATAATGGTAACCCGTGTCTCAATGAGGTTGAAATTTTGAAAAAATGCAATTTTTTGCAAAAAATCTCAGTTTTTCCTTCATAAAATGAAAAGCACTCATCCAAGAAACTTGGTTTCTATCTCATTCTCTAGAAAATTTTGTTGATTTGAACGTTTACTTGGACCACTTTTTTGTTAAAACTCTTTGATTTATAGATATCCTACATTTTTCGGACAGGATATGATCCGAATCCTCATGCGTCATGGAAAACGCTGGATATCTATAAATCTAAGTGTTTTATCAAAAAAGTGCTTCAAGTAAACGTTCAAGTATAAGATTTCCTACAGAATGAGATAGGAATCAAGTTCCTAGGATCAGTAATTTTCATTTTATGAAGGAAAAACTGCAAAAAATTGCAGTTTTGGAGTGAGGATATGAAATTTCATTTTGATATTCTTAATGTTTATTGAGGTAAAGCACACAAAATAACGTACAAATACACGAACCGTACATATAATATTATATTTATTCAAGTCAAGCAGAAGACCCATTCTGATTTCTTCCATATTAACACATGTTAATAGATCTTTTGTGAAAAATTAATTTACCATGACATTCAAAACCATTTCTTTGTTAGGTATTTTTGAAAAGATTGTCGGTTTTCTTTTTGCAAATCTCTGACCATGATTTCATTTTATTTGTAAAAATTGTATTCTCTGAATTGTACGCTCCATGTCAATTTCTTGGGACAAAACATTCCAGGCAGACACTAAAAAAAAGGAAGGCCCAAGGGGCGGAAATGCACATCCCAACCCATTCAAAAGCATCTCTTCACTATTATTCCTCTGGAATTTTCTTAAAAATAAGAAAAAGCCCCACCCTAAAACAATAAATTCTTTATTTTTTTTACTTTTCATAAAAAAGATGAATCATTTCAAGATTGCAAGGACACTTGTCTGGAAATTTGCACTTGTTCTCTAAGTCTTTTATTAGTCTAATTAAGATTAGTCGGATATTTATTTTTTTCACTTGTAAATGAACAAATGTTGATTTTGTTTTGTTTCCAACAATTTTTAAAATAATTTTTATTTTCTCATTTATGACAATATTATGGAATGGATACTTTTCAATTTTTAATCATTACTCATACAGGAATTTGTTGTTTTTTATACGGTTTTTCATCATGGTTGTTTTGGAATTCCATTCTTTTTCCGAGTCGCTTCACCTTTTCTAATAAATAATCAAGCAAATGCTACACCGCTATATTCCTTAACTCACTTCCTTTCTTAATTCTTTCATTAAAGATTGTGTATTCTGTAAAATATATTTGATGTGAAAATTCTTTAGCGACATAGCTGTTTGAATTTTTTGTTACAATAAAGGGGAAATGTCTAATAGAGGGGAAATAAGAGAAAATAATAATTTAAATTGTCTAATTTTAATAAATTTTATTTGTCATGATGTCATGAACAATTAGTGGGTTTTGAAATAATAATTTAAATTTTCTAATTTTAATAAATTTTATTTGTCATGAAATATTAGTGGGTTTTAAAATTAACGTTTTACTTTCCCCGTGAGCTTACTATATGTGGATGAGGATCACAGATTTTTTATTTCATATAACATATATTATAAGGAAACATAGGAAACTGGGTAAATTAAAACTCAGATCTTTTGATAATGGATCGATGATATGGTTTTCTGCTTTATATATTTTTTTTGTGTAAAACAACGACAATTTTTAGTTGTTCAAAGCAAAGTCGTTTCCAAATTGTAAGCCATAAATGTGCTGAAAGAAAGATTAATAAATATAATAATATGTTGTTTTGTCTTTTAGTACAAACTGTTTTTGACAAGGAGTGATGAAACGAGCCACTGAGGAAGTCACATTAAATTGACGAAACGTCTGGCTTATTTAGAAAAAGCTCTAAGTTTTAATTTATCTAGTCCTCTAGGATTCCTTATATGAATTTTAATATGAATGCGAATAATATAATATTTCTTTATTTATTTGAGACATAATTTCGAAAATCGTGCTTTGATCTTAAGTCAGGATTCAAACTGCCCCTTGTTGGTGTAACTCCTCGTATCAATATCATAAAAAAATCACATAACTACTATTTAATGATATCTTAGTACAGATTTCTTGGGAAAATTTTTATAATTATTTTATATTATTGTAGTACTTTTGTTGAGTATTATTTTTCATATAATTAACAAAAGAGTTTCGGCTAAATATATTTGTAACCAATAACAAATTGAAATTAATTATTTCTATTGAAAAATGCATAACTAAGGTCAATGGAGAGAATGCTTTAAATGTACAAGGCTAGATGTATTTTTTTAATACATTCAGCCTTGGCTTGTTGAAAACACTGGTCCTCTATCTATCAATGAAGCTAAATTAGAAGGGTGCGTCCGAGGGGTGAACCGCGATTGGAATTAGGTTTACATTAGATAATGCCCCTTCATCTATTGTCTTCTACTTGGAAATGAAAGTGGAAGTAAGTGTACAGTACACGATATTAGGTCGCGGTTCACCCCTCGGGTGCTTCTAAATGTTTATATTGTTGGTATATTTACAGCACTTACAGTAGTTTTACATACACTGTAATTGATATGGGAAGCTTAAAGGAAGAAACTTGGTTTATTCATCTCCACTAAAAATGTAACGACTATACATACAATCCATTAATATGAAGTCACGGGTTTTGCTCATTCCAAATCCAAATTGTATTTTTTCTCATAAAGAAAACTTTTTGTTAATAATTTATAGTCATCCTCCAAAATTTAAGTGACTTTATATAGAATTTAATTTTATAAATTTTAGGGTTTATTTAGTTATAAAATAAATAAATAAGTCAATTAACATTATTTATGTGATAGATTTACTAAAAAGTTTCGGTCACCTCCTGGTAGACCATTTTCAGTGCCACTTACTGAAAATTGAAACATTTTTTTCGTTCAAATGTGTATAAATGTGAAATTGGATGGCTTTTATTTTGTATAATTGTATAAAATAATCTTATAAAATGTTTCAATTTTCAGTAATACTTTGATAGTATAAATCTATCAAATAAATAATGTTAATTGACTCTATTTACCTATTTATTTTATGTGACTAAATAAACCCTAAAATTTATAAAATTAATTTAGTCATTTCAAAATCGACAGTAATAATATTATATATCGATTCATATTTAATAAAATTATAAGTCAAATCTATTTTATAATATGACATGCACTGATAAAAACTTTTACTGTTTAAGTCTTATTTCTCAAATATGAAAAATCTATTAATAAAAAAAAGACCCATACGCAATTACATTGAATGCCGTTTCGGTCGATTTGAAACACACAATGTTAGCTTGAAAAACCGTCGTGACGACAGCACTATTTGCCAGCCATTGCAACTACAGACAAAAAGAAGTTTAGGTGTTAAATAAAAACTTCCTTTTCAGCAATTTTTAATTCAAATGGTGGTTTAAATTAATCCAAATATTACAAAATACTTTACAGTATTCCTTCTTCAGTGGACCTTGGAGCAAAATTCAATAGGTGTTAGTTAAAATTGACAATTTACACCTATTGTATTTTTCTCCAAGGTCCACTGATGAAGGAATACTGTAAAGTGTCTCTAATATTTGGGATTAATTTAAACCATCATTTGAATTGAGCATTGCTGTAAAAGAAGCTTTTGTTTTTAATTAACACCTATATAAGAATCTTCAGCAATACCGTGGTGTTAAATATAAGGCTTATTTTTCAGTTTTTTTTTCATTTTAAATGTTTTTTTAATTTATCGAGAAATTTTCACAATATTCCTTCTTGAGAAATCACCGTATTTGCTCAGTCTTAAAAATCCGAATCATAGAGTTCACTGAAGAAGGAATATTGTAAAAATTTCCGAAATATTTGACTAAATTAAAAAAACCCACCATTTAAAATTAAAAATCTGCTGAAAAAAGCCTTTTATTTACCACCTATAAGAATTCTCAGCACCACTGTGAATTAAGAGAAAAAAAGAAGTTTAGTTAATTTATATTATCATATAAAGACAATTTTCAAACTGTATTCAGAGATAATAAAAAAGTTGAATTGTTTTAGCCGTTGTCGTTGGAATTGGAAATACTTTGGTTTATTTTTCATCTACTATTTCATTCGTTAGATAACTCAGCTCAAGAGAAATGTGCCCAAAAGTTCTGAATTCAATCGAAAATTCAATTACCCCGTGAGTGGTCTTGAATGAAAGAAAGAAAAAAAAGAAACAGCAAGCAGCCATATGTAGCCCAGAGGCCTAGACAATCGATTCATTCACTTTCCAGAATTAACCAGCCACACAATATATATGTACATTAACACTCTGAACAAAAAGCCAAGAGAGAGAGAATTTGCACTTAAAAATTATTTATTCTTATTCTATATTTTTATTTGCCTTTCATAATGGATTTTTCCATTCCTCTCTACTGATTCATTACTTTATCACCTCGAAAAATCAATAGATAAATTATATATATGGTAGGTATAAATTTGTTCATTTTTCCCTATTTAAAAATCTAACTAGAAATATGTAACCAACTGGCCTGGCTCCTCTATAGGGCTCTAGGCTCCATTCACACGAAACTTCAAGGGATGCGTTCGTTAAGCCCAAACAGATGTTTAATTATCTTTATTTTTGAAGTGAAACTTCTTTAGCGACGTATCTGTTTGAATTTTTGTTATAATAAAGGGGAAATGACTCAATAGAGGGGAAATAATTTTTTTAAAACCCACTACTATTTAATTGACAAATTAAATTGATTAAAATTCGGAAATTTAAATTATTATTTTAAATCCCACTATTTTTTTCATGACAAATAAAATTTATTAAAATTAGGAAATTTTAAATATTTCAATAACATCTACAGCTAATGTTTCATTTCCCCCGTGAGCTTATGTGGGTGGATGAGGCTCACACATGTTTTTTTTTTCATTTTTGTAATTAGTAAAATAATAGTATACTAAAATACAATTTTTCCAAAGCTATATTTGGTCACCTTCACTATGTGACTCATTTTACAAAGGACGGGTGTGACAAAGCTCTACAAAACGTGTAATTTATACTATTTTTATTCGTAATTTTTTTAACTCTGTTAAAATGCGGTAGGTATATTAATGAGCACAGGCTACCAAAACTTTTTATAATAATTATTATTATTTATTATCGGCAATCAGAAATTACATCCAATAATACCTCGCTTAACGTTACCTCCGTTAACGATACTTCGCTATAAGGTCATTGCATACATACATATGTGTTTTTGCTATAACTTTATATTCGTTATACGCACGTTATATTTTATATCGTTATAGTTTATGAAAACATCGCTATAAAATAAAATTCCGAACAAACGAAAATCAATAAGTTTAGAAACAAAATTAAAGATAATAAATCGATTAGAAAAAGGTGAAAAAAAGAGTGCAGTGTCATTACAAACAGGATTGTCTTATTCAACAATCTCAACAATTGTAAGCTAGTCCAAGAAAATAGAAACATCCGTTGAAAACAACAAAAACGTTACTAATAAAAAAATTTCCTGCACGTGAAGTAGCATTATAGAAAATTTTGAGAAGATGTTATGTTTTTTACTTAGAGAAAGTGGTGTAGGTTTTAGGTGAAACATGATATTAATAAATAAAGTAAAGGGTGTGCAGTTTCACAGTGAATGAAATAAAACTCAAAGAGGTTTATACAAACTCAATATATTTCGGATTATCAGTCCATCTAATAATTCGAAATATATTGAGTTTGTATAAACCTCTTTGAGTTTTATTTCATTCACTGTGAAACTGCACACCCTTTACTTTATTAATTAAGATGTTATGTGTTTGGATTGATGATATGGGTCAACGTCACATACCAATGAGTCAAATCTTAATTCAAAACAAAGGAATAAGTTTGTTTAACTTCTTAAAAGACCAAGAAGAAGGAATCATTGTTTCAATGAAGAAAATTTTGTAGCATCACGTGGATGGTTTGAAAAATTTAAACATAGAGCTGGAATTCACAATATTCGCATAACAGGAGAGGCAGCTAGTGCTGAAATAGAAGCATCAAGAAAGTTTTTCAATTTAGTAACCTATCATTATTCTTTGAGTGTTATTTCTTCCTCCGTTAACGTTGATTCGGTTAACGTAACGTTCTCAGGGAACGCATCCCTAACGTTAAACGAGGTATTACTGTATTTACAGGATATTTCTATGAGCCAATTTTCTAGGCGAAATATATACATAAAGTTTCAAAGTAGTCTCTTATGAGACTAGACAAGATAATGAAAAATAAAAAATGTACATATATTTATTATTTAATATTCAGGATCGTGGAGCCATCTTCTTTTGGGGATCCGGGCAAATGAGTGGAGAGTTGGATTGGGGTGCGATGCCAATTTTCCAACCTGTTATTGGCTCTTTTTCTAAAACTTACCAAAACTTGAGCTGAGACATATTAGCTGCTAAATTATTCGCCTGCTAAAATATCAGCTGGAGTTGGTGGTGTTTCACTGTGAAAAACCATCAACTCCAACCTATGATCAAGGCTGCATTAAGCCATATAGAGGCCCCTATAGGCAATTCAAGTCTAGGGCCCCCTCTCCCCTTAGGTCTCTAGATAGATAAGTAACATTTAAACATATAAAACCATATAACAACACCAAATTTTAAATTATCGGTACTAATGAATGTATGTTATTTATTAAATGAGCCCATAGGCAGTTGCCTCCATTGCCTATTGGATAATGCGGCCCTGCCTATGATAATAATTTACAATTGTTTCTCTATAAACCCACACCGCATTTCCTAAGTCTTAAAATATCAGCATCGTCCAAACAAGGTTTTAGTTTAAGAAGTTTTACCAAAAGCTAGTAACAATTCTTTTTTGAATTCTCGAAAATAATCATTTGAAATGCGTTTTCCTAAAATATTTGAATAAAAATTAATAATAACAATAAAATATCTGTATGCAATCTTAACAAAATCATACCTTGGAACCCCCTTGATAGGAAGGAATTCTTTCATGCAGGGAGTTATTATTTGAAAGGCAAGTATAAACTTTAAGATTATTTCTATTATTTTATTTTAATATAGGGAAATTCAACAAAAACCAACAGATATATAATGTTCAGTTTATATCTTAGAGATAATTTCATTTCAAATATGAATCTTATCAATGGAAGGAAAAAACTGTTGATTACGGAAATACGCTTCAAGTCAAAGAAATAACAAGTGAAATCTTGACTTAGATGATTTATTATTCTGTGTACATTTACATAAAAATTATTAAAAATTTAAAAAGTGTTTTTTTTATACAGTTAGTGGATCTATCATATTTTCACTCCCCCACACATCATCCGAACAGAATAATGAAAAGCAACAAGTTAATGTCACTCAGCACTTTTCACTTGAAATGACCTTTATTATATGTATTTATATATAAATATATACTTAAATATACTTATAACGGCCTTGTTGAATGCACAAGCTCCCGTTAGAGCATAACCTATGTTCATCAAAGCAGACCCTCTTTGTATTTGAGTGAGAATAATTTACAATTTTTATTCAAAATGGAAAAAATCCGCGTCTACTATTTTGAGACATAAATAAAAACAACATTTTACTTTATGATATGTATGGGAAAGTAATATAACCTAATTAGAATAATTTTTTTCTGGAGAATGGACTGAAAGAATTTCATGATGAATTGATAGGAAGGCACCCTCCAGAATTTTAAAATTAAGAAGGCATTTTCATCCTCTTTAAAAACCCGACGTTTCTAAGGACATTCCCTCCTTCAAGGTTTAAAAGTGTAACTAATGATACTAATGACAAATTTTAGTTGGCCCTTTCGCCCTTCACTTTTTTAGTATATAGGTTTTTAACTTAAAATTCGGACTTTTCCACACCAAATTCAGGATTTTAAAAATCAAGTGCAGACTTTTCCATATCAAATTCAGGATTTTAAAAATCAAAATCAGGCTTTTTCAAATCAAATTCAGAATTTCTATACAACCATATGCATATTTTACATATTAAATTATAGCTTTTTACCTGAAAACGTTTCTTGAGAGTACAAAATGCTAATCTTGAAATATTTTAGTTAATGAGCTGAAAATTGGTACGCAAATATATTAGAATGCACCAAATTTTAGATTTTTACCTGAAAACGTTTCCTGAGAGTACATAATGCTGATCTTGAAAGGTTTTAGTTGATGAGCTGAAATTTGTTACGCAATTATTTTAGAATGCACCAAATTTTAGCTTTTTACCTGAGAGTTAAATTAAATTAAAACTTTTTCTTAACTATAACTTTTTCGATTTTTCAACACTGTTTATTAATAAATTCTGAATTTGATTTGAAAAAGTCTGATTTTGATTTTTAAAACCCTGAATTTGAAATGGAAAAGTTCGAATTAGAATTTAAAAACCTATATGTAATTTTGAATTCTGTTTTGCTATTTATTGTTTTGTTTTTTAATGATCCTCACACTTGGGCCTAAACTGTGAAAATTTGTAAAAAAATTTATTGTAATTTTTACTACTAAGTACTGAAATTTTTATTGATATTGTAATTTTTACTGCTCATATGACAGGCAAACTGCCTCAGAGCATCGTTCAAATTGAAATAAATAAATAAATAGTCAAACAAAAGCACTGTTATAGGAGACGAGAAGGAGGTTCTTTATTGAGCTTAATAAATCTCTAAGGAGAGAAGATCCTCCGATCAAATTTGGCATGGAGATGCATTTATTAATTACAAATTTGTGTGCTGAATTTCAGGTCATTAGCTACAAACCTTTGTCCATATATATAACTGATTTTCTGCATTTATCAGTCGGAAGTTCTATAACTAGAAAAATCAAAAATCTAATCAGTCCTTCGTTTCGGAAATAAAAACAAGCAACTCTCTACCTTCCGTTCTTGAGTTATCGTGCTTATTAGACAAACAGAAAATTGTTTTTCTCTTCATTTCAGGCTTAATAAAAACGATAATACAAAAATAATAATAACTACAATCTACAGCCTTCTGCCGAGTAGGTAGATACAAATTTTAGAACAAAATTTTATTATTTTTAGTAATGAGATTAAAAAGTAAATAGATTTTAGTTGAAAATAGTAAAATAATGTAAAATCTATGTAAAAGTTCTTCGTTCTCAGAATACAATATTTTTGGCTCCAAACAAACTTTATTTTTTTTATTTATTTATTAATGATGTTATGTTCATAGGTCAGAATAGACCCTACATTCAAAAGAGAGAAAAAAAAAGAAACTGATAAATATAGAGCTTAACAATATAAAGAAAAATAAAATACAAATTAGATATAAAAATACAAAAAACAAAACAAAATATAAAATATAAAATACAAAAAATACAAAATATAAATAAAATTAACAAATTAATAGGTGTTTTGGACAAATTTTATATTTTATTAATTTTTGCACAACGTTTCGTCCGTTTCCGGACTTTATCAAGTGCTCAATCAATTAACAAATTAAACGTATATAAAATAGTGAGACCATCGAGAAAACAATTTAAAAAATTTAAGTTATCAATCTTGAGTTAACATAAAATGTTAATGTAAATTTTTTAAATTTTTTAAATTGTTTTCTCGATGGTCTCACTATTTTATGTACGTTTAATTTGTTAATTGATTGAGCACTTGATAAAGTCCGGAAACGGACGAAACGTTGTGCAAAGATTAATAAAATATAAAATTTGTCCAAAACACCTATTAATTTGTTAATTTTATTTAAATAAAGAATGGACATTAACCAACTGAATTTATCAACAAAATATAAAATACACAATATAAAATATAAGTTAGAGGTTATAGTATTAGCATGATAAAGCTTCAGTGAGTCCACGTATAGACCTTTCATTCTTTAGTAATAATGACAATAGAAATCCAAACTGAAACACCCACAGTTATAATCAAATGCAAATAAAACAACAACAAAATCCGAAGGAATTCAATACTCAGAGTATTATATTCAAAAATAAGTTTATATACAGGGTGTTCCATACCACAACGATAAACCGTAAACAGGGAATAGGGCAATTTGACACGGTCCTGAACATAAATTTTTATAAAAGTCTCATAGTTTTCGACTTATAGGCATTTTTTGAAAATGGTGAAAATCGCTACACTGCCCTATTTATGAGATGTGCTGTGGCTACAAATTTATATATTTAATTATTCTAATTTTTGTTGCGCAATCCTGAATAATACTGCTATTGACCAGAATTCAAAATAAGTACTATACTTTTGGAGAAAAAAAAATTTCTGTCGGACTTATGTTTTAAAAAATTTTCATCAGCCAACTTTGAATCAACTTTAATGTAAAGAAAAGTCTAATAAACAAGCATAGTAAGTTATTTAAAAAATTGGCTCTTTAGTCGAGATTTCAAAATGGTACAGCACTTTGTGATTCCTTCTTTAGAAAAAAATTATTGATATTTTTTTGGCAAAATTAGCTAATTTAAAAACATATTATATGGTAGTGTTTTTTTATTTAATATGTTAATCAATTATGTCGCATCTTAATTAAACTAATCTTTGGCTATTAATGGCATTATTATTAGCTATTATAGTATGATTTTAAATTAGCTAATTTTGCCCAAAAATATGAATATTTTTTTTTCTAAAGAAGGAAGTAGAAAAGTGCTGTACCATTTTGGAATCTCGACTGAATGGGCCAATTTTTTAAATAACTTGCATTGCTAGTCTAATGGGCTTTTTTTGCATTAAAGATGAATCAAAATTAGCTGATGAAAATTTTTTAAAACATAAGTCCGGCAAAAATATTTTTTTCTCCAAATGTATAGTACTTATGGTTTTATTTTGAATTCTGGTCAATGGCAGGATTATTCAGGATTGAGTAAGAAAAATTAGAATAATAAAATATATAAATTTGTAGCCACAGCATCTTGATATTTAGGACAGGGTAGAGATTTTCACCATTAAAAAAAAAGCCTATAACTCGAAAACTATGAGACTTTTATTAAAAAAAATTTTAGGACCCCCGTAAATTGCCCTTTCCCTGTTTACGGTTTATTGTTGTGATAAGGGACACCCTGTATATAAAAAAAACGCTTAGAAAATTGTTCACTCACATGGGTCAATTAGGGCTTATTCCTTAAGAGATTTATGATAACCGGAAAATAAACAAATAATTTATGAATTTCTTTGTCAAAAAAGATTCGTCAAAAATTGTTCAATCACTCAAGTCGATTAGGGGCCTTATCAGACTTTAACAAGAGAGATATCTATAAGACAACCGGACATATCTTGGTTTAACAAAAGGCCCATCGAGCCTATCGATTTTCGCTTTAAGTCATTAACTCTAGATTATATTGAGAAAAGCCTTCATTCATCATAAAAATCCATTCCTTTTCTATATTGATTTTATTTAATAAATTGATTTTGTCCCGTTTTTGTCATTCAGACAAATAGTAGAGAGATTTTTTTTTATTTTATATTATGATTCATTGAAATTTTCAAGCGAAATGATTCATTATTCATTTCGATTAGTACTATTCATGCATATACATTTTCTATTCCTTCGAATCGAAAATAATTATTATAATATGAATATTGAAGGAAAAAAAAATTTAAGAAAAAATATAACCGAATTCAAAAAATTAAATGCAACAAATAAAATACACTAAAAGGTATAAAATAATTATTAACTTATTTAGTTACAACTAAACTACGAAATATTAACATTAAATTACTTTTTGAAGTCGGTGCCAAACATATACATTTTATGAATCGCACTCGACGGATCTTACTTAGTACATTTGGAGGGTATGCTAGCTTATAGGTATAGTTTGTTTGGTATCGACTTCAAAAAGTAATTTCATGTTAATATTTCGTCGTTTAGTTGTAACTAAATAAGATAATAATTATTTTATACCTTTTAGTGTATTTTATTTGTTGCATTTAATTTTTTAAAGTCGGTTATATTTTTCTCTTTTTAGTGATGTTATTAATTAATAGTGATCATATCATCGGAACTTGACCAAATTAATATGGCACCATCCCTAAGATACCCCCTTTCCAATAAAAAAATAATCATCGAAATTGGTTCACAAACAAAGAAGTTAGGCCTGAACAAACCTAACAAAAAAGGTCTAATACCTATGAAAAAAATGGGACCAATCGGAAGGTAAACTCAACCCAATGCAATTTTTTTTTTTCAAAATCTGTTCACAATTTGCGGAGATATGAGGTAACATAGGCACAGAAAAAAAAATTCAGTCGAATAGAGAACCTCCTCCTTTTTTGAAGTCGGTTAAAAATGAAAACTCTTTCAGCAAATTTCAATGATTTGGCAATTTTTTTTCAGAGAATCTTTTTCAGCTTAAAAGAGGCGCTATTTTATTAATACTTAAGTTGATCTAATAAATTTTAGTTCTTAGGGGGCTTCTCTAAATTACGTGAGAAGTTTAGGAGGGACGAATCTCACCCAATCTCACGTGGGGGAGAGGGGGATCTCAGAAATATCACACATTTTTTTCCCAACAAGAAACAGTGTAATTTTCCGGGAAAACTGGGTTAAATGAAGTAATAATAATAATAGTCTTTACTAGTCTTAAATAAAAATAATTAAACAAATTATATTTTTTTAAATAAATCGAACGCAATCAAGCACAGATTAACGTATTTACACTAAAAATACGCATTTTGAAAAATTCACGTGAGATTAGGGGGTCAAAAGATCGCCAAAATTGCGTTACGTAATTTAGGGACACCCCATTAGCCCCCTTATAAAATTATTTTTGATAAAGGGCCTTCCATAAATTACGTCACACATTAAGGGGGGGGGGGTATCTCAGATTTGTGCAAAATTGTGACAGGGGGGGCCCGAGAATCTTAAAAATTGTGATGTCACTTAAGTCAAATTAAAATTTTTTAAAAATTATAGGGTATAAAAGTGATAGTGTGACGTAACAACACAGAAAGGGGCTCAATAAAAATATGACACAGAGGGGGGGAGGCTCTAAAAGTCTTGAAATAATTTATGAACGGCCCCTAAGCTCAACAACAGAAGGTCATAGAAACTTAAAAAATTTTATTTTTTTATTTGTGAAACTATTGTACAGTTTGAAGTACTGTTACAGTAATGAAGTTGTTAAGCTTTTATTTTTGTGATTAATTTTATTAAGAGTTGAAATTTTATTAAAATCACACATAATTCATTATAATTATTTATTGAACACGAATAAATAATACAATAATCGCAGAATAAGTCGATCGAAATGTCCTAGTTTATTTATTCGTATTGTACAGTTATAGGTAATAGGCTGAAATTTGACACAAGTTTGTAATAATAAACTTAACCTGTTTATAAAATATCGACTTGAATAATACAAAGACAATTATTAACTGAAATTTGTGGAAAATGTACTGAGCCTTGAATAAGTTTTCACTTTCACAATTTTATTTTAGTAAGTAGGTAAGTATTTAATATAAATGTGAAATGAAATTTTAGAAAATATAAGCTTATCCAAGTTGACATGAATAAAACGAATCTTATCTATTTATAAATAGAAAACTGAGTGATAAAAAATATTTTACGCAAATATTTATTTACTACTAAAATATGCTTTTTAATGTGCGTATCATTTGAGTTTTTATCTGATATTGATTTCCTCTTAAGTCAGGTAGGTACTCTATTTTCTTATTACCCATTATAGAATGTAGCAGATAGGAAATAAATATATTGCCAACTAATGAAGTCTTGCAATGAAGAAAAAAAAGTAAACTTTTTCACGACTGTTTGCAATATTTTGGAATTCGTGCAAATTTTAACGCCATTTACCATTTGGAAGAAATTTATGAATTATTTTTCAAGTTATTTTTTTCTCAAGCTAAGCCATTAGATTAATTAAAGTTTTTGTTTCACTAACATATAGCCTTTTTTGGAATCGGAAAAAAATTAAACAATATAAAGACATAATGTAAGAGAAATTCCTAATGTTCAAAATTGCCACAATTTTTCACATGGTCAAATCAGTCACTTTATTAAAGCACTCAGACCCCTATAGTCGGCATCTGCAACTACCCTCCCCACCAACCTTTTTGCTCTCGAAGCACTGGTTAACGCGCTCTATCGTTCTTATACTATTAACCACCAAAGGGTAAATATCACTTAGATTTACTCTGTGTGCTATTCGCTAGGCTTGTACGAGTCTGAAGGTTACCTCAATGTATATGTTTTCCCGCTCGCTTGGAGACCAGCAAAAAACATATACAAACCTTTGCCCTAATCCACATGCGGCACTACCACTGAAAGGTTCATTAATAACCTAACTAAGCCATTCTTACCCCAACGTATGTTTTGTTTGCCCGATTCGCCTGGCAAACAACAATATATATATTATCTTGCCCAACCAGGCGGCAAGAAACACCCTTTTTCTTTCTGAACAACTTCAGAAAAGAACATTTTTGCGCTCCAATCTTGAGCAGCGCCCCCCGCCCAGACACGGCGTATTCAATTTTACGTAAGGAACGCGGAACGGGAACCGGTCTTCAAATGGCCTGTACCTTCCTCAAACACTCTTAATCAATCCACAACACTCCACAACTATCCAAAACCTTCCCTTTATTAATTACTGAATAAATTTTATATCAACGTTAAATTGTTTTATCTTTTATTTCATACGCTTTTGCAGAGAATTACCTTGTCTCCCCTCCATTTGCTCTTTTACAGGATATCATATATGTATAATATTAATTAACTAGATAATCGAACCAGCAGCCCCTATCGAAACATTCTATTTTTTTATAAAGTAATTAACAGCTTCCTTGAGGTCTTACAAACCTCATAACAAAAAGGAGCGATACTTTCAATCACCTAATAAGATTAAAAATTAAGCTTATAAAATTATATGTATGAAAATTATTAATATCTTTGTGTGGTAAAAAGTAAGACTACGCACGTTTTAAAACATCATCATCATTGAGTATACAGTCCTAAGACTGGTTTGATGCAACAATCCGTCTCCACTCGACTCTGTCCTCCGCCAGCTGTTTAACCTCTCTAAATGTCTGGCATCCCATATCCCCAATTATTTGGTTGAAATATTCTAATCTGGGTCTTCCCCTTCCCCTTTTCTTTCCCACCTCCCCCTCCAAGATATCCCTAAGCAGTCCCCCATGTCTCAGTGTGTGCCCCATCATCTGACCTCTTCTCTTCTTCAGACTCTTCCACAAGGTTCTTCTTTCTCCGATTTTTCCAAGAACTTCTTCATTTGTGATTTTATCCATCCATTTGATATTCATCATTCTTCTGTAGCACCACATTTCGAAAGCCTCCAATCTCTTTCTCTCCGCTTTTCCAATTGTCCAGGTTTCACACCCGTACATGGCTATGCTCCATACATATGTCTTCAATAGCAACTTCCTGTTTGCTAAGCTGATTGAGGAGGAGCATAGTAGTTTTTGTTTTGAATTAAACCCCATTTTTGCTTGGGCAATTCTTGATTTAATTTCGTTTTTGCTCCTCCCATCCCATGTTATTTTACTTCCTAGGTAGCGGAATTCCTTAACTCCTTCTAGGTTTTCTTGGTTAATTTTGATGCATTCCTGTCTCGTTTGTTCTTTTTTTGTACATACTAGGACCTTGGTTTTATTCTTGTTTATTTTCATTTTGATTTCTTCTATTAGGATTTGGTTAATTCCATTCAAGGCGTCCTCTAATTCTTTTTTATTGCTTCCTAGAAGGGCAATGTCATCGGCAAATCTTAACATAGCGATCTTTTGACCTTGGATTTCTATACCTGTATCAATTTTGTCTTTGAATTCTTTAATCGCTTCTTCTATGTATAAGTTGAAAATCATGGGTGACAGCACACATCCTTGTCTTACACCTTTTTTTATTTTGGCTTCTCTTTGTTCATCACCAATATTTATAATTGCCGTCTGGTTTTGATATAGATTGTAGATTAGTCTTCTCTCTCTGAATTTTATTCCCGCCTGTTTTAATATTTTAAACATAATTTCCCAATTGACGTTATCGAATGCTTTTTCTAGGTCTATGAATCCGATGTAGACAGATTCTTCCCTGATAAAAGCCCTTTCTATTATTAGTCTAAGAGAGAGAATTGCTTCTCGGGTGCCTCTGTTTCTTCTAAAGCCGAACTGGTCTTCCCCCAGATTTTCTTCAACTCTTTGTTCTATTCTTCTTTGGATTATTTTGGTTAGGATTTTGGAGGCATGTGAGGTTAGGCTAATGGTCCTGAAATTTTCACATTTATCCGCGCCTGTCTTTTTGGGAAGTGTGACTATTTTGTTTTTTTCGAAATCTTTTGGGATGATTCCCAATTTATAGATTTTGCTAATTAGTTCAAAAAGTTTGTCACGTGCCTTTTCTCCAGAGTTCTTTAGGATTTCAGCTTGTATATTGTCTATTCCGGGTGCTCTATTATTTTTTAGTTCCTTCAAAGCTGTCTCGAATTCTGACCTGAGTATGGGGTCTCCTAATTCGTTTTCGTCCACAGATTCTTCTTCTTCTATTGGGTTCATTGTTTTTTCTTCTCCATAGAGTTCTTCTAGGTGTTCCTTCCATCTATTTGCCTGTTCGTTTTCGTTTAGAATAATGTGGCCTCCTTTATCTCTTATGTTCTTGCTTTTTGGCTTGTCTTCTTGAAAATTTCTTTTTATTGTCCTATAGGCTACATCAACTTTTCCCAATACTAGATTTTCGTTGACTTCTTTACATTTTTCTTGAATCATTTTTTCTTTTGCTTTTCTACATTCTCTTATAACTTTCCATCTTAATTTTTTATATGTTTCTTTCCCTTCTTCGTCTTTTCTGTTCTTAAATTGTCTTCGTTCGTCAATCAGTTGCCGTATTTCGTCTGTTACCCATGGCTTTTTAATTTCGTTTTTCTTTGATTGAAGGACTTCGTTAGCTGTTTCGGTCAGGCTTGATTTCATGTCATTCCATTCTTGTTCGATTTCATCTTCTTTATTATTTGTGTGTGTTTTTTCTTCCAGTTTCTTATTCATTACGTTTTCGAAGAGTTTTTGGGTTTCCTTATTTTTTAATTTAGATATATCCCAGTTTTTTCGCGACCGCCCGTTTTTTATTAGTTTTTTAAATTTTAGTTGGCATTTCATCGCAATTAGATTGTGATCACTAGCTATATCAGCCCCAGGATAACTTTTGCAGTCCTTTAATTGATTTCTGAATCTTTGTCTGACTAATATGTAATCTATTTGAAATCTCCCCTTGTCTAACGGCATTTTCCACGTGTAGATCCTTCTTGGATGGTGTTGGAAGAGTGTGTTTGCTACTACTAGACTGTGCTTACTGCAAAATTCAATTAATCTTTCGCCCCTTTCATTCCTATTTCCTAGACCGTGTTCGCCCACCACTTTTCCTTCTTTGCCTTTTCCTACTCTTGCATTCCAATCCCCCATAATTATTAAATTTTCATCCCCTTTAACGCGCTTCATCAGGTTTTCAATTTGTTCGTACATTTCTTCTATATCTTGGTCCTCATATGATGTAGTAGGCATGTATACCTGGATTATCACAGTATCTTTCGGTTTCGAATCCACTGTAATCATAACAATCCTTTCGCTTACCTGTAGATAATTCTTTACCCTTTGCCCTATTTTTTTATTCATAATAATGCCCACTCCTGCCCTCCCATTCTGCCCCCCCGTGTGAATGATTCTATGGCTGTTTTCGAACCAAAAATCTCCCTCTTCTGGATATCTCATTTCACTAATCCCAATAATGTCCAATTTGTGTCTATCCATTTCCCGCTTTAAATTCACTAGTTTATCGTCTCCCCTTAGCGTCTTAACATTCCACGCTCCGACTCGTAGAAAGTCATTATTTATTTTTCCCTTTATGATGGTCTCTCCTCGGGTAGCCCCTTCCCGGAGATCCGAACGAGGGGCTAGTTTACCTCCGGAATTCTTTACTCGAAGAGAAATCGTCATGTTGCATATTCTCGGGATTTGTAATGTGGTGGTTTCCCGTTGCCTTCCACATGTTGAAGAGAAGAAAAATGAAAAAGGAAATCAACTCCTAGCCCTCGAAAACCTAATAGCGTCGGAGTCGGTAAAAAAAAAAAAACAAGAGTTGGCCAAGGGAGGCCGTATAGGAGAGAGAAAAGAGAAGCCTGACACAAGTAAGTGGAAGCAATGTCAGACTTAGCTCGGATAACCCCGTGGTCGCAATCCACGTACTCATCAGAAATGAGTTCCTGAAGGAACAGGAAAGTCGAAACTTGACAGTAAGTATTAGCAAACTTCTATGTCAAATTTTAGCTCATAATCATAAGCAACAACAATTATTCATGATATTTTCGGTATTTTTTTTCCTCTGGAAGTTTAAAGTTAAAATCTAATCAGTTGTTTGTAAGAGATATTCAAACAATAGGAAACGAAAGAAATTTCCAAGACTAGGGTTGTAAATTCAGACAGACAATCAAACAAAAAATTTTCATTTCAGACATTCTTAAACAGAATTTTGCAAAAATTTTGAAAACGAGTTCAACTCATTTTGATAAAGCTCTAAAATCTTCTTTCCTTTCAATATTTAATTAATTTATACTTAAGGTAGGTATTTCCATTATTATCATTAAAAAATAAATAAATAATTCAACTTATTTTGTATTTCTAATACTTACTATTCATTTATTAGTACTCATCCTTGCTTCTTCTGACTCCTAAAAACATATCTCGATCATCATATGTGCTAAATCATCCCTTCTTAATTACAGTAAAGTCTATTTAAACAAATCTTATCATATCACACCCAGAATTTTTATTTCAAACAACTTATAAAATCATCGTTTAGAGGCATTTTACTAAGTTCTTTCTACTTTATCCAATGCGAAGCATGGGTAAAGTATTGTAATCGGTCTCGCGGCAAGCGCGACTTCAAAGGGTCCTCAGGTAAAGACTACGAAACCCATGGTCTCAATTAAAGTCACAAATTGTAGTATTCAATTAGGTTGAATTTTAGCACGTGATGGTTTTGCTAAAAATTACATGGGGTGTCTCGTCCAGAGGCCAAAAAGTGCGATTTTTTCATTTAGTCTGTGCGGATGTATGGATGTATGTTATCGTTTTTTCTACACCATTACACTTATTGAAATGAAATTGAAAACCTACCATTAGTTTAACAAAATGAAGCGCTGATTAGTTTTTAGTACATATCGGTCCACAAACATTAGTACTTTATTTCATTAGTTTTTTCTAAATAAATTGAAAATTTTTTAACCAATTTTTATGAAATTTATTATCCTAATTAAATACCTTAGGGACCACAAAAAAGGTCATATAAAGTTTTTTGGTAAATTATATTTTAAAGTACTTTTAGTACATTTGATAAAGTTTAGCAACGATTCGTTTCAGTTTATTTTATTTATTAACATCCTTTTAGACTCTCAAGTTTTAATTATCTTTTGATTTATTTCGAAACCAATATCGTCAAATGAAAATTTTTAATTAATAAATAAATTAAAAATATATGTAGGTATATTTAGTAGAGACACATTAATTTTTTTCTTTAAATGAAAATTTTTGGTTATTATTAGGTATAATTTTTACTTTATCCAATGCGAAGCATGGGAGAAAGTATTGGAATCGCTCTCGCGGCAAGCGCGACTTCAAAGGGTCGTCAGGTAAAGACTACGGAACCCATAGACTCAATTAAGGTCACAAATTGAAGTATTCAATGAGATTGAATTTTAGCACGTGGCGGTTTTGCCAAAAATTACCTGGAATCTCGTCGAGAGGCCAAAAAGTGCCATTTTTTTGGAAGTGCGTGCGGATGGATGTGTTTTATCGTTTTTTTCGTCCACGAATTTTTCCACACCGTTGCACCGATTGAATTGAAATTGAAAACCTACCAGTATTTTAACAAAATGAAGCGCTGATTAGTTTTTGGTACATATCGGTCCACAAACATTAGTACTTTATTTCAGTACTTTTTAGTTTTTTCTAAATATCTTGAAAATGACTTAAACAATTTTGATGAAATTTAATATCCAAATTAAGTACCTTGGGGACCACAAAAAAGATTAAATAAAGTTTTTAGTAAAATTATATTTTAAAGTACTTTACTCAAGAACATATTAATATTTCAAATGAATTTGGATAAAGTTTAGCAACGATCCGTTGCAATTTATTTAATCATATTGATGCAAGAAGTTGTTGTATACAAACAGATGCAAGCACACTGTTGTCCGGGATGGATCCTTGGAGAGAATAAGAAGAGGAATATAAATAAGTTTCAGAGATTGGTTTGGAGTCGAAGGTGCTTATCGAAAGACTGATGGTCATAAATAGCATCATATAAGTACTCAATAAAGAATGATTTTATATTTAATATTATTATTTTTTTAATTTAAATCTTAAAATTAATTGATTTTCTTGAAAAAATGAAAACAGCCGTATAATTGATCAATTAGAAAAAATCGAATCCTTATCTGGGGAGAGCTCAAGAATGGTTACTAAGCGAAATTGGATATATAATCTTTTATTAAAAGCTACAGCTTGCCATATTTCAAGCAAATCATTTGCTGAATGGTCTAAAATTCACAAAGAGTCTTGAAAATGGTTTCATTCATTTTTTTCTTACAAAATTAAGAATTCATTAACATGGCATACGATAATAATTCAAGAACAATTAATTTTCCTTGTACAATCATTTCATCAATGCGTTTTTCGTTCCCAAGTATATTATTCTACTGCAAAAGTGTGATTGGCAAATAGAGCTACACGCGCGCTGAATCATTAACTTTCCCGGTATCCGATATCCGGTATTAGATTATAAATTTCATCGTGGTGTTCATTTCCACACCATGTCGAATGAAAAAGTAGAATATTTCCAGCGCCTCTCCAGAATTCATGCTCTGATTATTCCTTATTAATTAAATCACTTTTTTTATTTTTACTTCAATTAATTAACTTAGATTACACTGCTCGACAAAAATTAAACAAAAATTTGTATACGTAAACCTAACAATGGATTACAGTAGTGTTTTATACAGGAACTCATTTCTGATGAGTACGTGGACTGCGACCACGGGGTTATCCGAGCTAAGTCTGACATTGCTTCCACTTACTTGTGTCAGGCTTCTTTTTCTCTCTCCTATACGGCCTCCCTTGGCCAACTCTTGTTTTTTTTTTACCGACTCCGACGCTATTAGGTTTTCGAGGGCTAGGAGTTGATTTCCTTTTCATTTTTCTTCTCTTCAACATGTGGAAGGCAACGGGAAACCACCACATTACAAATCCCGAGAATATGCAACATGACGATTTCTCTTCGAGTAAAGAATTCCGGAGGTAAACTAGCCCCTCGTTCGGATCTCCGGGAAGGGGCTACCCGAGGAGAGACCATCATAAAGGGAAAAATAAATAATGACTTTCTACGAGTCGGAGCGTGGAATGTTAAGACGCTAAGGGGAGACGATAAACTAGTGAATTTAAAGCGGGAAATGGATAGACACAAATTGGACATTATTGGGATTAGTGAAATGAGATATCCAGAAGAGGGAGATTTTTGGTTCGAAAACAGCCATAGAATCATTCACACGGGGGGCAGAATGGGAGGGCAGGAGTGGGCATTATTATGAATAAAAAAATAGGGCAAAGGGTAAAGAATTATCTACAGGTAAGCGAAAGGATTGTTATGATTACAGTGGATTCGAAACCGAAAGATACTGTGATAATCCAGGTATACATGCCTACTACATCATATGAGGACCAAGATATAGAAGAAATGTACGAACAAATTGAAAACCTGATGAAGCGCGTTAAAGGGGATGAAAATTTAATAATTATGGGGGATTGGAATGCAAGAGTAGGAAAAGGCAAAGAAGGAAAAGTGGTGGGCGAACACGGTCTAGGAAATAGGAATGAAAGGGGCGAAAGATTAATTGAATTTTGCAGTAAGCACAGTCTAGTAGTAGCAAACACACTCTTCCAACACCATCCAAGAAGGATCTACACGTGGAAAATGCCGTTAGACAAGGGGAGATTTCAAATAGATTACATATTAGTCAGACAAAGATTCAGAAATCAATTAAAGGACTGCAAAAGTTATCCTGGGGCTGATATATCTAGTGATCACAATCTAATTGCGATGAAATGCCAACTAAAATTTAAAAAACTAATAAAAAAGGGGCGGTCGCGAAAAAACTGGGATATATCTAAATTAAAAAATAAGGAAACCCAAAAACTCTTCGAAAACGTAATGAATAAGAAACTGGAAGAAAAAACACACACAAATAATAAAGAAGATGAAATCGAACAAGAATGGAATGACATGAAATCAAGCCTGACCGAAACAGCCAACGAAGTCCTTCAATCAAAGAAAAACGAAATTAAAAAGCCATGGGTAAAAGACGAAATACTGCAACTGATTGACGAACGAAGAAAATTTAAGAACAGAAAAGACGAAGAAGGGAAAGAAACATATAAAAAATTAAGATGGAAAGTTATAAGAGAATGTAGAAAAGCAAAAGAAAAAATGATTCAAGAAAAATGTAAAGAAGTCAACGAAAATCTAGTATTGGGAAAAGTTGATGTAGCCTATAGGGCAATAAAAAGAAATTTTCAAGAAGACAAGCCAAAAAGCAAGAACATAAGAGATAAAGGAGGCCACATTATTCTAAACGAAAACGAACAGGCAAATAGATGGAAGGAACACCTAGAAGAACTCTATGGAGAAGAAAAAACAATGAACCCAATAGAAGAAGAAGAATCTGTGGATGAAAACGAATTAGGAGACCCCATACTCAGGTCAGAATTCGAGACAGCTTTGAAGGAACTAAAAAATAATAGAGCACCCGGAATAGACAATATACAAGCTGAAATCCTAAAGAACTCTGGAGAAAAGGCACGTGACAAACTTTTTGAACTAATTAGCAAAATCTATAAA
Source organism: Forficula auricularia (assembly GCA_024734495.1). Taxonomy (NCBI): domain Eukaryota; kingdom Metazoa; phylum Arthropoda; class Insecta; order Dermaptera; family Forficulidae; genus Forficula; species Forficula auricularia. The sequence goes on along the minus strand of JALMQS010000624.1, from coordinate 21,851 downwards.
TTGGGAATCATCCCAAAAGATTTCGAAAAAAACAAAATAGTCACACTTCCCAAAAAGACAGGCGCGGATAAATGTGAAAATTTCAGGACCATTAGCCTAACCTCACATGCCTCCAAAATCCTAACCAAAATAATCCAAAGAAGAATAGAACAAAGAGTTGAAGAAAATCTGGGGAAGACCAGTTCGGCTTTAGAAGAAACAGAGGCACCCGAGAAGCAATTCTCTCTCTTAGACTAATAATAGAAAGGGCTTTTATCAGGGAAGAATCTGTCTACATCGGATTCATAGACCTAGAAAAAGCATTCGATAACGTCAATTGGGAAATTATGTTTAAAATATTAAAACAGGCGGGAATAAAATTCAGAGAGAGAAGACTAATCTACAATCTATATCAAAACCAGACGGCAATTATAAATATTGGTGATGAACAAAGAGAAGCCAAAATAAAAAAGGTGTAAGACAAGGATGTGTGCTGTCACCCATGATTTTCAACTTATACATAGAAGAAGCGATTAAAGAATTCAAAGACAAAATTGATACAGGTATAGAAATCCAAGGTCAAAAGATCGCTATGTTAAGATTTGCCGATGACATTGCCCTTCTAGGAAGCAATAAAAAAGAATTAGAGGACGCCTTGAATGGAATTAACCAAATCCTAATAGAAGAAATCAAAATGAAAGTAAACAAGAATAAAACCAAGGTCCTAGTATGTACAAAAAAAGAACAAACGAGACAGGAATGCATCAAAATTAACCAAGAAAACCTAGAAGGAGTTAAGGAATTCCGCTACCTAGGAAGTAAAATAACATGGGATGGGAGGAGCAAAAATGAAATTAAATCAAGAATTGCCCAAGCAAAAATGGGGTTTAATTCAAAACAAAAACTACTATGCTCCTCCTCAATCAGCTTAGCAAACAGAAAGTTGCTATTGAAGACATATGTATGGAGCATAGCCATGTACGGGTGTGAAACCTGGACAATTGGAAAAGCGGAGAGAAAGAGATTGGAGGCTTTCGAAATGTGGTGCTACAGAAGAATGATGAATATCAAATGGATGGATAAAATTACAAATGAAGAAGTTCTTGGAAAAATCGGAGAAAGAAGAACCTTGTGGAAGAGTCTGAAGAAGAGAAGAGGTCAGATGATGGGGCACACACTGAGACATGGGGGACTGCTTAGGGATATCTTGGAGGGGGAGGTGGGAAAGAAAAGGGGAAGGGGAAGACCCAGATTAGAATATTTCAACCAAATAATTGGGGATATGGGATGCCAGACATTTAGAGAGGTTAAACAGCTGGCGGAGGACAGAGTCGAGTGGAGACGGATTGTTGCATCAAACCAGTCTTAGGACTGTATACTCAATGATGATGATTTATACATTGATTATCATACATTTTCCCGATTTTTTACAACGGGTCGGAGTTTTGAGAAATTATCGGTCAAAATGACGAAAAAGGCCATTTCGACCTATTTTCGAGTCCCATTAGAGCAGGGGTCTTCAACGTTTTACAAATCAAGGGCCAAATTTTTTTTTTTCTGAACAGCGGGCCGGATCTAGACCTCTGATTTGGGGGGGGGGGGGCGGTCGCCGGTATATAAGATATACTTTTGATCTCGTAAGTGTTTCGCGATCGAATTGTCCAAGCGGGGGGGGGAGTCAAAGACGCCGTCCCCCCCCCACATAGAACTTTATTTTCTTCAATTTTAAAATTTAATGTTATAAAAATAAAAAAATTCTAAAAATTATTTTTTTGTAGTCGTTATTGAGAGTGCTGTTGGCGGGCCGCAGAAAACATATCGGCGGGCCAAGCGGCCCGCGGGCTGAAGACCCCTGCATTAGAGCAATATTTATAATTAAAATATTTTAAAAAGAATTTATTTTATTAACACAATTTTATTAGCTTCATCTGTATGTATATGTATCTAATGAAAAAATACAAATCTTTATAAAACAATCTTGGAACATTTATTTTGAAACTAGACGTTTCGGGAGAAATTCTCCTTTATCAATAGAAATTTTTTAAAACTTTGAAAAAATGGTCTTTTCGCTAATGTTTCGAAAACAAATTAAAAAAAAATTCTATTGATAAAGGGAGAATTTCTCCCGAAATGTTATAAAAAATAAAAACATTTCATTCTATTAAATCCCGCAACTCTATTAAAATAATTAAGACTAAAGAGTAAAAAAAAATTATAGTTTAAAAAACTAAAAAACACGTTTTTGTCTGTAATAAACTTTTTTATGTTCAATAACTAAGTCAAAAAACGTGAGGCACTTTGTCGAAATTAATTAAAAGTACATACTTCTGCGCCCTACGCTTTTTGATATTGGACATAAATAAGTTTATTACATTATTTTGTACTTTTTAGTGTATTACTGACAAAGGGTGTTTTATAGTTTTTCTTAAACTATAATATTTCTTATATGTTGCATATCGTAGAGAGATTTGTCTTAAGGGGTTGGCTGACTGATAGGCAAGTAAGTTAGCGCTTGGCTTCGATTCCTGAGGGACGAAGCCCTCTAATATGCAATGAAAAATAGTTTCTACTAAAATCTTAGATTCGACGATTCGACCCTAAATAAAATAAATTCTTTTTAATATAATTGTAGGTTAAATTATCTGGGTTGATTTTTGAAAAATTCCATCTGTTTTCAAAAAAAGATACTCAAAATAAATTATAGTTTAAAAAAACTAAAAAAAAAAACAACACTTTTGTCAGAAATGCACTAAAAAGTACAAAAAAATGATGTAATAAACTATTTTATGTCCAATAACTAATCCAAAAAATGTGGGGCACAGAAGTATATACCTACTTTTAATTAATTTCGACAAAGTGACCCACGATTTTTGACTTAGTTATTGAACATAAAAAAGTACATTATATTCTACTTTTAGGGCATTGCTGTTAAAAGCGTGTTTTTAGTTTTTTAAACTATATTAATATAAATAAATTTTATTAAACCAATTATTTTACATGAATTAATGTATACATTGTATTTTAGCTTCGACTCCGGAGATTATTTCTCCACCATCGAGTGTCCTTGATCATCTTTAGTCCTTGTTTTTAGTAAGAGGAAAAAACTAATTAAAGAAAAAAAACCTCTTTTCCGATAATTATTCCAATACCATATTGCGGAAATTAATCCATCCAATTAATTTCTCAATCGAATTCAATCTCCATCCTTTTAAACTATATTTTTTTATAAATTTTATTAAACCAATTATTTTACATTAATTAATGTATACATTGTATTTTTGCTTCGATTCCGGAGATTACTTCTCCACCATCGAGTGTCCTTATTCATCTTTAGTCCTTGTTTATAATAAGAGGAAAAATCTAATTAGATAAAAAAACCTCTTTTCCGATAATTATTTCAATTCCATTATTCCCCAATCAAGTCGATTGGTCCTCCAATATCCTCTCTTCCATCTCTCCTTTTAAACTATAATTTTTTTTTATTAATTTTATTAAACCAATTATTTTACATTAATTAATGTATACATTGTATTTTTGCTTCGATTCCGGAGATTACTTCTCCACCATCGAGTGTCCTTATTCATCTTTAGTCCTTGTTTATAATAAGAGGAAAAATCTAATTAGATAAAAAACCTCTTTTCCGATAATTATTTCAATTCCATTATTCCCCAATCAAGTCGATTGGTCCTCTAATAATCCTTCTTCCCATCTCTCCTTTTAAACTATAATTATAAATTTTTATAAATTTTATTAAACCAATTATTTTACATTAATTAATGTATACATTGTATTTTGTTTCGATTCCGGAGATTACTTCTCCACCATCGAGTGTCCTTATTCATCTTTAGTCCTTGTTTTTAATAAGAGGAAAAATCTAATTAGATAAAAAACCTCTTTTTCCGATAATTATTTCAATTCCATTATTCCCCAATCAAGTCGATTGGTCCTCCTAATAATCCTCTCTTCCCATCTCTCCTTTTAAACTATAATTATAAATTTTTTATAAATTTTATTAAACCAATTATTTTACATTAATTAATGTATACATTGTATTTTTGCTTCGATTCCGGAGATTACTTCTCCACCATCGAGTGTCCTTATTCATCTTTAGTCCTTGTTTTTAATAAGAGGAAAATCTAATTAGATAAAAAACCTCTTTTCCGATAATTATTTCAATTCCATTATTCCCCAATCAAGTCGATTGGTCTATTCTTTTTAAACTATAATCTTTTTTTTTTTTTTATAAATTTTATTAAACCAATTATTTTACATTAATTAATGTATACCTTGTATTTTAGCTTCGATTCCGGAGATTACTTCTCCTCCATCGAGTGTCCTTATTCATCTTTAGTCCTTGTTTTTAATAAGAGGAAAAATCTAATTAGATAAAAAAACCTCTTTTCCGATAATTATTTAAATTCCAATATTCCCCAATCAAGTCGATTGGTCTACCCTTTTTAAACTATAATTTATTTTTTTACATTTTAGTCTTAATTATTTTTATAGAGTTTGCGGGATTTAACAGAATGAAATATTTTTATTTTTATATAATTTCATATAAATTGAGTAGGTAAACAATTATTTTTATAGAGAAATGTTTGCGGAATTTAACAGAACAAAAGTCCATTTATATATACTTACATGTCAAACTAATAAAAGAGTGTTAAAAATATGGTTAAATCTTTACATTAACAAAATATTTTGTTGACGTAATAGAAAACAGCTTTTTCTTTGATTTTCAAATTACCACTTGTCTTTAGCTCATCTATAACTCATGTTTGATTTTAATATCTAATGGGACTCGAAAATAAGGTCAAAATGTCCTTTTTCATCGCTTTGATATCTCAAATCTCTGACCTATTAGCGTATAAAACTCTACTGGAATCCATTGTTAAGTTTACGGATACAAATTTTTGTTGAACAGTGTTATTGCCGTAGTATTGACTATTGCGTTTCATAGAGAGAATACTTAATAAATAATCTTAACATATTTGACAAAGTATACATATATAGTGTCGTTCTTTGTCGCGTTGCACCGGAAACCCTGAGTATCCGTAGCGGAAGTCTCTGCTGGCATCCAGACCGCACCAGGAACTCTCTCTCCAGCAGTATGGCCTGGCTGGTTCTAACAAGGCCGTTCTCTAATGGGGCTCCAGAGATAAATCAAACAACGGCGACACATTATCAAGTGGAGTTCTCTTTCTGCTGGCTGAGAGTGCGATTAACAACTAAATCCGATCTCATTCTCATTAGCAAAAAGAAAATAAAAAAATCATTTCACAATTTTATTTTTTATTTATTCAGTTATCAAATTCGAACTAGGACATGAGTGCTTATCAATGAATGGATTAAATATATGGGACTACAGCCCCTTTATCGTTTTACAATATTTATTTCATTTAGATTAATTTTAATGTAGCTGTTGAAGATTTTATTTTTACCAACTCGGTCAATCCAGTCCTATTTACTCAAGAAGTAAAAAAATATATATAAATAAAATAAAATAATATAAGAAAAGAAATTGCTGATCTGTTCATTACTATAGATGATTTCTCATCCAATTACCTCACATCGATTCTGTTAAGAGAATATATTTCCTAATTTTTTAATTAATAAGCGAAGAGCTGAATAAGTCATCTTCTAGACCAAGCCTCCTTTTTGGGGTAGGGTGACCATCAGTCCTACTTTGGGAAAACATATCCTACAATTAAACCTTTTGTCGTACGTTCTACCGCCTAACGGACATGTCCTACTTTCACAGTTAACTACTTTGCTTTTGGCGAATTTTTTTCATATTTTATATTAATAATAAATACGAATTTAAAAATAAAAATTAGAAGTCTAATTTTCCTTTTTTTTAATAATTAAAATAGGTGTGTTGATCAAATTACAACAATTCAAATAATTTAGTATAGGTGTTCAAAATTGCCACAATTTTTCACATGGTTAAATCAGTCCCTATATTAAAGCACTCAGACCCATATAGGCGGCATCTGCAACTACCCTCCCCACCAACATTATTTCTCTCGAGGTCCCGGCGACCATGCCAAATCATTCTTATACTATAAACTAGCAAAGGGTAAATATCATTTAAATTTACTCTGTGTGCTATGCGCTAGGCTTGTACGAGTCTGAAGGTTACCTCAATGTATATGTTTTGCGGTCCGCTCGATTGACCAACAGAACATATACAAACTCATGACCAGAAACCACTCAAGGTTTTCTTTAAAAAGCGCTAAGCCACGCATAGCCAAATGTATGTTTTGTTTGCCCGATTCGCTTGGCAAACAACAACATATATATTCGCTTGCCCAACCAAGCGGCAACCCTTCTCTTTCTGAACAAATACAGAAAGGGCATTTTGCGCTACATCTTGAACAGCGCTCCCAGCCTACACACGGCATATTCAATTTTTACGTAAGGAACGCGGAACGTGAACCGGTTTTCAAATGTCCTGTACCTTCTTCAAACACTCTTAATCAATCCACCTAACTCCTATTCTATCATAACCTTCCCTCTATTAATTACTGAATAAATTTTATATCAAAGTTAAATTGTTTTATCTTTTTTATTTCATACGCTTTTGCAGAGAATTTACCTTGTCTCCTCTCATTTGCTCTTTTACAGGATATCATATATGTATAATATTAGTTAACTAGATAATCGAACCCAGCAGCCCCTATCGAAAGATTCTATTTTTTTTATAAAGTAATTAACAGCTTCCTTGAGGTCTTACAAACCTCATAACAAAAAGGAGCGATACTTTCACAATCATTGTAGTCATAAATAATAACAATAAACTTTATTTTTATATTATTAAATAATGGGTACAATTGCAACAAAGAGTAGTAGATATTTAAAACAACAAGAGTAGTATATGCTGGATTAATTTAAAATTATTTACTTATCAATGTTTTGTGCTTTTTTTAATGTTTTAAGCTGGGTTGTCAAATGCCCTACTGGGATGATTTATAAAACCTCAAATGTCCTACTTTGACTATGTCAATATCTGGTCACCCTAATTTGGAAAACTTGTCCAAAAATTGATTATCTTTTAATGGTCATTTTCATGAAGCAGAAGAAGAACAAGAGGAATCAAAAAATGCTGTAATCTGCTAGTAGCGTAGCCAGAAAATTTTCATGTGTTCACAAAACAAAATATTTAGTGGGAATTTTTTTTATTAAAACAAATAGGTACTTTAAAAAATTAATATTTTAAAAAACTAAAAAACATGATTCTAAAAAGTACAAAATAATGTAATACTTAATCAAAAAGTGTGGGGCGCAGAAACTTTTAATTAATTTCGACAAAGTGCCCCACGCTTTTGATTAAGTATTAGGTACATTATTTTGTACTTTTTAGAAGCATTTTTTTAGTTTTTTAAATATAATTTTTTTATTTTACTTTTTAGTCTTAATTATTTTTATAGAGAAAAGTTTGCGGAATTTAACAGCATGAAATGTATTTATTTTTATTAATTTCTTGATTAGTTTTTTGAGAATTTTTTATTTATATATATAACTATATATAACCAAACAAATGGACAAAAACCACCACTGAATGGTGCCCGTTGAATAAAACCAGGGACCGAGGAAGACCGCCGAATAGATGGTCAAACGAACTGGACAGGACAGTCGGAAGAGACTGGATGAGGACTGCGAGGAATAGAAAAGTATGGAACATATTGGGAGAGGCCTATGCCCTAAGGGGCCTAGTTCCATCATAATTTGTACAATTGTAAATGTAATATAAGTATAAATATATTGTAATTTATTATGTATTGCTTGATTAAATATAATTTAAATGTAAAATTGAACTAAATAAAGGCTATAATAATAATAACAATAATAATAACCAAACTTCTTGAGGATACAAATTCTCATTTAAATAGGTGTTGGTTTTATTCTTTTTTGACAAAAAAACACATTTTTATCTTTTATTTTTCTTTATTTTATTTTATTGTTACCAGGAACGTTTCGACATTTTCAAATATGTCATCATCAACCTAAAACATTTCAATCATTACACAATTTATATACAATGTCAATTTCTTATCAAACACGCCGTTTTCAAACGCTCAGCACCCCTTCGCTGTCTCAGTGTTGCCTTATTTCTAGGCGCGTCGACAGAAACCTCCCAAATATATCATTCGACTCAAACTCACTAGAATTCAGGGATAAAATTTCAATGCTAGGCGTAACTCTAGGGTCTGACCTTTCATGGAATGACCATATCTCAACCACTGCTAAAGCTGCAGCGCGCAGCTTGGTCTCCTATTTAGGTCTAGACGCTGTTATACTCCCAGTCAACTCCTTATGCTGTATAAGGCTCAAATTCGTCCCTGTCTCGAATATGGCTCTCATCTGTGGAGGGGTGCCTCCAAGCATTCTCTTGCCACACTGGATGCAATTCAGAAGCGAGCAATTAAACTAATAGGAGAACCGGCTCTAACCAACTCACTCGACTCCCTGGCTCACCGAAGAACCGTTTCTGCCCTTTCCCTGTACTACAGATACTATCACGGTGTCTGTTCAGTCGAGCTGAAATCAATTATCCCCCCTAATGCCCTCTTTGCGCGAAGCACGCGGTTTTCTAACGCTCAGCACCCCTTCGCTGTCAAATTGGATAAATTTCGAACAAGCGCTTTCGCCAACTCTTTTATCCCTTTGACCTCCAGAGACTGGAACTCGCTCCCTGCCACCATCTTTCCCGCGACCTATAACCTTCAGCTATTTAAGACCCGTATCCACAGAAAATTGGATAAAAAGTCGAACAAGCGATTTCGCCAGCTCTTTTATCCCTATGACTCTCCAGAGACTGGAACTCTCTCCTGCCACCATCTTTCCCCGAGACTTATAACCTTCAGCTATTTAAGACCCGTATCCACAGACACCTTCGACCCCCGCCCAACCCATAAAATTCTTTCTTCTTCTTTTCACAATAAAGGGGCCATCCCAGGCCTTTAGGGGTTGCACCTTTTTGGTGTAACTCCTTCTCTCATCATTATCATAAAAAAAGAACTTAAAAAATAACTTTATTATTTTTATATAATTTCATCTAAATTGTGTAGGTAAGCTATAATTATTGTAGAGAAATGTTTGCGGAATTTAACAGAACAAAAGTCACATTGTACATAGATACATACGAGGGGTGAACCGCGACCTAAAATCATGTACACCTACTTCCACTTCCACTTTAATTTCACACTAGATGACAATAGATTATCTAATGAATTTAAAAGTAATTCCAAAGACGGTGTACACCTAATTTCAATCGCGGCTCACCCCTCAGATACATACATACAGGTGAAGCTAATATAAAGCGTGTAATAATAATATATTATATTACAAATTCAGTCAACAGGCTTCACACAGCCATTGATACCTAATAGGTAATAAGTTTGGGCACCCATGTCCTAATCTTTTCATTAATAAGCGAAGAGCTCCGATTAAGTAATCTTCAAGAGTTAGACCTAGACCGAGCCTGCTATTTGGGGAACTTGTCCAAGTAACTTTTAAGTAGTTAGCTGTTGGTTCTAGGTGAAACATTTTAATATATTAATGAAACTTGTCCAAGAATTGATTAGCTTTTAATGGTCATCTTCATGATGCAGAAGAAGAATAAGGGGAATCAAAAATGCTGGTATCTGAACCCTTCTAAACTAGGAGAATCATGGAAATCTATTTTTTTATTATTCTTATGAAGAAGAGAATTAAATTCTAATTTTACAATTTTATGGATATGCAAATAATAGAATGAAGTGAGTTCGAGAGATAGACTCATAAAAATTTGATTGAATTGAGAGATATAAATTGAATATAATGGGAAATAAAATGGAAAGAAAGCGTAGCTATTTGCAGAGGATGAGAGGGGGTGTAAAGTGTATACTGTATAGTATAGTCCGGTTTGTTACTGTGCTGAGGGGAGAGAAATGGGGGAAATGGGAGAATAATGTTGGTTGTGAAGCATTTTGAACATGGGCTTATGCGGTGAGGGAAATGGCATGTTTGGATGTTCAATACTCATTCAGAGCCACCTAAATTGACTAGAGAGAGCAAGCCCATAAATGTTATGTTACACGCTTTCAACTACATTAAGAATAATTAACATTTTCCCTTGATTGATTTATATATCTTTCTATCTCTATATACTAAATGTATTAGTTGAAGTAGTTTAGGGAAAGTGCGGCTCATTGATAACACTGCCCAACAATGAAAATGCTTCGGGCTCAAAAATAGCTGATTCTTATGTATTTCCACCTGCTGAATTCAAAAATCACGATAAAGATTACCGATTAGCTCTTGTTTTGGAGATATAATCGATCAAAACGGTGAAAAAGACCATTTTGACCTATTTTCGAGTTCCGTTAGATATTAAACAACAATATTTGAGATCACAATATTTTGTTGAACTAATAGAAAACAGCTTCCTCTTGGATTTACAAATTACCACTTGTTTGTAGCTCAATTAGAACTCGAGTTATAACTAAAAAACTAAAACTACGTGATTATAAAGGATAATAAACATTAATAAAGTAAAGGGAGTGTAGTTTCAGAGTGAATGAAATAAAACTCAAAGAGGTGTATACAATCTCAATATATTTCGGATTATTAGTCCATCATCAGGAGTTTACAGGCTAAAAACTAATCTGTAAATTCCTGATGGACTAATAGTACACTGGGCAACAAAAAAGAGGCAAGCTAAAAAACGACGATCTGATGAAGGCACCACATAAATCTCTTCAGACACGACCATCTGTGAAGTATTATTCCAGCAATGTAGAACTCTTAGAATGTAACTACAATTTGTAAAAAAATAAAATGCACTTTCAATGTTGTTAGCATATGTAATTAAAATGTATCTTTTTCTCTTGATCCGCCACCTACTGTATTTCACAGAAACTAGAGCTAAGAAAATTTTTTCATTGTCATATTCGTTTTTCTCAACCCAAAATTGGTAGGAATTGACTCATCAAGTGCTCGAAGCATTTAAAAATTATTTTTTTGTTGCCCAGTGTAATTTATTTCGTAAAGTATACACAAATTCATTTGCCCGTCTTACTTAGAAAATCTATTTGTCGTCGGTCGCTCCACCAGGAAGACAACGCTAGTGCAGGTGCACTGTAAAACTAAACACTTCTTTCATTCCTTCAAATTGGCGGGTGCAAGGCTTTTGGAATGAACTTCCATCCAAATTTCATGCAAACCCGACTCTTGGTGCTCTCAGGTCTTCGTTCTTTATGGATCCCAATAACTGATACTCCTTACTCTTATTTCCTTTATGTCTTCTAATCTTTCTCTACTTTTTTTCTTCTTCCCCTTCAAAATTTGTGTATCTGTGAAATCTTTTGCCAACATTGTAAAATATTATTGCTAAATTATGTATAAACACTAGGTGGGACCTAAGGTCCTATGTTTGTATACTTTGTGAAATAAATAAAAATAAAAATTTGAGACAATTAGAATTACACGAGCAAAGAATGCTGGGTATTGATTTCCTCAAAAATGGACATCTGATGGAGAAGTAGCCTAGGAACAATTTCCAAATCAATCTTCATTTATTAAAGGAGACAATAAAATAGTGTGTCCTCTGCTGGGAAAAATACATTTTTGAAGTGAATTTTTTTTTTAAATTTATTTATAACGAGACTATAGTTTCGAGGGCTTTTCCCCCTTTATCAGTTGGGTGCAGTGTTGGGGTGGTGGTGTGGGGGCGCGGGTCCAGGGGCGTAGCCCACTGGCTGGCAAGAGGGCCACTTTGCAGCTAGTATTTTAATAAAGTAATGAAAATTTACAAAATTTACAAATTAATAAATTTTTAAATCTCTAAAATTTTCATTACTTTATTTGAAAATTTATTAGTATAATAGTAACTACTATATCTCCAAAAAATATCAGAGGAGGCTTAGTTTAGAAAAAAAACATGGTTGAATTAAAAAAACAATAAACTGACATGTTCTGATGTGGCCATCCACTTGACTTTGCCATACAACCTGGCCCCTCTCTTATATTTAATATTTAATCAAATTATATATAATCATGTAGGGGGGGGGGGCAGATAGTTTTTCCATTTTTAGACTCCTGGGGGGCCTACTGATTATGTATGCAAAATTGGGTTGAGTTTGCTCAAATAGCCTAGATTTTTAATTTTTAACCCCACCCCCTCCACCCCCCTTAATTTTGGGTCGATATGCACCAAAATCTAATCAGCTCTTAATCACCATGGACCAAAACTACTTCTGAAATTTGGTTTCGATATTCACACTAGTTTTTGAGCTAGCTCGTCCACAATAATTTTATAACGCACAGACAAACTAACAGACAGACTAACAGACATTTTGACAAAACAATTATTATCTCGTAAAATAAAAATTTTTCGATGTTCACTTATTAGGGCTTTTTTGCAGACCAAAATGCCATGGTTTCGCTCAATTTTTTTAATCAAAATAGTTTGAGCCGTTTTTGAGATATTTCGAAAAAAGAAGGAAAAAACCACTTTTTTCATGCACGATTACAATATTTGACCATACCCTGTATGGTAAAGTAAAAAAATGAAATATAGATAATATTTCAAATTGATACTCTGCAATACTAGATAAACTATCCTCATATCGGTAATCTGGAATTTATTTTGGTATTTTTTCTCTTCTACCCCCGAAAAAAAGAAAGTCGTAAAAAAAAGCATTACTAAAGATCCATGAAAATCTAATTACGACTCTACTGAAGAATAAACGAAAGACATTTTAACAGTAGATTAATCTCAAATTCATTATAATTAATATCATTTTATAAATGCCATCTATTTTTTTATCTCTCCCCCATTCTCAGACATTTTAACCCCTTTTTCTTAGTTAAGAATATCTAATGAGAAATGATAAAAAAAAAATATATGTCTTTTTTCATTTTTATTATTTAAAATGGAGGGAAAATATTACTGAAAATTTATTAACTTTAGAATCATTAAGGAACCATATGGACATTCATTGCTCCCATGAAGATGATTGATGAGTTATTTTTTGAACTAATGAGTCATTTGCTTTTCTTGAGCGAGATAATGGAAATAATATTCTCTCTCGGCTAGTTAGTTTCTTTCTATAAATGAACAAAAAACAAAGGCAAAACCAACGGAATAATCATAATGGACAGAGCACTTACAGAAAATGAGGGGGAAAAATAAATAAATTTGAAAACAATATGCAAAATAATACATTTTTTCCATTTAACGTAGTGGTCATTTATCATATTTCTGTAACTGTGTGGTTAAACCGTTATCAGAAATATTTCTCTGCTTTTGTCTTTATATCAGTTTAATTTAAGAAAGAAATGCAGGGAACGCGTTACTGATTCAAGGTGAAACGTTAGAATTAATTAGTAGATTAATATTCTAGGTGTGTTTAATTGTTTTTTTATTTTTAATCTTAGAAATGCAAAAAGATTCTACACACTTATTATAAGTCAGGAATGACGGTAGCATCCTAAGAAGAAAGAGATTTATATATGTTACGGAAATTATGCAAATTTGGATAGTTTATAAACTAACCAGGGTAGTTTATAAACTAACCAAACCATTAGCTATTTTGATAGAAAACGCAATTTCCACTAAAATAGCAGCTAGTTTGCAAACTAACCAAGAGTCTTGGCTAATTTACTTGAAATTATTGAGAAAACCAAAATAGCGTTGTTATGTGCGGCGAATATATTTTTCCTTAAAATAAATATAATTATTCTTAAGGGTAATATTTTGGCAGCCGTCTTCCCTTTTTGATCCTCGAATGTGACTATTTGACAATAGGAAAGGGACTTTACAACTTCCTGGACATAAATGTCAAGTGGCTTTTAGCTCCAGATGTCGATTATAAATTCATTGACTTTTTGGGAAATTTCCAGAGGCTAAATTTCTAGAAATGGGAGGGCTCAATAATTTTAAGATACGCAGGGCGCTGATTACGATTTTGGCCAATGAGAAGTGATTTGAAAATTTCGATTCTTCAGGCAGGCTTGAGTCAGTCAGAGAGTTAGTCAGTTCTAAGTTGAAGCCCAGTTGGGGTGGTCAGTTGTCAATTGGAGTTGAGAGACGAGTTTTAAGCTCTCCAGCCATCAGCATGGAGAAATGTATATTTATAAATAACTAATAAAAAACCAATATTAAATAATACTCTTTTCTTTAAATACATCTCTCCTACTTCAATTACCATCAAATCAGCATCAAGACTGAAACAGGTTGAATCGCTGGGCTACGTTACCAAGACCATTCTGCGGGGAAGATTCTTCGAGATAAATCTACAAATCGTCAACCTTTCTCTGGTCAAGAAGGGTTGCAACCAAAAATCTAAAGTGTTGTCGTAACAGCGGGTTAGTTTATAAACTATCCAATGCAGCCTGGCTAATATGAAAACCATAATTTCTAGTAACACAAAATAGCCAAACCTTTGGCTACTTTATAAACTAACTAGGCTTAATTGAAAAGTTTTTGTTTTGCCGAGAGTAGCAGAGTTGTTGATTCACAAAGAGAAACAAAGAGGTTGTCCTCTGCTTGATGCAAATAAATATACACACATATATATCAGTGCAGTGACGAAAGAACACCAAGTTTTCAATATCCATATGATATTGACTCCATGAAAAACATTTATAATTGAAGAAAGACTGATGTTGAAGACCAAGTCTTCGAAACTATAGTCTCAAACAAATAAATAATATATATACAGATATATCATGTCGATATATATGTGTGTATGTTTATTTGCATCAAGCAGAGGACAACCTCTTTGTTTCTCTTTGTGTAACTAGCCTTAATGTTCATGGCATTTCTTATTTGATGAATTAGAGATGTATAAATTGCAAACTTTTGATTTCAATTTTTTTATTATTAAAAAAATAAAATATTTTAAAATAAGTACAATATACTTAGATATTTTTAATAGTAAGAAATGTTTTTGTGTGTATGGCGGGCGAACCAACGATAGTTATATAAAATACATGGTAAAAAATAACAAGAGGGTATTTTGTGTTACTAGAAATTATTGTTTTCATATTAGCCAGGCTGCATTGGATAATATAATAATAAAACTTGAGTAAGATACGAGGTAGGTTTCACAAAAAAGAAATAAAACAAAATTGAGTTTTGAATTCGATATATTTCGGGGTTAGCCCATCATCAGAAGTCTAAGAATACTGATTATATATTGGAAAAATAATTTTACAAGTAACAATTTAAAATTTTTTTTTTTAATGTATGTGGTGAGAGGAAGTAGGGGAAGAGGAGAAGTTGTTCTAAGAATTAATATTTTCTATTAAGATTTGAACTGGCTAAAAGGAAGCTATACGTGCTATTATAATAACGAATGGACAAGTACCTGAGAAGGTGCAACTTGAAAGGTACACGAGAGAGTACAATTACCCTAGTATATTCAATGTGCGAACAATGGAAGGAATGTTTAGTTAATTTATTATAACATATAATCAATTATTGTATTTTTATACACTTCCAATTGATTATTTAAAATATTTGAATTATTAGAGAGGGCTATTTTTATTTCGGTGGATTCTAAGAGATCCAATTTAAGGCCTTTTCTTTCGAAATGAATGGGGATAGGGTTATTATTAGAGGTTGAATGGTTGGATTCATGTAAGTGAATTGGATAGTTTATAAACTAACCTGCTATTTTGGTTTCAATAATTTCAAGTAAATTAGCCAAGACTCTTGGTTAGTTTGCAAACTAGCTGCTATTTTAATGGAAATTGCGTTTTCTATCAAAATAGCCAATGGTTTGGTTAGTTTATAAACTATCCAGCCAGTTTATAAACTATCCAAATTTGCATATTAGCCGTAAAATATATAAGAATTTTAAGAGTTTGTATTTAAATGTAGGTACTTGTGAAACTAAGCCCTAAAGGATGAAAGCTATTAGATTCGGAAAACAGAAAGATGATAAATATCTAAGGAAATCACAATAGTATGTCATTTTCTATAGATCTCAAATGGAATGGATAAATTTTAATATATGCCAGAGGGATTGTGTTGACATCGTCGGAAATTGAGCCCGATTACCAAAATTAGCACCCCAGACCTAATGGCTACTATAATAATAATAATTTCTTTATTATCTATTTTTCAGCTATACATATACAATAATAATGTACAACAATAATACAATAGAATACAGATATTATAACAATAATACACATACAATACTATACCACACAATACAAATCCTATAACAATAATAATTATTATAATAATATACAATACAAACATTATAATTATAATACAGCAAACAACACACAGTATACCACAACTTAGCATTATCATTTTGGTGGAGATATCACAAGAAGATCATCCTTATTGTTCCTTATTTTAAAGATCATAATTATTGAATTACAATAGATAGTCTCCTTAACATTGAGAAGATTAAGTGTATTTAGCATGGTATTAATACTGGTGTATCTACATATTATATTTCAATATTATTCTCATGCACACATTTTGTTTTAATTGTAATTCTTTAAGTATAAAACCAGGAAGACTATTTAATATTTTTAACCGACTTCAAAAAAGGAGGAGGTTCTCTATTCGACTGATTTTTTTTTTTTTTTTTTGTGCCTATGTTACCTCATATCTCCGCCAATTGTCAACCGATTTTGAAAAAAATTTTTGCATTGGGTCCAGTCTAGCTTCCGATTGGTCCCATTTTTTTTCGATTTTTTTCATAGGTATTAGACCTTTTTTATTAGGTTTGTTTAGACCTAACCTCTTTGTTTATGAACCGATTTCGATGGTTCTTTTTTTATCCGATAGGGGGTGTCTTAGGGATGGTGTCTTATTAATTTGGTCAAGTTCTGATCATATGATCACTATTAATAACATCACTAAAAGAGAAAATAAAAATAATTTTTAAGAAAAAAATAAAAACCGACTTCAAAAATTAAATGCAACAAATGAAATACACTAAAAGGTATAAAATAATTATTATCTTATTTAGTTACAACTAAACGACGAAATATTAACACGAAATTACTTTTTGAAGTTGGTGCCAAACATATACCTTTTATGAATCGCACTCGACGGATCTTAGTACGTTTGGCGGGTACGCTCGCTTATAGGTATAGTTTGTTTGGTACCGACTTCAAAAAGTAATTTCATGTTAATATTTCGTCGTTTAGCTGTAACTAAATAAGATAATAATTATTTTATACCTTTTAGTGTATTTTATTTGTTGCATTTAATTTTTGAAGTCGGTTTTAATTTTTTCTTAAAAATTATTTTTATTGAACAAAAAGTGAAGTCAGGTGTTATTAGAGATTTATATAATAATAATTTTGTATTGTAAGACACATATTTTCCCAATCTTAGTTAAACTCCTCATACATTTATAGGGTGTCCCAAAATTCACACAAGAAGTAATTTTGTTAGAACACACAGGTTTTTAATTAAAAATTGTAAATTTTTTTATTGATTCATAAAGTATACAGTATAAGGTTATGTATGGAATATCATATCGGCGAAGAGAATTCGTTGAATTTATTAAGGAACAACAGCAAGCTGATGTTGATTTTTCGAACAAAATCATCTTCAGCTGAGATGAGGCTCATTTTTATCTTGATGGCTTTGATCGTTAATCGACAAAATTGGCGCAATGGGGGTTCAGAAAATCCACGAGTGATTGTTGAGAAACAAATGCATCCACAACGTGTCACTGTTTGGTGCAGATTTTAGGCTGGAGTCATCATCAGACCATTCTTATTCGAAAATGTAGGTGTTCACTATCGAGACATGATAATCCAGTTTTTTGTGTCTAAATTGCAAGATATTGTTGTGGACTACATGTGTTTTCAACAAGACGGTGCCACATGGCATACTGCTCGAGAAACAATTCATTTACTGAATGAGTCTTTTCCTGGTCGTGTAATTTCCCATTTTGGTGATCAGAATTGGCCGCCCAAATCATGCAATTTAACGCCGTAGGACTTTTTTCTTTGGAGTTTTTTGAACTCTAAGGCTCCAACAAGCTCTCGATCACCCACGCATATTGAAGGGAGGATATTGAGCCCTGGATCAACGAAATTCAGCCACATTTATGCAAAAAGCTCTTGGAAAATTTCGACAAAAGTGTGCGTATGGGCCAGCAAAGCCGTGGAGGCCATTTACCCGATATTCTACTCCATACATAACCCTATACTGTATACTTTATGAATCAATAAAAAATTTATACTTTTTAATTAAAAACCTGTGTTTTCTATCATAAATTACTTCTTGCGTGACTCTCTATATCACGCTAAATATTTCACAATTATCTATTCCATCCTAGATCTAGTAGATGACAACTTGTGATTTAGTAATGAAGCTTTTATTTTTGTGATTAATTATTTTATTAAGAGTTGAAATTTTAGTAAAATCACATATACGAATAATTAATTATAATTAATATTTATTGAACACGAATAAATAATACAATAAAATTATAAATTATTCTATTATTTATTCGTGTTCAATAAATAATTATAATTAATTATTCGTATATGTGATTTTTCTAAAATTTCAACTCTTAATTTGTGATTTCAGTAGAAATTAAAAGTATACCTCTATCCACGATACAGGTCTATGTGTATCGTGCCTCTATCGGTAATTTGAACTCTTAAAGAAATAGAATTCAGAAAAAATAAATTTGATTGGTCTCTCAAGGGACTTTTGAACTGAGATCAGAATTTGATTTTTTTCTGTGCCGATATCCAGAAATCAATCGGAAAGTTAGATTTGATTAAGTTTTTCTGTAAAATTTCGAGTATAATATTATCTAATACACACGAATAACCAAGTATCGCAATAAATAAACATTTAATGATTTATTTAATCATATTTAGATGATTTGATATAATGTTTTGCTAAAAATTTGAGTTAAATGTGCAGCTTATTAATACAAACTTGGGAACCGAATATTTCAGCTTATTACCTACCTAGAACCGTTTATAATCAAAACCTTATTCTTCTGGATCTTATTAGAATATCTCGTCTGTCGGGTGTTTCAGGGGTGTTGAGGAGAAATTTGCTTGCAATCTGCATTGCATCCAGTCTAGCATACGAAGGAAGGTGTGCCGATTGCCAATTATTATTCTAAAGGTGCTCCCTATCAAATGGCGGAGGTCATCTTCGAAACAAAGACACACGTTGCTTCCATGTGTCTATACCAACTACTGTAGAATCAAAATGAAATGGAGAGAAGCTCTTTTCGGAGTTTTGTCAGGTTTGGTAAAAAAATGCTGTCCTTCATCAATCAATCCATCTCGTAAAGCTATTTGTAAGAAATTAGATTAACAAGGAATACAATTTACAATAATTAACGACCAATCAATGCTAACTGAATTTAAATTTAATTATTATTAGAATCGTTATTTAATTTTAATTTTTATAGCTCCGTTTAAAGATATGAGGGTACTTTTTTGGACATCATCCTCTGGCTGAAAAGTCACCAACCGCCAATGATAGATATAGATTTTTTACTTTACCATACAGGGTATGGTCAAGTATTGTAATCGTGCATGAAAAAAAGTGTTTTTTTTCCTTCTTTTTTCGAAATATCTCAAAAAACGGCTATAACTATTTTGATTAAAAAAATTGAGCGAAACCATAGCATTTCGATCTACAAAAAAGTTCTAATAAGTGAACACCGAAAAAATTATATTTTTCGAGATAATAATTGTTTTGTCAAAATGTCTGTTAGTTGGTTAGTTAGTCTGTGCGTTACCAAATTTGTGTACGAGCTAGCTCAAAAACTAGTGTGAATATCGAAACCAAATTTCAGTAGTTTTGGTCCATTGAGATTAAGAGCTGATTAGATTTTGGTGCATATCGACCCAAAATTAAGGGGGGTCGAGGGGGTTAAAAATTAAAAATTTAGGTCGTTTTAGCAAACTCAACCAAATTTTGTATACATATAGTGGACCTCCAGAAGTCTAAAAATGCAAAATCTAACCGCCCGAAATAGGGGGGGGGGCGGAGGGTCAAAAAATCTTGGCCATTTACCAAACTCAACCAAATTTTGTATACATAATCAGTGGGTCCCCAGAAGTCTAAAAATGCAAAAACTAACCGCCCGAAATGGGGGGGGGGGGGGTCGAAAAATGAAAATCTTTGCCATTTACCAAACTCAACCAAATTTTGTATACATAATCAGTGGGTCCCAGGAGTCTAAAAATGCAAAAACTAACCCCCCCCTACATGATTATAAATAATTTTATTAAATATTCAATATAAGTGAGGGGCCATGTTGTATGGTAAAGTCAAGTGGATGGCCACATCAGAACACGTCAGCTTATTTTATCATAAAGGTAGGGTGTAAGTTATTCTTGCAAAAATATTATTATCAAGTAGGTACACTTTGTTTACTTTTATTTTTTTTTAAATTTAAATCTCATAAAAATGCTTTGGATGAATATTTTTGAAAGGGCTGAATTCTTCGCGCGATCGAATAATAAAAAAAATATAAAAAATATCCTGAGTTGGGCAGTATCTTTCTAAGTGGAAAATTAGGCTAAATTTATTGAAATCTAATTAATTTTAAAATAACGGTGTGAGGAAGTCTTAAATTATCCATTTTTAGTATAGGTTGGAATTAGGAAGTGGCTTAGTTTAAATTTAAAAAAAAATTCCACAAAATCTAATGATTTCTCCAGATAGGAAATACTAAGATTTTAGCCAATCGATATCGGTTGTAGCTAATGAGCTAAAATTTGAAACCCAAGTATCTCTCTTATTATATTAAACGAGCAATTCTTGTATATATAAATAGAATCGGTTTCTCGAAAACGGCTCTAACAATTTGGATAATTCACAGGTTAGAGTGTTTTAGGGTTAATAATTCAATTTGTCACGGTCTCATCTTCGGCTAAGTTGTTATTGATGGGTTTTTTGTTAATTGAAATAATTATTCACAGGTGGTTATTTGAATAAAAATTTATAATTACATTTTTTCAAATTTTCTTTTAATAAAATTAATTGGTTTTTTTTTATTTTAAATTCCACTAATAGATCATTACAAATATTATTAAATATTAGAATTTGCCAATTTAATTAATTAAATCTATTTTTCTATAACATATAATTTATTAGAATATCAATTTCATTCTCTTAAAAAATCTGACAATTCTAAGGATCGTCCCTCCTTCTTCAGGATTTAAAAGGGTCAACGAAAGAAACTCGGTGTATAATAATATTATTTTAAATTGCAATTACATTGAAAACTCTGTGGCCAGTGATAGGTCTTGATGATGGCCATAGTGCAGCGGTCGGGAAACCGGGGTAAATTATCCCAAATGGGGTAACAATGAAACTATCGGGGGTAATAAGGACATTTTTTTAAATTTTCTATTTTATAAACTATTATATTATTTTTACTTTGATAGCTTTTTCAGGAATTCAAAATTGTAAAATTAATAAAAGTTAAAAAAACTAAAACCCAACGCTAATTTTGATGTTCAAGGTAAACCGTAATTTAAATCACTCTAAGTGTTTTTCAATCACTGATTTTTTCACCCTTCAGATGGCAGTTGATAAAAATAGGAAAATAACATATAAAGAAGAATTCCTGAATTACGGTTATACCTACACAAATAGAAGCTAAAGACGTAATAACCACAGTTAAAGTTCTGGCTACCGAATCTTTCATAAAAAGTCAATTGAAAAAACATTTGGATATAATAATAAAACTTGAATAAGATACGAGGTAGGTTTCACAAAAAAGAAATAAAACAAAATTGAGTTTTGAATTCGATATATTTCGGGGTTAGCCCATCATCAGGAGTCTAAGAACTATCAACAAAATTTATAATAAAATCAAAAGTAAATTCACTATTTCACACTTACACTCATTAGAATC